>CAMTDV010000004.1:10718040-11318040 GCA_947069175.1 Scalesia atractyloides
TTGGGATCTTGATGAAAATAATCAAGTGATGTGTGGTCTCAAGTTAGGATAGCCCAAGCTTCCTTGTGGACACACATGAACAAGCATAATAGCTTGCATCACTTGTGAGCTTAATGCTCTTCAAAAACAGAAAGTTTAGGGTGTTAAAACAGCCCTTAGTTCACGTTAACAAGCTTGGTTAGGCTTTACTAATCATAAGCTTGATTGTAAGCACAAGAACACAAGTTTGTTGAAGTTAAAACACAAGTTTGATAAAAGTTTAGACAAAACAGAAAGTTTGTGGACATTTTGGGGCATTTCCAGGTCTGGATTCTCCATGGAGAACCCTAGGAATTCAACCCAAAGTTTATCCAAGCAAGTAGGAAAAAGAATGGAGTGATTTCGTTAAGAAATGAGTGAGTTACACTCACTTTAGTGAAGATGAGTAATTCTGCTCCAAAATTCTGATTTTGCAAAGATCTTGAGGTGATTTGAGAATGATTTAAGAGAGATTAAAGTGTAAAAGTGCTTGGATTAGAGGTGGGTTTTATAAGGGAAGGATTTGGGTTAGTTAGGTGGGGTTTAAGTGGTAATTAATGGTTAAAAGTTCATAAATTTAACCAAAAACCCCCCCAAATGGCTGCTGTCCGCCTTGGACAGCGACTAGTCTTCGACCGGAAACAAAGCATAAGAAGCTTTTGTTTCCGGGTTCATTCAAATGCGAGGCGGCTGGTGGAGTGGTGGAGTTGTTGCATGATGAACCGGAGGTCCCGGGTTCGAAACCCGCGGATCCCGGTTTTGGTATATTATTTATATATATTATTTTTCTTAATTAAAACCCTTTAAATAATCTACCAAAAATGGCAAGATTAGTCCCTGAAGTTAAAAATTCAAGAATTACAATTTAAACCTTGGACTCTATAAAAAAATATATATGTATTTATTAACCTTTAATCCTAAATGTTAATATATTTATAAAATAGCATTTTAATTTTTGTAAAAATAAATTACTTAATTTTATTAACTAATTTAATTAATTAACTTAATAAATGAATAGATAATTATATTTTCGTAACGCATTTAGTTTAATGATTACGAGTTTCACGTTTGAGTCTCGATTACGCATACATACCATGTTTGCAAGTTATCACACGTTTACGATTTAGAATACCACGAATACGTTTACCCGTTTAAAGTATGAACAAGTATAGGTGTAACATGACTATAATTAACATAATATTGTTAAAATACGAGTTTCTTATTACGATTCAAGTCTCGGTTTTCCACGTTTACAACGAAAGACGAATACAAGATACAACGCTTACTAAAAATAGAAGTACGATACAAAGTTTCCAAATATAGAAAGTATAGAAACGCGGGGCGTTACAGTCTCCCCTCCTTTAGGAAATTTCGTCCCGAAATTTAGAAAGATGTAACGAAGAGTTACGGATACTTAGTCTTCATATCACTTTCAAGTGGAACTTGGAGTCCTTCTTCAGCTAGACACTTTTTCAAATTTGAAACATGAAACACAGGATGCACGTTGCTGAGCGCTTGAGGTAGATCCAGTCGATACGCTACCTTGCCAATCCTTTCGAGAATCTTGAAAGGACCCACATAGCGAGGAGCGAGTTTGCCTTTCTTACCAAAACGAACAACACCTTTCCAAGGTGCAACCTTGAGAAGTACGTGGTCACCTATGTCGAATTCCAAAGGTTTGCGTCTTCTATCAGCATAGCTCTTTTGTCGGCTTCGAGCTTTGAGCAAGTTGTCACGAATCTGTAGGATCTTGTCCGTCGTCTCTTGTATAAGTTCGGGACCAGTGAGTTGTACGTCTCCGATCTCGTGCCAACAAATAGGCGAACGGCACTTGCGACCATACAGTGCTTCAAATGGAGCCATTTGAATACTTGCGTGATAGTTGTTGTTGTACGAGAATTCTACCAAGGGTAAGTGCAAATCCCAGTTGCCGCCAAAATCGATTACGCATGATCGAAGCATATCCTCTAGAGTTTGAATAGTACGCTCGGTCTGACCGTCAGATTGAGGATGAAAAGCGGTGCTAAGATTCAAACGAGTGCCAAGGGCGGATTTGAAAGTTTGCCAAAGGCGAGAAGTGAAACGAGCATCGCGATCAGAAATAATATCAAGAGGAGTACCGTGACGACTAATGATTTCACTCGTGTAGATACGAGCCAATTTCTCGACTTTGTAATCTTCACGAATGGCGAGGAAGTCTGCGGATTTGGTCAAACGATCGATGATAACCCAAATGCTGTCGTGACCAGACGAGGTACGAGGCAATTTCGTGATGAAATCCATGGCTATGCTCTCCCATTTCCAGACAGGAATTTCTGGTTGTTCGAGCAAACCGGAGGACGTTGATGTTCTGCCTTAACTTTGGAACACGTAAGGCATTTGGAGACGTAGAGAGCGATATCACGTTTCATTCCAGGCCACCAATAGGATGCGCGCAAGTCATGGTACATCTTATCAGCTCCAGGATGAACGGAGTATCGGGATTTGTGAGCTTCGTCCATCAAAGTAGTCCGAAGATTGAGACGATCGGGAATCCAAAGGCGACTATGGTAGTAAAGAATACCATCAGGATTAGCTTCGAGTGGGTTTTCGATTCCACAATTTAACTCGTTATCGAGATCACCCTCGTTAATGACGGCAAATTGTGCTTGTCGAATCAACTCGTTGAGTTTTCCCACGATTTGGTAGCAACGAGCACTCTTGACATGAGTCTTACGACTAAGTGCATCGGCCACGACATTCGCCTTACCAGGGTGGTAGCGGATATCACAGTCGTAGTCGTTTAACAATTCTACCCAACGACGTTGACGCATGTTGAGTTCCTTTTGATCAAAGATGTGTTGGAGGCTCTTATGGTCGGTAAAGACCGTACACTTTGTACCATAAAGGTAGTGTCGCCAAATCTTTAATGCAAAAACAACTGCACCAAGTTCAAGGTCGTGAGTAGTATAGTTTTTCTCATGAATTTTGAGTTGTCTCGACGCGTAAGCGATTACTTTGTCCTGTTGCATGAGAACGCAACCAAGACCCTGGTTAGAGGCATCGCAATACACGACGAAATCGTTGTTCCCATCGGGGAGAGTGAGGATAGGAGCATTACAAAGCATATCCTTGAGCGTTTGGAAAGATTCTCTTGTTCGGGACCCCAAACAAAAAGTTTATCTTTTTGAGTCAGCGAAGTCAAAGGAACGGCAATCTTCGAGAAGTTCGAGATGAAACGCGATAATACCCAGCTAGGCCAAGAAATGAACGAATTTCAGAGGGCGACTTAGGTGCAATCCAATTCTTCACAACTTCTATATTTGCAGGGTCAACATGAATACCAAGTTCATTGACGGTACCTAAGAATTGAACCTCTTTTAGCCAAAATTCACACTTGGAGAATTTGGCATAAAGACGTTCGGTTTGCAAAAGCTGAAGAATAAGACGCAAATGTCGTCCATGTTCTTCTTTTGTCTTGTAGTAGATTAGGATATCGTCGATGAATACAATGACGAAATGATCGAGAAAAGGCTTACACACACGGTTCATGAGATCCATAAACACTGCAGGAGCGTTGGTCAAACCAAAAGGCATGACCACGAACTCGTAGTGTCCATAACGTGTGCGAAATGCGGTTTTGGGTACATCTTCCTCGGAAACCCGAAGTTGATGATAGCCAGAACGGAGGTCAACCTTTGAAAAGCACTTCGCGCCTTGCAATTAATCGAAGAGATCGTCAATACGAGGAAGTGGGTATCGTTTTTGACTGTAAGTTTATTGAGCTCACGATAATCAATGCACATCCGAAAAGACCCATCTTTCTTCTTAACGAACAACACGGGAGCGCCCCAAGGGGAAGTACTAAGGCGTATAAAGCCTTTATCAAGAAGCTCTTGAAGTTGGCTTGATAGCTCTTGCATCTCCGAGGGTGCTAAATGATAGGGAGCCTTCGCAACAGGAGTTGCGCCAGGAATGAGGTCAATACGAAAATCGACAGCTCGAGGAGTCGGAGGACCAGGGAGATCCTCGGGGAAAACAGAAGGAAACTCACAAACGACAGGAACATCACTTATGCTAGGACCTTTGTCTTTCTTTTCCACAACATGGGCGAGAAAGGCAAAGTACTCCTTACGCAAGTACTTGTTCGCTTTGATGCACGACATAAGCTTAAGGCCTTTAGAAGGTTTATCGCCATAGACGTGTAGAGAATCACCTTGAGGAAGAGGAAGACGAATGAACTTCTCAGAACAAACAACTTCGGCACGTACTCGCTTTAGCCAATCCATGCCTACTATGATGTCAAAACTACCCATTTGGATGGGTATGAGGTCGATGGAAAACTTATGATCATTTAGGATTAGAGAGCAACCAGAAAGAACGGAGTCAACAGAGATGGTCTTACCATTAGCGACTTCGACAACAAAAGGATTAGGCATTTTAGTTCGTTTGCACTTAAGCAAGGGTTCGAATTCAACAGATACAAAACTTCTATCCGCGTCAGTATCAAACAGACAAGTAGCATAGATATGGTTCACAAGGAACGTACCAGTGATGACATCATTCGAACTTTGGGCTTGAGCTGAGGTGAGAACGAAAGCTCGTCCTTTCGCAGGTTCGGTTTGTTGTTGCTGCTGGTTGTTGGTGCGTTTCGGGCAAACGTTGGCGAAATGGTTAGGATCGCCACAATTGTAGCAGGTTCGACCAGGTGTAGCTTGGGTTTGGCGGTTTGGGTTAGGATTGGGTAAAAGGGCTTGGGTTTGCTGGTTCTGGGGTAGGCGACAGTAGTTGGAGAGGTGTCCCAACCTATTACAGTTGGCACATTTTCGGCATGAGGTGCCAACAGGGTGATGGTAGTTGCAAGTGGTACATTGAGGATGAGGGCCAGTGTAACCACGTGCGGGTTGGTTGCTGTTTTGGGTAGTGGCGATGGCATTTAGGGGTGCAGGGTTAGGCAGAGTGACGACCGCGTTGTTTTGAGAAGAAGCCTTTCGCTTCTTGTTCTTGTTGTGGGGCTTTTTGGCTGGAGGGGTAGGTGATTCGGTGGTGTTGGCAACGGCTTGGTGCGCGTGCTTCGTAGGGACCTTGTCGTAGTCCCCCTGAAGGATGCAGTTATGGTTGAGTTGGAGGGTTATGGCATAGGCTTCCTCGAGGGTTTTCGGGTTGGCTGCGGCTACATGGTTCATGATCACCGGTGAGAGGCAACGGATGAGCTTGGCGATTGACTTGGGAACAGTATCGACTTGCCCAGGGCAAATGAGACTTAACTGTTTGAAGCACGCGATCAATCCTTCAGCGTCGCTCCCCTGTTGTGTGAGATTCCAGAACTCGTTTTCAAGTTTCTGGGTCTCATGGGGAGGACAGAATTGCTCCTTCATGAGCTCCTTAAGCTCTTCCCAAGTCATCGCGTGGGCTGTTTCGTTGCCACGCATGTTTCGCTTGGTGGTCCACCACTCGAGGGCTCTCTTGCAAAAGACCCCAGTGGCATTAAGGGTTCAGAGTTCCTCAGGGCAGCCGCCCTGAAGGAAGATAAGCTCCATTGAATCAAACCAATTGATCATGGCGGTAACACCGTCCATGCCTGTGAATTCCACTGGTTTACAAGCCATGAAATGCTTGAATTGGTAAGATGGTTTGGGGTCGGCTTTGGAATCAGCGGATGATTTAGGTGTGGCTTCGGCGTGTATGGTGTGGATTTGGCTAACAATGTCGGGTATGATCTTAGCCATTTGCCCGGCCATTTGCTCCGAGACGAGCCCAATCAGTTCTTGCTTCGATATCGAGTCCTCGTTGTTGGATTCCTTCTGGGAATCCATCTTCTTGGACTTCTTGAGGCGGTTCAACGAGTTACGGAAAGGAGGCATCTAGAGGTTGTAAACAAGACAAAAGCATGAGACTTGATTGTAATAAAGAAAATAGGTTTTGCATGCATCAGTATGAATAAAGTTCACATAAGTTTCACATAAGAAGCATGTGTTCATCAAGTATGGTTCACATATAAAGAGTATAAATTTAGTTTGTTCACGAGGATTAGTATTGTTTTTGATTGCGATAAACGTGCGAGTGTGTAACGGTTTGAAATGAACGAGGTAACAAGTATTAAAACACATAAAATTTGAGTCACATAAAAAGAATAGGCTCATAAAACATGGGAATGATTCGGGTAGAGAATCGTCGACAATTCCAAAGTGAATCGAATATCTTTTCGAATTAGAAAAACGTGCTTTGGCCTATAGGTAAAATGCTCTCATCGAGAAGCGACTAAAGACATTTTACCCTTCCAGTTACTACACGTCTCTAACCGATCGGAAAATCGAGACTTTGGCGAGAGCGAAAATCAAGGAATGGGACTTAATCGACAAGGTGCGGGTTTCACCCCTAACTTGACGATTTCGTACCCTAAGTGTGGTTGGTACTTACCAAATGAAGAGCAAATTCCGATTCGTTGGTAAGGGTCCACTAGAGTTTTGAGTTGGAAATTTTCCATCAAGGTTTGGATTTCACTCCTAACTTGATGGCATAATTACGTGCAAAAAGAATAAGTATAGCGGATTGAGAGTCGTTCACCAAATTGCGGTTTTCACACCTATTTTAGTGAAGTCGTCTCGTTTATATTACGAGTGTCTTCAAGCGTCCAAACGTGTATTGTGTAAAAGTGTCTTAGGAAGACACCATGTATATGTATTAAGACCAAAAGGAAAGAGAGAAGCAAAGTAGGAAGCATAAAGTTTTAAGCATAATCAAGAATGGTCACAACGGTACTTAGAACTATAGACTAGGTCGAACATGGCAATTCTACCAAATTCCCTATAGTTATGGCTCTGATACCAATCTGTCACACCCCAACCGATGGCGGAAACATCGGGATGAGACGAAAACGATTTTGCTCATTGCTCACAACATTAATAAGTGACAATAATTAATTAAACCATATTTCATTTCATAAGAATTGTCAAATACATCAATGTAACAAAACAAAGAAACAATGTAACATTTGCAAAGTCATAACAAAATTGATACATCGACATTAAACCTAACGTCTAATTTGTGTGTATCTAGTCCTTGCTATATTGTTTTCATAGCATCATCTCCTTCAACCTGTAACATGTTTTAAAATAATGTCAATGCGAAAGCAAAGGCGAGTACACAAGTTTAGGCATAGCATACGTATACGAATAAGTTTAAACAATCCTCATGGCAACCAAATCTATACAAGAGCAATATCAAGGCATGCAATACTAATAATCAAACCCTTAATGCAATCGCAATGTTTTAACATGACCTCATGAATAACACGATGGAGGTGGATGCATGAACTCCTATAGCGCTAAGTATGTCAAACAAAGGCTAAAAATAGTTAATGACTAAAGCATAGCATAACGAATATCCAAGACAAGCATCAAGTATAAGATTCAAGTTTTCATGTATATGGGATCGTTTGTGTGTTTCATAAAGTTTAAGTGTTCGTGATTTTGTATATGGAAACATGTTACACCCGAAAAGTGTTATAAACAAAAGTGGGTCGAGTGTACTCACGGTTTTGCTAAGTCTTTTCTACACTTGACAATCCGTGAAGACGTTGGTTCGAGGATAACGCCGAATTATCCTAAAAGAGGAAACGAGGCGTATGAGTATAGAGTTTCAACGGGAGATTAGGAGTATTCGAGCATGATTAAAAATAAGTTTGATAAAGTATTATGATACGAAAGTATTCACTAAGGCGTAACACTCGTTCTTGACACTATAGTAACTCTTACGAGTTGGATGTGATTTCATAGGTTCGGGACCTATTAGAATCGTGACAAGGAATTATATACTTTAGTGTTAAACTTAATAACTTGATAGGTGATTATAAGTTCATTATCAAGGTTTTGGTTTTAGAATTATAATATAGTTATATATATATATATATCATTATAATCATGTAGGAGGTGGGAGGATGAACCATCCACTTTGTAACCTCTAGTGTCATGTATGTCAAGTATGAGGTGGGAGGTTAAACCATCCACTTTGAACCTCGGATTATGTTCACCAATACACAAGTTACCATTGGTAACAAGGAGGGTACAAGAACTATAGACTATACAAGATGTAAAGACAAGAATGATAAGGTGTCATCTAGATACCAAGTAGCCAAGTATTCAACAACCCGACGAGCACACGAGGACAATCGTCAACGGCTTTGTGGGGTTGAGACACTTTAGGTCTAGCAAACTAGTTTGGGATCTTGATGAAAATAATCAAGTGATGTGTGGTCTCAAGTTAGGATAGCCCAAGCTTCCTTGTGGACACACATGAACAAGCATAATAGCTTGCATCACTTGTGAGCTTAATGCTCTTCAAAAACAGAAAGTCTAGGGTGTTAAAACAGCCCTTAGTTCATGTTAACAAGCTTGGTTAGGCTTTACTTGTAACATTTGTCAAAAACGGGTTTTCCAAACCCGCTCCGTTTGTAATCGAATATCAAGTTATAAATGTTTCGTTGCGTATTTATGTCAATTTTAATTTTTAATGGTGCATAATTAATAAACAAACTAGAATATAAAAGTTATAATTGATAAAAAGTAAAAATAAAATAAATAAAATGAAAAATAGGCTGCCGGGACTCGAACCCGGGTAGCCGGAAAGAGCTCAAAGACTTATCACACACACACATAACCACTCCGCCACTTGATGTTTTATGTGAATTCTAGGAAACAATTAAACTTTATGGTCAATCATGAAGCGATCTGGTTACGCTAACTGTAACCGAAATCGGTCACCAAACGTCCAAAAACGTTTGATTGTTCGCGGTTTACCGATTATAACCGATACACCGACACCTCCAATCAATTTAGCTTTGAATGGACTTGAATTCAAGAGTTGATCGGTTTTAATAACCGAAAACTTGCATTTCCTGAATTACTCCAATCATAGTCCCCTCTCGCGACTCAAACACATCTGCAAACCTTTTAATTTCACTTCCGCAATACTTTCAGTTCGTCGGAGAAGCTATTTGAACTCGCCGGACTTTCGCCGGAAAACCGTGTTTTCCATCAAATCAGTAAGTCTCTCAATTCTTTCATTGTCTATCAGTTGTTAAGCTGTTGCTAACTCAAACCCTTCAATCGGAATCAATTTCAGACGTCGATATCGGATAATTCACTCTCGCCGGAAAACTGCTGAAAATTCTCAATTCTCGCTGTGAAACGGTATAGCCTTCTAAACCTCCTGGTAATTCTTGTTCTGTGCTTCAATTTCGCTTTTAGCTAATAAAAATTGTTACTCTGTTCGCTCAGACGAAATCCGTAAAAAACAGAGCCGATGACTTGCCGGAATTCTGAGATAAATCGTTTCTCCGGTATGTTTACTTCCAAAATCGTCTCTGCCATTCCATTTAGTCTTTTGAATGTTTGTCAATCGAATTAAACAAGAAATGTGTAGAGTAATCGTAGGCTGTGATTCTGTAACGAAGAAGACGAAGTTAGGTTGATTATAAGTTTAATATAATTTGGATATTATCTCGGGTTAGACACACAGTCCAGCGGTGGACTGTGTGCACACATATATCACACGCCGCGAGTTCGATCCTTGACACATTATGGAAGCATGTTCATAAGTACATATTATTATATAATGCCTATCATGAATCATATTCTCATAACATATCATATCCATGAAAGCACACATCACATCATTTTCATGATTGTTTTTACAATGATTTTTGTATTTTCAAATCACATCAAAGTGAGTTCTCATGACGGGCATGTAGTAACTGGAAGGGTACAAGTACCGGTAGTCGGAACGTCCTGTCTAGGCTGGCATTCGTATAAATCCAAAATAAAGGACCAGTTTGCCTACCTGGGGACTAACGATGAGAGTACAAAGTACCTATTAGGCCAAAGCATGCTATACCAAACGTCGTGTGAGCTAACCCCACTTTGAGTTGTCATTGTGTCTACACCTGGACACATTCCGACCATACATCTCGTAAACATATTTCGTGGTTTTCATTCGGGTGATGCGAGTGTTAAATCGTCAATACTAATGTGAATCCTACCAAGCCAATAGACATGGGGGCCCACATGACTATACAGGTGAAGGTATGGGGGACATTTGAGGCCCAACATGAGCAAACCCAAGACATCCTATGGATGTAGTTGCATTATTGATATTTATGTTATTTTCATTTTCTTTAAGACACATGACACCTAAAAAGACTCCATAAACTCACAATCTTCTTATGTATGTTCCTGTAGATGTCGGCTAGACAACAACAAGGGGGTAGAAGATCAGGAAGGTCACACGAACGCTTGGCCACTCAAATCGCAAAACAAATGGCCGCGGTGCTTCCTGACATTGTGGTTCAGATACAACAAGCTCTCGCCACAAATCCCACCAATCCTCCCCAGCAAGAAGACCAGAACATCGGCAACCCTCCTACCAAAAAGTGCTCATATAAACATTTCAAGTCTTGCGATCCTCCTAAATTTGAAGGGACCGAAGGTGTCACTGCTCTCCTCCACTGGTTTGAGGAAATGGAAAACACCTTCCTCAACTGCGATTGTCCCGAGGATCGCAAGGTACGATACGCAACCGGGAGACTATTTGGGGTAGCTCTTACCTGGTGGAATACTGAAAAGGGTAAGAGGGGAATCGAAGATGCTATGGCCTTAACGTGGGAGGAGTTAAGGGAAATCATGACGAGACGATTCTGTCCTAGAAGTGAGATTAAAAAGTTAGAAGATGAATTTCATTCATTGAAGCAAAAGGAGGGAGATCATACTTCCTACAACAAGAGGTTCTTAGAGTTGAACCAAATGGTCCCTAACTTGTTCACCCCAGTTTACCGCTTAATCGAGCATTATATTCGAGGTCTTCCCTCGAAAATTCAAGATTCAGTTCTCAGCACTTCGCCAGCAACACTTAAAGCTGCTATTGAACTAGCTACTGAACTGACTGAGAATCGAATTCGTAACGGTAAATTTAAAGAGGAGAAAAAGAAAGCCCCCGTAGAGGGCCAAACTTCAAACCATTCCACCTCCTCCTCTAAGTTTGCTAACAAGAGGAAACGTAACACCAGAAACTTCGCTGTCACACAAACCAATTTCCCTATCCCTGCTGCACTCATTACCCAAGTTGCCCCCTCACCTGCACCATACAAAAGGCCATACTCTGGCCCATTACCAAAATGCAACCGTTGCCAATACCACCGCTTTCCTGATCATCCCTGCCAACATTGCACCGGCTGTGGTCGCGCAGGTCATACTGTTCAAACTTGTCGCATACCTCAGCGAACGAACCGCCACCAGCCTTCAACCCAAACCCACCAACAAATAATGGGTCAAGCCCAACAACCCCTACTACTACCACCTACCCAACATTTAGCCCAATCATACTACCAACCCAACTTTCCCATGGTGCAACCTATGCGGGCTTGCTACAATTGTGGAGATCCAAGCCACTTTAGAAACACTTGTCCACGTTTGGTGAACATTATACATGCTCAAGCCCAAGCAAATCCGGTGAATCAAGCTAACCAAGCTCCTCCACCTGCAAGAGGAAGAGCTTTCAACATCAACGCTAATCAGGCTAGAGCTGACAGCAATGTGGTTAACGGTATGTTTCTTATCAACGGTAGTTATGCATCCATGTTATTTGATACTGGCGCGGATAAAAGTTTTGTGTCTTTAGAGTTTGAACCCATCCTAAACCAAATTCGTGATAAGCTCATGGAATCCATAACAGTAGAAGTTGCTGACGGAAAACCGGTCTCATTAAACTCTATTATACGCAATTGTACTCTCACCTTAAACGACCACGATTTTCCAGTTGACCTCATTCCTATGAAGTTGGGAAGCTTTGACATTATAATTGGTATGGACTGGCTCAGCCAACATCAGGCTGAAGTTGTATGCCGCGAAAAGTTTATACGCATTCCTCTTTCAAACGGTCAGACTCTACGAATCTTTGGGGAAACCCCATCGAAAGGGCTCAGATTAATGTCCTGTCTTCAAGCCCAAAAATATCGTCGCAAGAATTATGTCGCATTTTTAACCCATGTCGTCAAAAAGGGAACCATGGAGAAGAAACTCGAAGACATCCGAGTAGTAAAAGATTTCCCGCAAGTTTTTCCTGACGATATTTCAGGACTTCCTCCCGTAAGAGAAGTCGAATTCCGCATTGATCTTATACCTGGTGCTACACCAGTTGCAAAGTCTCCTTATAGGTTAGCCCCCTCTGAAATGCAAGAGCTAGCCAGTCAATTGCAAGAGTTGACTGACAAAGGATTCATTCGTCCTAGCTCCTCGCCTTGGGGTGCACCTGTCCTTTTTGTGAAGAAGAAAGATGGATCGTTTCGCATGTGCATCGACTACAGAGAACTCAACAAGTTAACGATCAAGAATCGCTATCCATTACCTCGCATTGATGATCTTCTTGACCAACTTCAAGGCGCCAGCTGTTTTTCAAAAATCGACATTCGTTCTGGTTATCATCAACTCAGAGTACATGAAGAAGACGTCCCAAAGACCGCTTTCCGAACTCGTTATGGTCATTATGAATTCATGGTCATGCCATTTGGGTTAACAAACGCTCCAGCTGCCTTCATGGATTTAATGAACAGAGTCTGCAAACCCTATCTCGATCGTTTTGTTATAGTCTTCATCGACGACATCCTCATTTACTCAAAGTCTAAGTCTGATCATGAACGACATCTTCGACTCATCCTTACACTTCTAGAGAATGAAAAGCTTTACGCCAAATTCTCCAAATGCGAATTCTGGTTAAAAGAGGTACAATTCCTTGGACATGTAGTCAATGACAAGGGAATACATGTCGACCCCTCAAAGATCAAAGCGGTACAAGAATGGCAAGCGCCACGTACACCAACTGAAGTAAGATCATTCCTTGGTTTGGCTGGTTATTATCGCTGTTTCATCTCAAACTTCTCTCGCATTGCTGTACCACTCACGGCTTTAACTCATAAGGGAAAACCTTTCATATGGGGACCCAAACAAGAAGAAGCTTTCCAAACCCTTAAACAAAAACTCTGTGATGCACCAATCCTCACTCTTCCTGAAGGTTGTGATGACTTCGTGGTTTATTGCGACGCGTCAGGGCAAGGACTAGGCTGTGTTCTAATGCAAAGAGGAAAGGTTATAGCTTATGCTTCGAGACAACTCAAAACTCATGAGAAGAACTACACCAACCATGACTTAGAACTTGGAGCCGTTGTGTTCGCTCTTAAGATATGGAGACATTATCTCTACGGTACTAAGTGTGAAATATACACTGACCACAAGAGTCTTCAACATATCTTCAATCAAAAGGAGTTAAACATGAGGCAACGAAGATGGGTCGAACTTCTAAATGACTACGACTGTGAAATTCGGTACCACCCTGGCAAGGCAAATGTGGTGGCTGATGCACTCAGTCGAAAGGGTTATGCGAACTCCATTCATCTTCAATGTTCGCAAATCATAACTGACATTAAAGATCAAATTCGAGAAGCCCAACATGTTTCAGTAACGGAAGACGACGTACGAAAGGAGCTGTCCTGTGGAGCTGAACTTAAAATTGAAACTAAATCTGATGGTATTTTGTACTATCTAGATCGCATATGGATTCCTGACCACAACAACCTTCGTGAATTTCTTATGAATGAGGCTCACAAAACACGATACTCTATACACCCAGGAGCCGATAAGATGTAGCAAGACCTTCGATACACCTATTGGTGGCCTGGAATGAAAAAGGATATTGCTGTTTTTGTTTCCAAGTGCCTTACATGTTCCAAGGTGAAAGCTGAACACCAAAGACCCTCAGGACTTCTGGTCCAACCTGAAATACCTGTATGGAAGTGGGAAAACATAACCATGGACTTCATTACCAGGTTACCTCACACTTCTGGTGGGTATGACACTATATGGGTAATCATTGATCGTCTTACAAAATCAGCTCACTTTATTCCTATCCGCGAAGATTTCAAGAACGAGAAGCTAGCTCGTATTTACATCAGCGAAATCGTAAGCCGACATGGTGTACCGTTAAGCATTATTTCAGATCGTGATGGTCGTTTCACTTCACGAACATGGCAAGCTGTACAAACCGCTTTGGGTACACGATTAGATCTCAGTACCGCTTATCATCCTCAAACTGCTGGACAATCTGAACGCACCATTCAAACCCTTGAAGATATGCTTCGAGTATGTGTCATAGACTTCAAGGGAAATTGGGACGCTCATCTACCATTAGTTGAATTTTCGTACAACAACAGCTATGATTCAAGTATCGGCATGGCACCTTTTGAAGCTTTATATGGTCGTAAGTGCCAATCTCCAGTATGTTGGCACGAAATTGGGGAAGCTCAAATCACCGGTCCAGAATTGATTCAAGAAACCACAGACAAGATCCATCAAATTCGAAACAATCTTCTAGCGGCTCAAAGTCGTCAAAAGAGTTATGCAGATAAACGACGAAAGCCCTTGGAGTTTAACATTGGTGATCATGTACTTTTAAAAGTATCACCATGGAAGGGAGTAGTTCGTTTTGGTCAAAAAGGCAAGCTAGCACCACGCTACGTAGGACCTTTCAAGATACTCGAAAGAGTAGGACCTGTAGCATACAAGCTTGATCTACCAGAAGAACTCAACAGAATTCATCCCACGTTCCACGTATCAAACTTGAAGAAGTGCCTTGCTGATGAGAACCTCCATATTCCTCTGGAAGATATTCAGATTGATGAATCTATGTTTTTTATTGAAAGACCAGTAGAGATCATGGACTTCGGAGAAAAACGTCTACGACGAAGTCGCATTCCAATTGTTAGGGTACGCTGGGAGTCGAAACGGGGACCTGAGTTTACTTGGGAACGTGAAGACTCAATGCGCGAAAAATACCCGCATCTTTTTCCTACTACTACTACTTAAATTTCGGGACGAAATTCCTAAAAGTAGGGGATACTGTAACATTTGTCAAAAACGGGTTTTCCAAACCCGCTCCGTTTGTAATCGAATATCAAGTTATTAATGTTTCGTTGCGTATTTATGTCAATTTTAATTTTTAATGATGCATAATTAATAAACAAACTAGAATATAAAAGTTATAATTGATAAAAAGTAAAAATAAAATAAATAAAATGAAAAATAGGCTGCCGGGACTCGAACCCGGGTCAGCCGGAAAGAGCTCAAAGACTTATCACACACACACACATAACCACTCCGCCACTTGATGTTTTCTGTGAATTCTAGGAAACAATTAAACTTTATGGTCAATCATGAAGCGATCTGGTTACGCTAACTGTAACCGAAATCGGTCACCAAACGTCCAAAAACGTTTGATTGTTCGCGGTTTACCGATTATAACCGATACACCGACACCTCCAATCAATTTAGCTTTGAATGGACTTGAATTCAAGAGTTGATCGGTTTTAATAACCGAAAACTTGCATTTCCTGAATTACTCCAATCATAGTCCCCTCTCGCGACTCAAACACATCTGCAAACCTTTTAATTTCACTTCCGCAATACTTTCAGTTCGTCGGAGAAGCTATTTGAACTCGCCGGACTTTCGCCGGAAAACCGTGTTTTCCATCAAATCAGTAAGTCTCTCAATTCTTTCATTGTCTATCAGTTGTTAAGCTGTTGCTAACTCAAACCCTTCAATCGGAATCAATTTCAGACGTCGATATCGGATAATTCACTCTCGCCGGAAAACTGCTGAAAATTCTCAATTCTCGCTGTGAAACGGTATAGCCTTCTAAACCTCCTGGTAATTCTTGTTCTGTGCTTCAATTTCGCTTTTAGCTAATAAAAATTGTTACTCTGTTCGCTCAGACGAAATCCGTAAAAAACAGAGCCGACGACTTGCCGGAATTCTGAGATAAATCGTTTCTCCGGTATGTTTACTTCCAAAATCGTCTCTGCCATTCCATTTAGTCTTTTGAATGTTTGTCAATCGAATTAAACAAGAAACAATAGAGTAATCGTAGGCTGTGATTCTGTAACGAAGAAGACGAAGTTAGGTTGATTATAAGTTTAATATAATTTGGATATTATCTCGGGTTAGACACACAGTCCAGCGGTGGACTGTGTGCACACATATATCACACGCCGCGAGTTCGATCCTTGACACACGTATGCTCTGTAATAAAGATGTTTTATTTTTCTAACTGAACCGGATTAACTCACGTTAGTTGTTAAGTATAATAAAAATCGGTATATTAAACAGGTTAGACACACAGTCCAGCGGTGGACTGTGTGCAACACTAACCCACAGGTCCCGGGTTCGAGACCTGTTGCACGCTCCGGTTCGATGATTTAAAACACTTTTTGAAAATAAAAGAATTTTGAATAAACTTAATTAGTATATAAATATAATTAAAAACAGAATTATTTCGGGTTAGACACGTACCTCAGTTGGTAGAGCTGCGTGCACGCGTACGGGAGGTCTCGGGTTCGAGTCCTGCCCGGCGCATACATGCACACAATAGAACCGGTCAAACAGTCAAACAGTCAATGGTCAATGGTCAACGCAAAAGTCAACATTTTTTTATATTTTTATTTATTTAATTTAATTCAAAAACCAATTAAAAATACTTAAAAATAATGTTTTTAAAGATAGGAAATAGCCTTAAACTCACAAAAATATATCTAAAAATCCTATTAAAATTATTAATAAAATCC
This sequence comes from Scalesia atractyloides, assembly GCA_947069175.1. Classification (NCBI taxonomy): domain Eukaryota; kingdom Viridiplantae; phylum Streptophyta; class Magnoliopsida; order Asterales; family Asteraceae; genus Scalesia; species Scalesia atractyloides. The sequence goes on from CAMTDV010000004.1 coordinate 10,734,702, forward strand.
ACTCATTTACTATACCTTCCGTTATTATGTAGGTTAGTTAATCCTCATTGTTCAATCCTTCAAACTCGTGCGCATCTCATCATCTCCAACCGAACGCACCCAATGTGAGTGAATCTCTACAAATTCCCCGTTTTAAACACGTTTTTGGGGTGTATCATGTGTCTTACCATTTATTATATTTAAATCATTGTGCATACATCATATCATGAACAAATGTGTATTCAGCTTGTATCAACTGTTTGTGTGGTTATTGTTTAGATTTAATTTATTATTTTCAGTACATGCAATATCATAGGCCGCCGCTCCCCATTACATTATGAGCGTTGAGCAGTTCCCCATTACATTATGAGCGTGAACCTGGCGTTGCCAACATACGATCGGCTCCGTTTGATTGAGCCTTGATCGCACAGACATTCATCATAGGCCGTCAGTTCCCCATTACATTATGAGCGTGAACGTGACGTTGCCAACATATACAGTTTCATTCATGTTATATATTCATGTAAGTTCATATGTTATTGTATGTTATTGTTTGTGGTTGTTATTGCTATTGTTTGATTATTTACATTTGCTCGCATATGACTATTGCACAATTTTTCTTTGATAAAAATAACAAGAAATCAATAATAAATGTTTATCTAACAAGGTTCACTCGCCAACTTATGTTGACCCAAAACCCTCATTTTTACACATGATACAGGTGATCCAGCCGCAGCAAGAAACACATAGGATTGGCTTAGAAGAATAAACTGGTTTAGAGCTTGGATTGTTTAGTTGGTTATTTTTCTTTGTATTTGTATGGACATGTTTGGATTATTGAGAATGTAATTTTGACTTTAATAAATATGAAACATATTAGTAAATATCATGAGCTTTGGTGATAACCCAATTATGCCCCGACTCTTATTCCGCTGCGGGTCGGGGTGTGACATTACTAATCATAAGCTTGATTGTAAGCACAAGAACACAAGTTTGTTGAAGTTAAAACACAAGTTTGATAAAAGTTTAGACAAAACAGAAAGTTTGTGGTCATTTTGGGGCATTTCCATGTCTGGATTCTCTATGGAGAACCCTAGGAATTCAACCAAAAGTTTATCCAAGCAAGTAGGAAAAAGAATGGAGTGATTTCGTTAAGAAATGAGTGAGTTACACTCACTTTAGTGAAGAAGAGTAATTCTGCTCGAAAATTCTGATTTTGCAAGGATTTGAGGTGATTTGAGAGTGATTTAAGAGAGATTAAAGTGTAAAAGTGCTTGGATTAGAGGTGGGTTTTATAGGGGAAGGATTAGGGTTAGTTAGGTGGGGTTTAAGTGGGTAATTAATGATTAAAAGTTCAAAAATTTAACCAAAAACCCGCCCAAATGGCTGTTGTCCGCCTTGGACAGCGACCAGTCTTCGACCAGAACAAAGTATAAGAAGCTTTTGTTTCATGGTTCATTCAAATGCGAGGCGGCTGGTGGAGTGGTGGAGTTGTTGCATGATGAACCGGAGGTCCCGGGTTCGAAACCCGCGGATCCCGGTTTTGGCATATTATTTATCTATATTATTTTTTTAATTAAAACCCTTTAAACAGTTTACCAAAAATGGCAAGATTAGTCCCTGAAGTTAAGAATTCAAGAATTACAATTTAGACCTTGGACTCTATAAAAATATATATATATGTATTTATTAACCTTTAATCCTAAATGTTAATATATTTATAAAATAGCATTTTAATTTTTGTAAAAATAAATTAATTAATTTTATTAACTAATTTAATTAATTAATTTAGTTAATTAACTTAATAAATGAATAGATAATTATATTTTCGTAATTCGTAACGCATTTAGTTTAATGATTACGAGTTTCACGTTTGAGTCTCGATTACGCATACATACCATGTTTGCAAGTTATCACACGTTTACGATTTAGAGTACCACGAATACGTTTACACCTTTAAAGTATGAACAAGTATAAGTGTAACATGACTATAATTAACATAATATTGTTAAAATACGAGTTTCTTATTATGATTCAAGTCTCGGTTTCCACGTTTACAATGAAAGACGAATACAAGATACAACGCTTACTAAAAATAGAAGTACGATACAAAGTTTCCAAATATAGAAAGTATAGATACGCGGGGCGTTACAATAAAACACACCCAAAACCCATAAATAACAAAGTGAAGATTACTAAAACGTCATATTTGTTGGTTTTGTGTTGTGTTTTGGATGATAAGCTTTGATTATCGAATGACTAACATTAGTGTGTTTTATGTTGATTATCATGTTGTGTTTTATATTCATAGTTCTATGATGGTATGTTTGAAGTTTTTATAGATTGTTAGGGTTTGAATATTGTGTTTTTGTGATCTTCACTCTGTTATTTGTGGGTTTTGAGTGTGTTTTATGGCTGAAAGTGTGGTGTTTTATAACTTTGTATACTTTGTAGGAAAAATGGACTTTGTTACCAAACCCCACCTTATATATATATATGTTAAGTTACGATTCATTCCCTGTATCTATTCCCCATTTTGTGAAACTAGTTGATGCCCCGCCAGCGTTGCGGGGCGATAGGCCGAATAATTCTCAACCAATTAAAAAACATTACTATAGTTTTGGTATAAAAAAAACTAAAATGATGGCAAAACCGTAACTTTTAGCTTGGGGCAAAACTGTAATTTGTCAGGACTAATGAGCGAGTGTTAGACAACTCCTTGACACAAAAAACCAAAATCGAGTAAGCCAATTAAAATTAAAACAAAACACTTATTGCGAAAAAAACTAAAACGATGGCAATATTGCAATTTTGAACTGAGGGTAAAATTGTATTTTTTACTGGGATAAAATCGTAATTTTTCAAAAGCGAAAGTGATGGCAATACTGTAAATTTGAACCAGGGACACAATCGTAATTTTGCACAGGGGCAAATTCATAATTTTGAACTTGGGGTAAAATTGTAATATACCTTGACCAACGGAAGAGTGGTAGGAAGTAACCTGTAATTTGAACTAAGGGTAAAATCGTAATTTAAGTTGGGGACAAAACCGTAAATTTATTTTGAACATGGGCAAAATCAAAATTTTGAACTGAGGGCAAAATTGTAATTTTGAGCTGGGGCAAAAGCATAATTTTATTTTAAACTGGGGGCAAAAACGTAACTGTGAACTCAAGGCGAAATCATTATTTTTGAAACGGGGGCAAAATCATATTTTTGAACTGAGGGCAAATTCGTAATTTTAAGCTGGGCGCGAAACCATAATTTTATGTTGAACGGAGGGCAAAATCTTAATTGTTTGTTGGGGGCAAAAAACGTAATTTTGTACTTAGGAAAAAATTGTAAATGTAAACTGGGGATACAATTGTAATTTGGAATTGAGGGCGAAAGGCAAAAGTATAATTTTATTTTCAATTCAGGGCAAAATTGTAAATTTGAACAAGGGCGAAACCATAATTTTAATCCGAGTATAAAATAGCAAATTTGTTGGTCCAATAGGGAAGTGTCAGACAAGCTTCTTGGCATTATTCCCTTACTTATAATTTGTATATGCAGAGAATAAGATGAAGTGCAATAATGAAAAAAGTTCTTTTAGCTATAGGGTTGGAGATAATATAAGGATTTGAATGTGAATGCTATTGTGATATATCTTACACACTCTACGGCCCTTTCTTGATTCACCTTCACAGAATTCTTTAAGTGTTATTTTTAATAGCAAATAATCATGCAGCCACCTTGTAATCATTTCAAAATAATATAAACTTGATAATTATGTATCTTGGTTTCTTGAAAGTTTGATTTCTGGTTCCGCATCTATGTTCTATTCATGTTGAAATCACTTGCCATTGTTTAAAATTAAAGATTGTTTATCTGAAATCAACAGTAGAAAATATATAACTATGTTGTGTTTGTGGGTTCAAGCTTTATAACGGACTAAAATATAAATCTTAAAGTAGAATTAGAGAGTATCTGAATTAATCGTTTACAAAAGATATCAACTTTAGCTTCTTATGATACGTTGCTTTATAGTTATTTATTTTACTGGATATTATATATTTAGAAATTTTTTATCGTTAATTGAATAATTAACTATATGTCAACTTTAGCTTCCTACAAACTGTTGTTTTGCCATTACTAATTTACTAGACTTATTGTAAAAATGTTAATCTAAGATTCTTGTAAATCATAGTTATTTATTCTTTGAATTAGTGAAAATACGGATTTAGAGCATTCCTATCCGAATCTCATTCTCCATCTTTATAAATTATGTAAAAAAATTTTTGTTTCTAAATTTGTTTATCCCTATCTATATCTCCATCTTATTCACAAACACTTAATTTATTATTTTTTTCTTGGTTTTTATATACTCACAGTAGTGTATAGATTGATTAACTAAAGCCTCTAAATCTAGAGGCTATTACAGAGACTCAAACTTGATGAGTTTTAGCTATTTTCTTTATTTTTTCCTCAATATTTATAGTAAAACTAAGATTTAGAGGGTCTAATTGGAATGCTTTCGGTTGTCGTTCACGTTATGAACGCTATTAGTTTTGATTCCTACAAATTGTTGTCTTGTCAATACATTAAGAGTAAACTGTTATTTTGGTCCCCAACAACCACCATCCCCAACGGCTTCACCACCACCCCCGCACCACCACCATCCACCCCACTGCACTGCCGTCATCCCTACCAAGTTGTCCAGTAGATAAAACCAAAAACTACCCAAATTCTAACTAAAAAATCAAACAAATCATGTAGTCTGAGCTCACCTCCACCATTATTACCACCCTCCCTACAATCGCACCACCCCTAAACCCTTCCCACAGTGCCACCAGCAAAAATCACAGATCCGAACCAAAAATGCATCGGAAAATGCTGGTAATTGATCTCCAGGTTGGTAACTGAGCACCGGAAAACCTGGCTGATCTTCATAATGCCCGAACCCGCATGCCCGGATTAGTTATGAAGGCTTCCGATCATTGATTTCTTAATAAGAATACACCCAAACCAAGTCGGGTCAAAACCAAAAACTCTATAAAACGAGGTGATGATAAAATCGGGCCTAAACAAACCTTATCGGTCAAGTTTAAGAGCTCTTAGACCTCTACGATTCTCCTCGGTTGTATCTCGTCCGTCATGCGCTTACGATTCTCCTTCGCCGTATCTCCCCCGTCATCCGCCTCCAATGGTGATGGTGGTAGTTTAACACGTGTTTGAGGTGAAGATTCGAACTTCAGAGGTGACAGTGGTGGCACCTGGTTGCTTTCACGTGGTGTCTGGTGGGCTGAGCAGGACAATTAGGGTTTGGGATTTTGGGGAAGATGAAGGTTCTGTACTTTTATAGGGTGGTTTTATTTGGTTTTATTATTTTAATTCATAATGTGTTATAATAAAAATAAAATGACTAAAATAACCCCGAGGAAAAGGACAAAAATTAGGGTTTAATTTGGGGAATCTGGGCTGATTTCACTTTTGGACTAAAATGGCAATAAAACTTAAACCACAGGGACCCAGATGCAAAAGGTTTGAGATTTGGACTAAAGTGACAAAACTGGTCAAACCTCAGGGACCCAAATGGCAGTTTACTCATACATTAACTATTGAAAAAGAAAGGTTAGTTTAGATCCCTATAAATTGTTGTTTGTAAATGGTTTAGGGGCTGTTTGACAACTTTTGAATGGTTAAGTGTTAAACCAGTAAGAGGTCTAAACCATTAAGAGCCAGTATAATGCTTAACCGTTCAGAGGCAAATGTCTGACCATTTCAGATTAGAGGTCTTAACCATTCAGACTCAGTATAATGCTTAACCATTCAGAGGTAAATGTCTGAACCATTCAGACATCTACTCGCGAAACAAACAGTCTAACCATTAAGTGCTGAACCAGTATGCAGTCTGAACCATTAAGAGCCTCATTAAGAGCTAAACAAATATCCCCTTACTTTTTGCAAAGATTTAGTAAGCTAGAAACATGTTTTAGAAGCGATATGAATATTATTAACTCACCACCTCCTACCACCACTAATGCCACTTTTTTCGCCGTCGATTGTCTCAAACCGCCACCTTTATGGGCACCTCCTACCCCTTTTGTATGTCTTGTTCTTATGTATATCTTTTATAATATAAAACTATCTCTTGTTTAAATTTTCATGTTAGCTTGCAAATTAACATGTTTAAAATTTTAATTTAACATATACAATTAACTTAACCTAAAAGAATGGTTTTCCAAAGTAAAGTGTAAATTTCATCAAAACGGGTCGAGTGTTGAGTGATCTCTTTTAAGGTGTGTGAACTTGTATATAACTAAATAGAATTTTAAAGGGCGTGCTATGCCTAAATGAATAATTTTTCTTAACAATTGTTCCAAATAAATCATAACGAATAAGATTGTAAATAAAATAAAAACAACATAAAATAAAGATCTTGAATTCCCGACACTCTAGACAAGCCACTAAAACTTCTTCTCTACCTATTCTATTTAGGTGTGTAAGACACATTTAAGAGTTTTGCTTGAGGACAAACAAAGATTCAAGTGTGGGGGTATTTGATGTGCACAAAATGCAACATGTAAATTACATCAAAGGAAACATAAAACCAACCCTTTTTCAATACTAATGTTGGAAAAAGCACGTTTCTTTGTTCCTTTTACTTTACAAGACTAAAAGAGCGTAAAAGAACAAAAGGAACCAACACAAAATACAAGAAGAGGGAATAACGTAACATGCTCGGCCCCTCGGCAGCATCCTAAGAACAAAAACAAGAGAAACAGAAGCCCACCACGGGGCCGTGTCCACCCAGATATGGGTCATGATCAACTAACAGATCTTGTAGAAAAGACAAAAGCAGAATCCAAGCCAACACAGGGTCGTGTCCGGCAGTCACGAGGCGTGGTCAACGCTCAGATTCGTAGAATCTTCATAGTACAACAATACTATGACCATGGGGTCGTGCTTAGAAAACACGGGGTCGTGTTTGACCCTCTGCTAACAGCAGCAATTAATGAAGGAGGACAATCAAGGGGCCACGGGGTCGTGCCCAGCTGGCACGTGGCCGTGGTCGGGGCTTTGATCTAGCTATAAATAGAGGTACTTGGTTCCCTTCGAAGGCATCCCTTAGCAAACCATTTCTCTCTCACTTTGCCACCATTCCACCACCACTACAACACCAACACCCACCATCATCATCCATCTTTCATCTTTAGAGTGTGTAGTAGTCTCGGGATCCAAGATTGATAGTAGGAGTTCTTATCAATCAGAGGCCATGTTTGGCTCATCTCTTACTTCACTTGGTGCAGACAAATCTTTTATGTATTACTTTGGATTCTTAATCTTTCGGCTACTTTTTAATTGGGGTTTGTATTAATGACTTTAATAACTAGTTTCTTATGTTGAAAGTGAATTTTCCTAACCATTTCTTCATGATTTCATTGATTTGCTCATTCGTGTCTTTACGGTCTATATAAAGCGCGTTAACTACTTGGAAGGGTAGTTTGGTAAAGTTCTTGTCTCATTCAGTGCATAGATCTTGCGAGAACTTGGTTCAAGCTTACTAGGACCTCCTTCAATGCCCTATGGTATTGGATGCGGGGGGTGCGAATAGCTTAAACCCCTCATATGTAAACTACTATTAAAACATAAAACCAGCCTCTTGAGATTGTATCCCTGCTGACTCAAACCACTTGGCCAAGAGTAATGTCACATTCAAAAGAGGGGCCTACTACTTTTCGCATTAATAACTTACTTAATTATGTTTCAATATTCCGATCTCTTGGGATTGTATCACTGTTGACTCAAACCACTAGATCGAGGGTAACGTCACCTTCAAAAGAGGGGCCTACTACTATAACTAAGATAATCTTTTAAAAAGTCCGAAAGTGCGAAAATTATCAAAGGATACGTAAAAGAGGAGTTAGAGCCAAGTGATTATTTCTTGTCTATTTGCATTTCCTTTTTATTTCTATTTTTATGTTTATTTTTATCTTTCAAAACTTTTATAAAAAATTTGTATCAATTAGACGTTGACGCTAAACTAGTATTAAAAGCTCTTGTGTCCTTGCCCTCGTGATGGGTGCACTTGCCCTAGTGTGTTGTAACGCCCAGCTACTTCATACTTTCTATAATTAGAAAGCACCGTTTGTAATTCTATTTTTGGAAACCTTTGTACTTGTATTCGTTCTTTCATTGTAATCCTTGCAATCGAGACTTGAATCATAATAGAATATACATTTTATAACAATACTTGTTATACATAATCATACATACATACACTTGATGCTTCATACTCGAAAACGTGACATGCTTGCAAATACGTGACATCTATACTTCATCCATACTTTATACACAGTGCATATACTCGATCTCATTCAATTTATACTTATGTGCACCTTATCGCATGTCTCCCATACTTAAAATACCTTAGATATTCTTAAAATGTCATAAAACAACACTTAAACCCGTCCAAAATCAACAAAACAACAAAATACAAAATTGTGTCCCGGACCCGGCCCTTGCGGACCGCAAGGGAACACCCTTACGGTCTGTAAGGGTGTCTGGGCGGGCAGATTGGTTTTGGCTCGCGAAATATGCATGGATCCCCACCTCTATCACCTCCCCAATGGCCTTAAAACACCATTAAACACCCTCTAACAACCTCCCAACTCTTCCCTATAAATATCACCTCTAATCCAAGCATTTTTACACTTTCATCACCCTCCAATCTCTCTCAAACCTCCCTAAATCAGATGATAATCTTCAAGTTCGAGCAGATTATACCTCTTCCACTAAAGTGAGCATAACTTGCTCATTTCTTAACGAAATCACTCGATTCTTCTTCCTACTTCCTTGGATCAGTCTTAGGTTTGATCCCACGGACTTGCCATGGCATTTCCAGACCTGGGTATTCACCGAAAAGGCTCCAAAGTAGGCTGAAAGTTTCTGATGTGATTAAAACCTTTTCAAAACTTGTGTTTTCTTCATTCAACCTTTTGTTCTTGAGCTTCTAATCAACTATATGATTAAGGAGCCTAACCTAGGTTCTTAAACATGTAAATAGGAGTGTTTAGACACTCCAAACTTTGTGTTTTCGAAGAGCTTGAAGCTCACAAATGATGCAAGTCTTGAACTTGTATATGTGTGACTACCTTGGTTAGCTTGGGCTATCCTAACTCTAAGTGCACACATCACTTGATGATTTCTCATCATTATCCCAAGTTAGTTTGCTAGATTGAAAGTGACACAACCCCGTCTAGCTTTCGACATGTGTCGACGCCGGCTCATCGGGTTGTAGTTAGCTTGGCTACTTGGTATAGTGATAACATACATTTAAATTCTTGTTGTTAGTATTATTCTTGACCCTCCTTGTTGTCTATGACAACTTGTGAAGTGGTGAACTTATACGAGGTTCCTAAATGAGTGGCTTCTTACCTCCTACCTCCTACATGACTTCTATGATTATCCTTGTTAGTTGAAGCATATTATTATGTATATATATGGACTATATTATATTGAACCTAAAACCGAACCCTTGATAATGACTAACTAATCACTTGTCAAGTTATTAAGTTTATTGCCAAAGTGTGTAGTTCCTCGTTACGATTCTAATAGGTTTCAAACCTATGAAATCACATCAAACCCTTATGGGATATCATAGTGTCAAAAACGAGTGCTAGACCTTGGTGACTACTTTTATATCTACGTACTTTATTATTCGTTATTCTTTAATTAATGCTCATATTCCGAATCTCCCGTTAATCACCATACTCATACCTATGTTCTTCGTGTAGAAGGACAAGGTGCCAATCCTTAACCAACAAACAAGCTCGCGGATTTCTCTAGTTGGAATGCTTTTGCAAAACCATGAGTACACTCGACCCATTTACCGCTTTCTCACTTTTTGGGTTGTAACATGTTTACCTATCAAAATACACAAATCAAAACTTATGCTTTACATGCTCAATCCGTTAATACACGATACTTGTTATGCCTAGATACATGCTAGATTCATACATGCTTAATCATTAACTTAGCTAGCCCGAATTGACATATATGGCGCTATAGGAGTAGCACACCCCCCGTCGTGGTTATGTTAAGCTTATTCATACTTTTAGTCTCGTTGGTTTTGTGACGAAGGAAGCTCATTATACTTGTGGAAACTCGGGTTTGATCTAGTGTTGCATGATTAGCATTTACCTTGCATACGATTAATATGTGGATTCGAGTTATACTTTTTATACTTATGCTATGTATCACCAAACTTGTGTACTCGCCTTTGCTTTTGCGTTGAACTCTATTTTAAACATGTTACAGGTTGAGGAGATGATGCTACGAAATTGAAGTAGCGTTGATGACTAGATACACATATAGACGTATAGGTTTATTAATGTTGTATCAAATTTTGTCTTGACTATTGTTGTACTTGAAATTCCCATGTATTGTACTTGACAAGTTTACTTATGAAATGAAATTTGGTTTAATTAAATATTGCCGCAAGTAGCGTTGTGAGCAACGAGTAATCTATTTCGTCCCGCCTTGATGTTTCCGCCATCGGTTGGGGTGTGATAGATTGGTATCAAAGCCATAACTATAGGGAATTAGGTAGAATTTCCATGTTCGAGCTAGTCTATAGTTTAAGTGTCCCGTTTTTGACCATTCCTATATTATGCTTAAAACTTTTTTCTTCCTTCATTGCTTCTTCCTTTCTTTTGGTCTTAGTACTTACATAATGTCTTTCCCAAGACATTTACACAATACACTTGAAGACTTGAAGATACTCATGATGCAAACGAGGCGATTTGCACCAAGATAGGTCCAATGACTTACAATTTTTGGCGAAATCCCTCATTCCACGTATTCGATTTTTCACGAAGTTACGCCATCAAGTTAGGAGTGATATCCACATCTTGATGGGAAAACTTCCATTTCATACTCTAGTGGATCTAACAAACGAGTCGGAATATGCTCCTCGTTTAGTAGGAAACAACCACACTTAGGGTACGAAGTCGTCAAGTTAGGGGTGAAACCCGCACCTTGTCGGCTAAGTCCCGTTCCTCGATTTTCAATCTCGCCAAAGTCTAGAATTTTCAATCGACTAGGGACGTGTAGTAACTGGAAGGGTAAAATGACGTTAATCGCTTCTCGACGAGAGCGTTTTACCTATTAGGCCAAAGCATGTTCCCTAACTCGAAAGATCTTACGAATCACTTTGGAATAGTCGACGTTTCTCTACCCAAAACAATCCCATGTGTTATTGAGCCAATCTTTTATGTTATCTCCATTTTTATGTGATTTTTATACTTGTTACCTTCGAACCGTTACACGATTCACACGTCTCTCTCAATAAAATACAATAATAATCCTCGTGAACAAACTAAATTTATACTCTTTATACACATTCATATGTGATTATGCTTATTGAATACATGTTGAACGCTCGTCAAATACATGCAATGTACGTGAATTATCCATGCTTATACATGCAAAACTTATTTTTTACATTATGATCAAGTCTCGTCCTCTTTCCTTTCTGTTTCAACCCTAGATGTCTTCTCCAAGCTCATCCAAGAAATCCAAGGGTTCCAAGAAGGGTTCAAACAACCATGGGGACTATATCTCCAAGCAGGAACTTGTAGGGCTAGTCGCTGAGCAGATGGCCGAACAGATGGCTAAGATTATCCCCAACATCGTGAGCCAAATCCAAACCATCCATGAAACCCTCAAATCATCAGTTGACTCAAAGGTGGACACTCCCAAAGCAACGTTCCAGTTCAAGCAGTTCATGGCTTGTAAGCCCATGGAATTCACTGGTATGGCGCTACTGCCATGATGAACTGGTTCGACGCGGTCGAACTCACCTTTTTGCAAAGCGGATGCCCTGATGAGCTCCGAACCTTAAACGCCACAGGGGTCTTTCGTGAGAGAGCCCTCGAGGGGTGGACCACTGAGAGAAACAAACGCGGCAATGAAGCAGCCCATGCGTTACCTTGGGAAGAGCTAAGGCAGCTTATAAAGGACCAATTCTGCCCCCTCACGAGACCCAGAAACTTGAAAACAAATTCTGGAATCTTGCCCAAAAGGGGAGCAACGCCGAAGGACTGGTCGCACGCTTCAAACAACTGAGTATCCTTTGTCCTGGACAAGTGGATATTGTTCCCAAGGCAATCGCCAAGTTTATTCGTTACCCCTCCCCTGAGTTAATCAACCATGTAGCCGCCGCAATCCCCAAAGCCGTCGAAGATGCTTATAGCATCGCAATCGAGCTCAACCACAACTGCATTCTCCATGGAGCCTATGACAAGGTCTCCACGAAGAGTGCACACCAAGCCACCACCAACACCACCACCAATACCACCACCGATACCACCACCAATACCACCATCATTGAACCCTCACCCTCTCAAGCCAAGAAAACAACAATGGGAACAAGAAGCGGAAGGCTTCTGTTCAGAATTGTGTGGTCGTTACTCCGCCCAACCCAACACCATTGAACTCCATATCCACTACCTCAAACACCAAGCCACCCTAGGAAACTACACCGGGACTTGGCCAAGTGTGATCGGTGCACCTACCACCATCTTGCAACCGCCCCGTGTCACAAATGCACGAACTGTATCAGGTTTGGGCATTTCGCCGACCGTTGTCGTCAACCCCGCAGAACCACCCAAGACCAAGCTTTGGTTCCCAACCAACCTCAACCTCAACGTCAGACTGCTGCTGTGCGAGCATGTTACAAGTGTGGCGATCTCAATCATCTCGAATACGTTTGTCCCCAACTCAACCAGCAGCCTCAACTTCAACAACAGCAGCAGCCTCAGCCTGCTAAAGGACGAGCTTTCGTGCTTACCTATGCACAGGCTCAAAGCTCCAACGACGTCATCACTGGTACGTTCGTTGTTAACCATATTTACGCCTTCATGTCTATTTGATACCGGTGCCGATAAAAGTTTTGTGTCTGTCGAATTTGAACCTTTACTTAAGTGCGAACCTTCCAAGTTGCCTAACCCTTTCGGTGTCGAAGTCGCTAATGGTAAAACCATCTCTTTTGATTCTATTCTTTCTGGGTGTTCTTTGATTCTTAACGACCATACGTTCTCCATCGACCTCATACCCATGCAAATGGGAATTTTTTGACATCATAGTAGGCATGGCTTAGGCAAGTTCGTGCTGAAGTTGTTTGTTTAGAAAAATTCATACGCTTTCCACTTCCTAACAGTGATTCATTACACGTCTATGGCGAGAAACCTTCTAAAGGTCTCAAGCTCATGTCGTGTATTCAAGCGAACAAATACTTACGTAAGGAATACTTTGCCTTTCTCGCCCATGTTGTGGAAAAGAAAGACAAAGGCTTAAGCATAAGTGATGTTCCAGTCGTTTGTCAACTTCCTGATGTCTTCCCTAAGGATCTTCCTGGTCCTCCGCCTCCTCGTACTGTCGATTTTTGTATTGATCTTATCCGTGGCGCAACGAAAGCTCCCTATCGTTTAGCACCCTCAGAAATTCAAGAGCTATCGAGCCAACTTCAAGAGCTTCTTGATAAAGGCTTTATACGCCCTAATACTTCTCCTTGGGGCGGCTCCCGTTTTGTTTGTTAAGAAGAAAGATGGATCATTTCGGATGTGCATCGACTATCGTGAGTTGAACAAGCTTACAGTAAAAAACCGATATCCTCTTCCTCGCCTTGACGATTTCTTTGATTAGCTTCAAGGTGCGACGTGTTTCTCCAAGATCGACCTTCGATCTGGCTACCATCAACTTCGAGTTCTCGAAGAAGATGTACCGAAGACCGCTTTTCGCACATGATATGGACACTACAAGTTCGTAGTCATGCCCTTTGGGTTGACTAACGCGCCTGCGGTGTTCATGGATCTCATGAACCGCGTGTGTAAACCCTTCCTCAATCGTTTTGTAATCGTTTTCATAGATGATATTCTCATCTACTCCAAGACGAAAGAAGAGCACGGGCGACATTTGCAACTTATCCTTCAACTTTTGCGAACCGAACGCCTTTATGCCAAATTCTCCAAGTGTGAATTGTGGCTAAAAGAGGTTCAATTTCTTGGTCACACCGTCAATGAACTCGGTATTCATGTTGGCCCCGCAAAGATTGAAGCAGTGAAGAATTGGATTGCACCTAATCGCCTTCCAAAATTCGTTCGTTTCTTGGCCTAGCTGAGTATTATCGTCGTTTCATCTCAAACTTCTCCAAAATCACCGTTCCTTTAACGTCTTTGACCCAAAAAATAAACCTTTTGTTTGGGGTCCCGAACAAGAGGAGTTTTTTCAAACCCTCAAGGACATATGCTCCTATCCTTACACTCCCCGATGGAAACGACGATTTCGTCGTGTATTGCGATGCTTCAAACCAAGGTCTTGGTTGCGTTCTTATGCAACAGGACAAGGTCATCGTTTACGCGTCGAGACAACTTAAAATACATGAGAAAAACTATACTACGCACGACCTTGAACTAGGTGCAGTTGTTTTTGCATTAAAGATTTGGCGACACTACCTTTACGGTACTAAGTGTACGGTCTTCACCAACCATAAGAGCCTTCAACATATTTTTGATCAAAAGGAAGTCAACATGCGTCAACGTCGTTGGGTAGAATTGTTAAACGACTACGACTGTGATATTCGCTCCCACCCTGGTAAGGCGAATGTCGTGGCCGATGCACTTAGTCGTAAAACTCATGTTCAGAGTATTCGTTGCTACCAAATCGTGGGAAAACTTCACGAGCTAATTCGCCAAGGGCAATTCTCAGTCATTAACGAGGGTAACCTCGATAACGAATTGAATTGTGGAGTCGAAAACCCATTCGAAGCTAAGCCCGATGGTATTCTTTACTACCATGATCGCATTTGGATTTCCGATTGTCTCAACCTTCGAAACACCTTGATGGACGAAGCCCACAAATCCCGATACTCCATTCATCCTGGCGCTGATAAAATGTACCATGATCTTCGTACATCTTATTGGTGGCCTGGGATGAAGAAAGATATCGCTCTCTACATCTCGAAGTGTCTCACATGTTCCAAAGTCAAAGCCGAACATCAACGTCCCTCTGGTTTGCTCGAGCAACCAGAAATCTCTGTCTGGAAATAGGAGAGCATTGCCATGGATTTTATCACCAAGTTGCCTCGTACTTCGTCTGGTCATGACAGCATCTGGGTTATCATTGACCGATTGACCAAATCCGCCCATTTCCTCGCCATTCGTGAAGATTACAAAGTCGAGAAATTGGCTCGTATCTACACGGATGAAGTCATTAGTCGTCATGGTACTCCTCTCGATATTATCTCTGATCGTGACGCCCGTTTCACCTCTCTCCTTTTGGCAAACATTTCAATCCTCCCTTGGCACTCGTCTTAACCTTAGCACCGCTTTTCACCCGCAGTCTGATGGTCAAACCAAACGTACAATCCAAACTTTGGAAGATATGCGTCGTTCTTGAGTAATCTATTTTGGCGGCAATTGGGATTCGCACTTACCCTTGGTAATCACGCCAGTATCAAATGGCTCCATTTGAAGAATTGTATGGTCGTAAGTTCCGTTCGCCTATTTGTTGGCACGGGATTGGAGACGTTCAGATCACTGGTCCCGAACTAATACAAGAGACAACGGACAAGATCCTATAAATCTGTGATAACCTCCTCAAGGCTCGAAGTCGTCAAAAGAGTTACGCAGACAAGAGACCCAAACCTTTGGAATTTAATGTTGGTGATCAAGTACTTCTCAAGGTATCCCCTTGGAAGGGTGTTGTTCGTTTTGGTAAGAAAGGCAAGCTCGCTCCTCGCTACGTAGGTCCTTTCAAGATTCTCGAAAGGATTGGCAAGGTAGCATATCGACTGGACCTACCTCAAGCGCTTAACAATGTTCATCCAGTGTTTCATGTTTCAAACCTCAAGAAATGTCTAGCTGAAGAAGGACTTCAAGTTCCACTCGAAGATCTTCAAATCAACGAGACATTGCATTTTGTGGAAAAATCGGTCGAAATCATGGACCGAGGGATCAAGAAACTAAGGCGCAGTCGAATCCCTATTGTCAAGGTTTGATGGGAAGGAAAATGTGGCGCTGAGTTTACTTGGGAACTCGAGAGTGATATGAAGTCTGTATCCGCATCTCTTCGTTGCATCATCCTAAATTTCGGGACGAAATTTCCTAAAGGATGGGAGACTATAACGCCCAACTATTTCATACTTTCTATAATTAGAAAGCGTCGTTTGTAATTCTATTTTTGGAAACCCTTGTACTTGTATTCGTTCTTTCATTGTAATCCTTGTAATCGAGACTTGAATCATAATGGAATATACATTTTATCACAATACTTGTTATACATAATCATACATACACTTGATGCTTCAAACTCGAAAACGTGACATGCTTGCAAATACGTGACATCTATACTTCATCCATACTTTATACACAATTCATAAACTCGATCTCATTAATTTTATACTTATGTGCACCTTATAGCATGTCTCTCATACTTAAAATATCTTAGATATTCTTAAAATGTCATAAAACAACACTTAAACCCATCCAAAATCAACAAAACAACAAAATACAAAATTGTGTCCCGCACCTGGCCCTTGCGGACCGCAAGGGGACACCCTTACGGTCTGTAAGGGTGTCTGGGCGGGCAGATTGGTTTTGGCTCGTGAAATATGCACGGATCCCCACCTCAATCTCCTCCCCAATGGCCTTAAAACAGCATTAAACACCCTCTAACAACCTCCCAACTCTTCCCTATAAATACCACATCTGATCCAAGCATTTTCACACTTTCATCACCCTCCAATCTCTCTCAAACCTCCCCAAATCAGTTGATAGTCTTCAAGTTCGAGCAGATTGTACCTCTTCCACTAAAGTGAGCATAACTTGCTCATTTCTTAACGAAATCACTCGATTCTTCTTCCTACTTCCTTGGATCAGTCTTAGGTTTGATCCCACAGACTTGACATGGCATTTCCAGACCTGGGTATTCACCGAAAAGGCTCCAAAGTAGGCTGAAAGTTTCTGATGTGATTAAAACCTTTTCAAAACTTGTGTTTTCTTCATTCAACCTTGTGTTCTTGAGCTTCTAATCAACTATATGATTAAGGAGCCTAACCTAGGTTCTTATACATGTAAATAGGAGTGTTTAGACACTCCAAACTTTGTGTTTTCGAAGAGCTTTAAGCTCACAAATGATGCAAGTCTTGAACTTGTACATGTGTGACTACCTTGGTTAGCTTGGGCTATCCTAACTCTAAGTCCACACATCACTTGATGATTTCTCATCATTATCACAAGTTAGTTTGCTAGATTGAAAGTGACACAACCCCGTCTAGCTTTCGACATGTGTCGACGCCGGCTCATCGGGTTGTAGTTTGCTTGGCTACTTGGTATAGTGATAACATACATTTACATTCTTGTTGTTAGTATTGTTCTTGACCCTCCTTGTTGTCTATGACAACTTGTGAAGTGGTGAACTTATACGAGGTTCCTAAATGGGTGTCTTCTTACCTCCTACCTCCTACATGACTTCTATGATTATCCTTGTTAGTTGAAGCATATTATTATGTATATATCTATAGACTATGTTGAGAGAAAATTATGATGACGGATGGCTAACACGCACCAGTCGTCATCGTAATTTTCTCTCAACACTTTCTCGGGTTTCCAACAAACCCCCTACGCTTTCTCTCAAATAAAATCCATGCAACAAATGCTAATCCGAAACCCGTTCAACTAATAATTTCAATCGCAACCACAACCTTCACCACCAATGGTAGAATCGTCTCCCCAACCACAAACCGTAGAAGATGAAGTTGAAGAATGTGTCCTGGAGACACAACCCCAATCCTCGAAACAGAAAAAAAGGAAGCAAGTGGCGAAAGCCAAGTGACCACCTTGGTCAAAGATCGAGGAGGAGGCGTTAGCGAAGGCGTGGACTAACACATCAAAAAGCCCCATTGTCGGTATGTAAAAATATATAAATTTTATACTAAAAATATATAAATGTTCACATTTTCTAAAAATATAGGTAACAACCAAACCGGCGATAGTTTTTGGAAATAAATATTATAAAAGTTCTTTGCGATTATGGAACAAGGACATTACCACGATCTCAATTCCATGGATTCGAAGTGACGAAAGATGCACCCGGTCGTGAACCGATTTGCGGGGATATATAATAATTTATATATTAATCGTCGTAGTAGGCAAAGTGACGAAGATGTTTTTAAAGAGGCGATGCATAGATACGAATAATCGCATCTGGTTGTTTTCCCACACGTCTGGGCATGGGAGGTTTTTCTAACCCATAAGAAGTGGGCGTCGGTTCCAAACGAGGTTGCAAGCGCTAAACGAACAAAAACCTCGGAGACCGGAAATTATAGCGCAGGGGGCTTGGACGCACGATGCCAAAAAAAATTTTTAAATGACGAGCCGGGATTTGACGAAGAAGAGCACGTAGTTCGAGAGGAGGCACGTCCACCATGCAGGGACAAATCCAAAAGGCAGCAGTTGTAAAAAAACAAGTTGCAACGGGGGCAGTTCGAAAATGGACGACTTTATGGCCAGCTCAAAGCATACACCAAGGTCACAATCCAAAAGGCACAAGCGAAGCAACGTGAAGTGGACGGACGAGTTCAGTTGAAGCAAGAAAAGAATTAAAAGAATGGGAGATAATGACAACCGATATCAACTCGTATCCGGAATAAGAGCGAGCAGTTTTGCGTAAAATGAAAGAAAATATCGCTAAAAAATGGAATTCTAAGGATTTTTAATTTTTACCAATCTAGTATTTTTTTAAGTTATGTAATGTTTGTTTTTTAATATTAATAATTTTATTTTATAACTTATTAAATGTTAAAAAACATGTTGAATTTAAAAATAAATAAATAAATAAGTGGGGGAGGCCCATCCTCCATTTCCTTTGGTACATCCATTGAGAGACATCCCTTGGATGTGACATGACGATGACGTGGAAGGACATCCTCCTTGGATGGTGACATGACGATGACGTGGAAGGGCATCCTCCTTGGATGGTGACATGACGATGACGTGAAGGGAATCCTCCGAGGACTTACCTCCTCCACACCGAGTAGCCTTAGAGTATGTGTTGTTCTCACGCCCATCCAAGCCACATCAGCAAACCAAGCCCTTACACACCATCACACACCAGCGCAGATGGAGGCGTGGGGCACCGCCCTGAGGGCAAATCGCGGCGCTATGCATGTGGGAATCTTAGGCAACTCGGTGTGGAAGAGGCAAGTCCTTGGATGATGCCCTCCACGTCAGCGCCACGTCAACATCCAAGGATGATGCCCCTCCAAGGATGGACCAAGGGAAATGGAGGATGGGCCTAATATATGTGTGTGTGTTGTATGTATATGTGTGTGTGAGAAGGGGGAGGCCCGGTTTGAACGGCTGCATGAAGACGAACACGATGCCAAGATCCCTATGGAAACGATGTGGAGGGTTGGCGACTTCCAAGAGGGGACGGGGACGTCCCATATCGAGTAGCCTTACTTGCATAAAAGTGAAGGTGGGAAAGATGGTTTTTGATTGGAGGATGGTTTATATTAATTGAAGAATTAGGTTGTAGATGGAATTAATTGGGGGATGGGTTAAATTATATTATCGTTTTAAATCTTTGAAAAATTAGTTTGCTGGTGGAATTTAATGGGGGTTGGGTCAAATTAATGTTAAATCTCCAAACAACTAAAAATAATAAAAACTAAAATTAATTTTAAACACTTATAAAAACCTCACATTTTATAATTCAAACCTCACCACTTCAAAAGACTCTTCTCCTTTATATTCTTAACCTTCAAATTTTGAGAAATTATGAATCAAAGAGGTAATTACCGAACCTCATTCGAGTTCAACTCATACGAACAATACGGTGCGGCCGGTTGGGAATTACTCGATTCACAAACACAATGACTACCCAAAACATAAGCTCCGTTACAACAACCATTATTTCCATTTACCCTACCCGACCCCCAACCCGAACCACAACCAAAAAAACGCTCACACAAGAAAAACAAGTCGGTGAGCCATCGGGATCCCAACAACGAAGGGCTAAGCGTTAGACAATCAAGGAAGTTAAGTAAAAAAATATTAAGATGTGATATTTATCAGATTTAAAAATAGCAAAAATCGGTTTGAAATTATAATTTTTTTTCTAGAGATAATATGCTGTTAACACGTGGAATTATTGGGAATCATTTATTATAAGTTAGATTATTATCTTTTGATCTTTTTTAAGTACTCAAATAAAATCGAACCTTTCTTATACTTTTCATATTAAATGTTTAGGTCCTTTATATTGGTATTACATCAAATTTCACATTAATTACATCATTATGTCAACTACAGATCCCTATAAATTGTTGTTTAAAATAACAAAATAGCTTTTAGTCTACCGGTATCAAGGTGTGTAGATAATGGTCCTTTCTAAATTGTTGAATTATATATTCTCATGGTAGACAATGCAGATTTAAAAGTAAGGTTAGAGGGTATTGAGTTTGTCAATTTATCAAAAAAATGCATTATTGATTATATGTTGGTTTAATTGAGTAAATTGCACAAAACGTTTGTTAAGTTTTCTCAAACTTGCAGGTTCCAGCCTTTATATTTAGAACTTCCTAAAAACATCATTTCAGTTTATTTTTGTTGCGGGTTCAATCCTTTATGACTAACCAAGTTGATTTCACCAGTCCAGTTCCCTCACATGCATAACATGTGAGGGTATATTCGTCATTTTGATTGATATTCTTATAAAACCCTCCTTATCTATTTTAGCTTCTTGTGTAAGCTTCACCAATCCCCCAAATGCGTTCCCGTTCTTTTTCTTTCACATGGCACACACATCTCTATACACATATTCCATTCAAAATTAGTAGAGAAAGAAAGTTCAGCAGAGAGAGGAAGAGGCGTCTTATAGAGAGAGAGAGAGATGGGAGATATTGAGAGAAGGAGGAGGATAGAGAGAGAAACTGGCCGGTCTCTTCCGACAACGAAAACGAATAAAAAATTGTTCGGCATCGATGGTGTGACGACAAAGATAGTGGTTTTCGATGACCGCCGGAGCTACGGTGGTGACGGGTGGTTTACAGCAGGAGTACATAGCAGAGGTTAGTGGTGTTTTGGAGATGGGTTTTGGATGGTGGTTTCTGGTGGTCTTGGAGTTGAACAGTTTTCGGTGATGTCGACAATAATATTATTCCGGCATAACAGGTTACTCTCTCGACACCTATTGTTTCCTTTCGTTTGTTACATAATATTTTCTCAAGTAGTTTTGATGGAAACTTTGGGTGTGGTTCACTGATCCGACCGATGGAGTTGAATGGTGGTTGTTACGGATTGTGGTAGTGGTGTGATGAAACTTAGGATCGAGTTTGAGACTGTTTGGAGGTGACTCAATGTGGGGGTTAACACAGTCAATGGGTCAAGAATGGTCAGCTGATTAATTGAGTGAACCGGGTCAAGGTTGTTTGTAAAAAGTCACTTGGTTTGTGACTGATGATCAGAATTTTGTGGGTGATCATAATCGATCAGAATTCAGATTATCCATGAAAGGGTTTTGAGTGGGTTTTATATGAATATCAAGCAAAATGACGAATATACCCTCACATGTCATGCATGTGAGGGAATTTAACTGGTGAAACTTGGTTAGCCATAAATGATTGAACCCACAACAAAAATAAACTTAAAGGATGTTTTTAGCAAGTTTTGAACATAAAGGCCGGAACATGCAAGTTTGAGAAAACATAAAGGACGTTTTGTGCAATTTACTCAGTTTAGTTTCCTATAAGTTGTTGATTTATTATTAGTTTTATTAACTAGATACCTACTTTAGATTCCTTAAATTGTTTATGTCATTACTTGATTAATTTAGGGAGTTAATATTCACATATCCTTCTTCTTTATCTCTCTCTATACATACATAGATAATATATAGAGAGAGAGGTAGAGTGAAAAAGGGTGTGAAAATAAAATGTAGAAATATGAGAATAGTGAAAGCCTTAATTTATTGAGGAAGTGTTAGTTGATTCCTAGTACATGCTCTCTCATTACTTGATTTATTGAAAACATGTTAGTCTCATTACTTGACTTAGGGGGTCGGGGCGCCCCGTGGTGAGAATTCCATCACTCGTTATAACAAGTGATACACCACCGCCACTGCTTCTCATCACTTGTGGATTTGAGCATGCGTGGCCACCATCACGCGTGATGATTTGAGGGAAATTGTTGGGTTGTGAGGGAAATTGTTGGGTGTCGTGAGTGATGAGCATTTCCACTAAAATCTATCACTAGTGATGGAATAAAGCTCAATGACATGACGAAACTTGATTGGATGTTATGAGTGATGAAACTCCATCACTACCCCATATTGAAAACATGTTATAGTATTCCTATAAATAGTTATTTCATCACTTGAGTTTGAAATCCGGGTGGTTTTGTCATTACTTGAATTATTAAAAAAAAACAAAGATTCGTATAGACTCCTATAAATTGTTGGTTGCATGGCTTAGTCTTTGCAAGGATTTAGCAAATTACTATAAATAAACATAATTATTTATAACCGATATGGGTATCATCAACTCACCACCTCCTACCACCACTAATGCCACCGTTTTCCACCGTCGATTGTCTTAAACCACCACTTTTCCTCTCTTATGTTCCTCTCCAGGCATCTTCTTCACCTTTTGTATGTCTTGTTCTTATGTTTGTACTACAACATAATGAAATGTAGTTTGTGGAAGAGGATCATGCAATCAAGAATTATGTCAAATCAATCAAGTCAATTTTCGGTTCATTGGATGATGGAGTGATATCTCCCCCGGCTTATGATACAGCTTGGGTTGCACTTATAGAAGGCGTCAATGAACAAAGTGGAGGTCCTCAATTCCCATCAAGTCTAGAGTGGATCACAAACCATCAACTCCTCGATTGCTCATGGGGCGAATCCATGATATTTTCAGCTTCCGATAGGCTTGTCAACACGTTGGCTTGCGTGATTGCTTTAACTACATGGAAAGTCCATCCAGATAAGTGCGAAAGAGGTTAGAAATTTACAAACTCGGAGGTCATTACAGCACACAAATTATTTGGCACCAGACAAAATATTTAACTTCATGGAAATTTCGTCGCAACAATGTTAGTTTAACGATATGCAGGATTAAAATTTGTGGAGGACAACTTATACAAGCTTGGAGACCAGAATGAAGAACACAAGACACATGGTTTGGTATTAGCGTTCCCTAAACTCATAGAACTCGCGCAAAAACTAGATCTAAAAGTGCCAAATGATTCACCCGTCATAAAAGAGATGTACAAATGACGAGAAAGGAAGCTTTTAAAGTTAGTTCCTTGCTTTTGTTTGATCGTTTAATAAACTTGAAATCAAAATACAAGACACTTGAAAATAATTAATAACCTATGATCTTTTTTGTTTAACTATTAATATTGAAAGTATCCCAAAAGAAAAGGTTCACAACACCCCAACAATCATGATGTATAGCTTGGAGGGAGTGAAAGATATGGAATGTGACAAGCTTCTAAAACTTAGATCAGAAAATGGATCCATTGTCTACTCTCCATCAGCAACTGCTTTTGCATTCATGCAAACTAAAGATCAGAAGTGTCTTTCATATTTGACCAATCTTGTTGACAAGTTCAAAGGGGGAGGTAATTAATATCATGCATTTTGGTTATATATAAGTAGTAGAAAATTGCAAGTAATTAGCATATTAATTAAACTTGATTACAGAAACAGTTATTAATATAATAATGATGTTATTATAAACATAGAAAAATTAAGTTTTGGATAACTTTTAAAAAATAAAATCTAAGGTTGTACTTATATAAATTAATAAATTAATTATAACACAAGTTGGCATATTTTTGTGTACAAGGCCGTCTCCGAAAATCACAAAAAAAAAAATTGGCCCTGTGCGAGTTAAAAATTTGGGCCCTATTCACAAATTTCCATGTTTTATAAACTCATCAATTATTTAATCACTAAATTTATGTAAAAGTAATTTAAATAATTAGTATTAACTAAGTTTAGTTAGTAATTTATTAATTAAATGAAAATATGTAGTTGAAAAAATTAGGCATTAAAATTTATATGAAGCTAAAACAGAAAATTTAGAAACGCCGGGATTTGAACCCGCGTCTCCTTGTTGTTTAAGCAAGGCAATAACCACCCCGACAATAGCTTGTTTGTGTCATCTTTCGATTCATATACAATGAAAAATTTATGTATAAAATTAAAAACATTTGGGTCCTCCGGAGGGTTCCCACCCCGCACCCCCTCAAAGACGGCCTTGTTTTTTTGTGGATAATCAACTCTGGATGCAGTCCCACATGTATACCCTGTCGAAATATTTGAAAAAAGTTGGATGGTTGATCGGCTGCAACGCCTTGGAATCGCACGGTATTTTCAGTCGGAGATCAAGGAGTGTGTTGATTATATATACAGGTACATGATGATTGAGCTCAACTTTGCAAATTCTTATTAATTTTTTTTGCTGATTTTGGAGTAAATTATAGTGATGCCCCATGATTTTGGTTATATCCATTAAGACATTATGGATTTAGTTCTCACTAATCAAAATATAAAAATCTTATAAATCTGTACAAAATAACCATTGTACCCTTGTATGGTTAGAGAAACAAAACAAGAAAGTAAACATATTATTATTATTTAATAGTGTGTTATTTTATAAGTATAGTTTTACATACATGGATTAAGAAACATTTTAATGTTAGTAAAAGTATGACCAAACGTTGGATGGTTTGACAAACTCTATAGTAAATACAACTGTGCGCTTGTCGTGAGATGCGTATGCGAGTAGGAAATTGAGACGCGTGTTATTCTTTATTTTTTATAACGTGCGTGATTATGTATGTAACATGCGTAATTAGGGTTTGGAACAACCCATGCGTAATTTTGAGTTTAACATGCATAATTTTCATGTTTGGTGTTTTATAACGTACGTAATTATGCATTATAATGTGCGTAATTATGTAAAAACGTGCGTAATTACGGGATTAACGTGCGTGATTAGGGTTTAACCCAACCCATGCATAATTATGCAATAACGTGCGTAGTTATGCATTATAACATGCGTAATTATTCCGAGTTAATTACTATTGTGCCACCGAGTTCAATTGAAGGCTCAGATGTGCGGTTGAGATGCTCGCGTACTCATCGCACGATAAGCACTATTGTACGTTAACCGGCCTCATATTTTATGATCAAAACCGCAAAGCATGCGAGTCGCAAGAACATTCGTATAATTTACTCATGATTTTGTTATCTTTTCAAATGGAGAACCAAATGCATCAACTTTCTTTTGTACAACCATCAACGTATATTTATCTTAAACCCATAAAACGATTAAGATGTATTGTTGCTATAAAGATCCACTATCTTAAGGCAGTTATGTATACATGAGAAATCAGCATGCATTTGTATGTATAATATGTATTTTGTAGAGAGTGTATAGAAGGTAGAGAGAAGTCACCAAGTATATCCTTTATATGAGAATTATGAGCTCAAACCTGTCTATAGATAGCATGCACATCATAAGAGATAATTTACTTAATATTCTATATAAAAATGCTTAAAGGTATTGGGATGGACAAGCAATTGGGGTTACAAGATATTGCAATTTACCAGATATCGACGACACATGTATGGGATTTCGGGTTTTAAGAACTAACGGTTATCATGTTTCTCCTGGTTAGTTTCATCAACAATCAAAACTTCAGTAACTTTGGTGTTATCTTATGACTAATTAAGATTTTATGAAATGTGATAGATGTGTTTCGACACTTTGAGAAAGATGGACACTTTGTGTGCTATCCTGGGCAGTCAGCAGAAGCCGTGACCGTGATGTTCAAGCTACTTCGAGCTCCTCAAGTGCTTTTTCCCGAAGAGAAAATCCTCGATGATGCCAAGAATTTTTCTTATAATTTCTTGACCCAAAGACGGTCAACCAACGAGCTTCTTGATAAATGGCTCATCACCAAGGACTTGCCTGGAGAGGTACGTCCCAAACGATAATATTAACACTAAAGTGAAAATTTTAAAACATACTAAAGTCGAAAACTAAGGGTTCATAGTTATATTAAACTTGAAAAATATACATAATTAAAGGGACGGCTAAATTTCCATATTATCTCTCGTTCCTCTTTAAGTTTTTAGGAGATTGACCACCTCGAATAGGTCGTATGAGTACGTAAGTTTGTTTATCCCATATTTTTTTATTTTAATAGACTTACGTGGAGTCCAATAAATAACTTGTATGAGTCGCGAACAGGTTGGATACGCACTTGATGTGCCATGGTACGCGAGTTTACCTCGACTTGAAGCAAGATATTACGTGGAACAATACGGAGGTGAAGACGACATATGGATAGGCAAAACCCTTTACAGGTTATTGATGCATAAAGATTAACTATAATGCCTCTTAATTTCTGATTTTATTTCTTGTTTAAGAATCAAATATAATTATTTTAATTCTGTGGAAATAGGTTGGGAAATATTAGCAATAACCA
This sequence comes from Scalesia atractyloides, assembly GCA_947069175.1. NCBI lineage: Eukaryota > Viridiplantae > Streptophyta > Magnoliopsida > Asterales > Asteraceae > Scalesia > Scalesia atractyloides. The sequence goes on from CAMTDV010000004.1 coordinate 10,761,233, forward strand.
GTATCTTGAGATGGCCAAATTGGACTACAATCATTCCAAACAATTCATAAGTTAGAATGGAGCAATTTCCAAAAGTATGTCAATTCTTATTCACCTTTTGATTTATGGTAATTATTTAATGAGTATTAATGTAGCTAACAATTGTTCTAAGGAAATTCTAAAAAGGTTTCATTTGCGAAATTCTAATAGGTGGTATGCACATCTAAATGTTGAAGAGACCTTAAACACTAGACTTTTAAGATCCTTTTATGAGGCTGCGGCAAGCATATTTGAGCCAGAAAGATGCAACGAACGAGTCGCGTTGGCCAAAACGAATGTGATAGTAAACACCATTACCTCATTCTTTGAGAGACCCCAGTTCTTGAATACTGACATTCGAGTGTTTGCAAATGAATTTGCCAACACGCGACACCATGTGAAAAATGGGAAACCATGGGATGAGATGATGGGTGCAGTACATGAAACCCTCAACGAGATCTCATCAAACACAAGGGTGGCTTATGGCGTAGAAATAAGTACTCCTACTAGAATATTTAGTAAATTATTGTAAGTTGTTTTTCATCCGTGAAATAAGTACTCCTACTAGAAAACTATGCATTTTTCTATGTCAAATTTTGTCAAAATTTCATAGAAAATGGCTCATTTTCTAGTAGGAAACTTGCCCTTTTCTACTAATGACTTATAATTGTTAATAACCGTAAAATGTAAATGAAAGGTAAGTAAAGCTGTATAAAGCTACTTTTATACATTTCGAAGTATTTGTTAGAGTTTATAGACTTTAAAGTAGGAAAATTATCATTTTTGTGTGCATCTTGATGAAATGTGCATCTATTGACAAATGCACAAAATGATGTTTTCTACCAAAATTTACACTTTTGTTATGTGTGTTTAATAAATATATAGCTTATTGCACTAATCTAACCTATCTAAAAGCAAAATGGATCATGAACATGCCACGACATTTTACGTATACTTTATATTCTTCATAAACCCTTTTCTCATTATGTTTAAATTTTATGAAAATAAGTGGAAGGTGTGGCTATTAAACTTACAAAAAGGAGTGGACAAAGTAGAAGGAGAAGCAGAACTTATAGTTAAAACGATAAATCTGTGTAGCAGCCAATGCTTATTAGATGAGTCATTCTCTCATCCTCAATATCAACGACTCTCCTTCATCATAAATTATCTTTGTCACCAAATCTCTCACAAGGTAAGTAAAGATGTCATTGCATTGTATTCTCTTAGTTATATTTTTTTTATCAAATGGAGTACTATACACATGTGTTTAGGGTCATCGTACCATAGGCTTCGAGATCGAGTCCAAAATGCAAGAACTTGTGCAACTCGTGTTATGTGACTCACCCAACGATCTTGATACTACTTCGAAGCAGACGTTTTTAACGGTGGCCAAAACTTTCTACTACAGAGCTTTATTTGACCCCGAAGCTGTAAACCAACACATTGATAAAGTATTGTTCGAAAATGTAATTTGATATTATTTCTAATGGAAGCTTACCAATGTATCTTTAATTTAAGTATTGTTGAACTAAGCTTGTAAAAGAGGATGCAAATTTCCTCTTTTGATTGTCTAGACTCATATCACTGTTGTTTTTATTTGTTACATGGAAGATGTTTATCTTTCTAGCAAATCCAATATAGTGAAATATATATATATATATATATATATATATATATATATATATATATATATATATATATCAATTATTTGTGTTGGTGATTTTAGCGTCAAATATCATTTTAGTATAATTGGATTTACTTTATGATCAAATGAGATATTATAATAAACACTGATAAGGATCAGGAGATGATAAGTACAAGCTCAATCAAGAATATTATAACTTCGACCACCATTAAACCCCAATGGTTCTTAGGTGCAAAACTCCCTAGACCATGGGGGTTCCAAGAGAGTACTATTCCCTTTGGTGAGGATCCAGAGTGACCCTAGAGAAGTTCAAGGGGCAATGCCTCTAGCGGGGATCAAACCAACCGAAGGAACCTTATTATTCTTGTTTGCTATAAATTGGAAAATACTTCAGATTTACCTAATTAATGATAAGTTGTATATAAAAAGACGATCATTATAGCAAATGGTCTATCAGAGACGAGACAATTGACTATCACTGGCGTAATGGGGCCTAACGGAGTGACGGTCATCATCAACAACTAGCAAGTTGATTGCAATGGGCTATCTATGGCACTAGGACTATAAGTGGCAACATAAGTTGCCACTATCGGATCTTTATGTATAGAGCCACTGCTATAATCACCAAGACATCAACTAAAACATTGAACTAAAACATTGTAATGGTTTGCCTTTTTAAAAAAGATATTATATAGTCTCTTATCTTACAATACAGTGGAAGTGATAAACAATTTGCTAAAAAGATACACGTAACAACATAAAAATATAGATATACGTGACAAATCATTCGGTTTCTGTTGAAAATGTCATAAAAAAACCAAAAACCGTAAAGCGAAATGAGATCCACGCAGAAAGTGAAATCAACAAGTAAACGAAAAAGATTCCACCGTCACCATCATCAACCGTCGATCCACCACCACCACCACCACCACCGTCACTAACCCTAACCCTAACGATCAGTAGCTTTATTACACAACACACATAAAATATCACACAATCAATCAATTTCACCGTCAATAACCGCTCATTCACATACCTATTACAAGATCCGATCAATCAAATGGACGAATTCGGCATATTAGCCAAGGATTTCGGCTTCCGGCCGCAAGGAAAATCCGCTCCGATGATCATCAACCGGCGGCGATCGGCGGAGCAGGCCTACGTCATTGTCTACGACGTTCACGGCGGACGGAAACGATATGTTTCACGACGTTTTCGGCGGAGGTCCGAAATACACAAACAGTAACTCGAAATCAACGTCTTCGATGACTGATTTCGATTATGATTCAATATTCAAGGATTCTGTATCGGTGAATGAGAATAATAATAAGAAGAATAAGAATAATGAAATGAAAAGTAAGCCTAGGGTTCGAATTCGCCGGTTTATGATGATGATATGTTTGATAAAACGGTGTCGTCTTCTGCGAATTTGAGATATAATGATGATGTTTTTGCGTCTGTGAGTGGTTATTCGAATAAACAGAGTCAACAGAGTGATCAGTTTGATGATTTGTTAGGGAATTTAGGGCGAACGGAGAAGGCGGAACCGAGCGGGAACTGGAGTGATAAGAGTTCAAGAGGTTTGGATGATTTGATTCCTGGATTTGGAAGCAGTAGTCCTGTGTCCAGTAGCAGGTACTTTGTTTTAACCGCGGTTTAGTTGTTCATGTGTTTAGAATACGAATACTTATGAATAAAGGCGTTTATCGATTTATGCATATAAAACGCTTTGTTTATCTTGAGCATGTGTGCAGAATGATTAATGTTGTCCTTAGCTTTGAGATTGCATAATTTCAGTTAGGTTTTCACATGAATCCATTAGTTAAACTAGTTGTTGGCGCTAGAAACCAATATCCTAGGATTGTATGTATCTAGACAACTCGAGCAGGTTCAAGTGTTGACTGTACTCAGTTGTATCGTTGTTTTATTGTGTGCTCTTTATGTAGCCCCAGTTGATAGCTTAATATTTGTCCACCAGCGTTGGATAGTTACGAACGTTGCAAGTGACTATTGTTGATGGCTGTGAAAAAATGCATAGGGTTATGAACTGCAGAAAGACGGTCAATGAAAGAGTTAACACACGTCTTGCTCTTGAACCAATTTAGATGTGCTTTGGAGATTAGCTAGCATATGTAATCAGAATCTCTAAAATGATCTTTGATCGATCTTTTATGTTGACAAGTTACGCGTCTCTGATGCATTTTGTTATAACTTGTGGGGAAGATATTGATCAGGAACAGGATTTATCACCGCTTCCCAGTGGTTTTTTATGCTCATCATGTTTAGCTAAGAAACTAGGTTGGCTGCTGTGCTCCTCAAGAAGTACAATATTATAATAGTGCGTTCAGATTTAACCATATGGTACCTCTTTGTTTTGCTTAAACAAGCATTTGGAAGATGATTTTTCCTTCTGTTCATGTTTATTTATCTATACTTTAAAGCATCTATAAACAAATCACACAAACATGTCAATATACTTCTCCAGTTTCCCAGTTATATTCTCAAACGCGGTTTGTATTACTTGCATAATTATGCTCTCACAATTGTATCCCTCACACATTTACATCATTGTTAGTCCAATCTTAGCCCAATTGACTTAACATACATGTTCAATTCGTGACAAGAAGTTGTCGAAACTCGATTTGGCAGAGAAACTGTTAATTATTTCAACCGCTATTGATGATTTATGTAGAGTAATTTGATATGAGTTAAAAAAGAGTGATATAATTGATAAGTTTTGTTCTATTATATAACTGGGATAAAGAATGAAAGTGCATAGTCAAGTTTATCTCTTTACAAACTAACAGTTTTTCACATATATCATGCTTTCTTGAATAGGTGGAATTCAGACCCAAGTCCTACGTCAACTAGCAACCTTAAGGAAAAATCTAACGCAGTGGATGACCCGTTTGCCTCATCCGAAGGTTTCTTCACTGATCCACTAGAACAGTTCAGCAATATTGATGAATCGAAGAGCACAAAATCTGGAGTAACATCACCAAGTGAGGATGTGTTTGGTGACATGGACTCCTTTAACAGCTTCAATAAACCGCCACCTGCATCTTCAAACGAAACACACATCAGGAAAAAGGGCCAGGCTCATAACCATTCAGAGGAACAATCCAGTGTGGGAAGTTTTGTAAGTACTGAGCCAATAGAAGAATATTCTTTTGGATTCTCCGAAAACCAACCACAGAAGATGCCTTTTGATCAAACTGGTACAAGTTCTAATGTGGACACGCCTCCCAAATCAGAGGAGCATGCGCAGCATACTAATGACATATGGCTCACTGTATCGGAGAATCCTCTATTCACGCCAGTTACTCGGGCCCCACCACCTTCGAGGCCCCCTCCTCCGATACCAGCACGTGGTTCAAGTACCAAAACATTTGATGATGATTTCTCGTCATCACCAGCTTCTACTAAATACTCCCATAATGCGAATGCTTCTAAAATGGATGAAGAGATAACACAGAAGAGGCTAGAAAGAGAGAGAGAAGAGGAAGAGAGGGAGCAAAGGAGACTTGAGAAAGAGAAAATTAGGGAAATTGAAAGGGAGAAAGCAAGACAAGCTGTAGAGAGGACTAACAAGGAAGCCCGTGAAAGAGCAGCCACTGAAACCCGGTTAAAGGCTGAACGGGCTGCTGTTCAAAGAGCACAAACTGAGGCCCGTGAAAGGGCAGCTGTTGAGGCTAGGGAAAAAGCAGACCGGGCTGCAGCAGAAAAGGCTGCCACAGAAGCGAAGGAGAAAGAAGCACGTGAGAAAGAGAAAGAAGCTCGTGAAAAAGAGAAAGCGGCTGTTGCAAGGGCCCAAGCAGAAGCAAAGCGTAGAGCGGAGCATGCTGCTGTAGATAGGGTCACTGCTGAGGCTAGAGAGAGAGCTGCTGCTGAGGCTCGAGAGCGGGCGGCGGCAGCGGCTGCTGCTGCTGCCAAGACAAGCCAACAAAGGAATGATAATGACCTTGATTCCTTTTTTAGCATGGGTTCCCCACCAAACAGTGTGCCAAAAGCAAGGACAAATTTTAATGTGAGTAGTTTTATCCGCAGTACTTATGAATGGATTAATATGGGGTGTGTTCTATCCCAAACGGGTCAAATGGGTAAAGTCAAAAAATTAGCTTAAAGGGGAATGGTCAATGGGTAAAGTCAACAAGTAGCTAAAAGGGGAAAGGGTCAAATGGGTTGAATTGTTGAAACTTGAGAGTCATCCATAGTCTAATTTCTACGCACGCAACCTGGTAAATGGTTTTATTTAAATACTAGGTTACAATCCCGTGTATTACACAGGTTAATAAATGTAATTTTATATAATTAACGATAAAAAGTTATGTTTAAAAGAACATATGTATTGCACGGTCGAATAAACCCGTGTATTTTTTATCATTAACATATTGTGTTTTTATCATTTTTACCATCCAACCACGTTAAATATTTGATTTTTTCTAGAAATCACCCATAAAAACAATTATCATCATTATTCTTCGTTTTTCAATATTGTAACCAACAAAATTTTGAACTTGGTGAATCTTTTAAGTAAAAAATATAAGTTTATTTAAAACACTAATAAGTAGTTTCATTTCAAATTACTTGGTTAACGATATAATAGTTATTTTTAATTAAAAAAATATCCATAATGAGAAAGAGGCCGGAAAACCAAAAAGAAGATGGCTCTAATGGATGACGCGTGTCTCTCATTGTTTTCTTTTATTATATAGTATAGATATAGATATAGATATAGATTCAGGACATTAATGTGAAAATCTTGTTTTTGTAATCTCTATTAAAGCGTTCCATATTCATGATCTCTTATAAGGATGGATGGAAAATGTTAGCGTGTCAACCAAACCTGATCCTGCGATCCGCTCCGTTTGAACCTTATAAAATATGACTTGTTTCAATCCATTACCCAGCCCATCAGCTCTACCCATGTTACAACCATTATTTTTATGTATTTCGGTAAATTTAGGAAACTTCTATCTGTTGATGGTTATCTTATCTGTCTGATCTCAAATGTAGGACTCCGCAACTGATCCACTATCCCAGGACAGACGCGGGCCAGAAGGGGCTCACAGGGCTTCCAGTAGTGCGGTTCCTTCCAATGTGAGGAAAGCATCTTCCACTGCCAATTTTGTTGACGATCTTAGCTCAATATTTGGAGGTATATTCTCTGTATTAATATGTTTTAAGATAATCCTATGATTTCTTCATCATATTTAGTGCTCACACACTGTTAATTCAAATTTCAAAAGGTGGTATGCCAGCTGGAGAATTCCAAGATGTTGAAGGGGAAACAGAGGAAAGACGAAGAGCTCGGTTGGAAAGACAACAACGTACTCAAGAGCGTGTGGTATGTGATTTTGAAAAAAATGTTTTCATGATTTGTTTTTCATTTGGGACAACGTAATCTGAAGTGCTACATTTTTTTGTACTTGATTTCTGAGAGTTGAGATTTTCAATTGTAGGCTAAAGCACTGGCTGAAAAAAATCAGAGAGATCAGCAATTCAGAATGAACAGGAAGAACGACAAGTGAGCAATAAATATGATTACAATATTACCATAATGGGATGATTTTGTATATCCTCATAAAAATTTGCATGATATTATGTTAACGCAACTAAAAGCCATAATATCAAATATACCCATTTCCAGAATCCAGATTTATGACATTTATAGTTTTATCCCATTCCCTTAAAACTTGCATAATATCATATGTGCCTAAAAATTCATAATATCAATACGCCCGTAAAAATATATGACATTTATACTCTTTTGTTTCACACTCTCACAAATAAAGGTCATTGGATCTATACCTTACGGGTTACACCGTTATGGTATATGGTTTATGATTTTGAGTTTAGGGCATAGGAGTAAGTGTTTAGCTTATAAGAGTTTGAAGTGTAAGGAGAATGAGAAGGGTATAATGGTCATATATTAATTAGTAAGTTCTATTAAATGAAATGGTCAAAAGTATGAAATTATAAGTGTTTTGAAAGGGTATATTTTGAATTTTTATCTTAGTTTTTCTGGTTATGCAAATATGCTATATGCAGGTTTCAAGGGTTGCAATAATAAAAAATCTGTAAATAATTTAGTAGGTTGTTTGCATTAGGAATACACTTTGGGCGACTTTCGACCCGTTTTCTTTGTAACAAATACATATATATGTTTTCAACCCATCGGTTTTTAATTCTACGTGGCCTTTGTGTTTTTATCTCAGAGGATTTCTGCAACTTTAGATGTTGAAATTAGGCGTTGGGCTGCTGGGAAGGGAGGAAATCTACGAGCAATCTTATCAACGTTACAATATGTATGTCACGTTCTCTTTTTCTACGTTTATTTTGTTTGATTCAAGGATTTCAATACTTGTCAAAATAGGTACAATCAGGTTAAAGTAATTAGTGTATTACATAAGATTTGGGGAACTATACTGTTGGATGATGCTAAAGTGAGTAACATCTTACGTTTGATTATTTTTTAGGTTCTTTGGCCCGAATGCGGTTGGCAGCCCGTTTCATTGACTGATTTAATCACTGGTGCAAGCGTGAAAAAGTATATAGAAAGGCTACTCTCTGCATTCATCCTGATAAAGTTCAACAAAACGGAGCTAATCTTCAACAGAAATATGTTGCCGAGAAGGTTTTTGACCTCCTTAAGGTACTCATTTATATTTGATCTCTAGCGGGTAAAAAAACAAAAAAAAAATTGTTTTTGGTCTTAAAAAGTTAGATTCTTAATCTGTTTTTGCAAAAACTAACTATTGCGGCTTTAAGTTACAATTAGTCGATATTGCAATACATATAAAAACCCTGTAAGGTTGACCACAAGTTACGAGTGATGTATTGCAAACACCCACATTTCACGAAGTGTTTGTATATTGTGTTTGATTAGTAGGAGGCTTGGAATAAGTTCAATTCAGAAGAGCTCTTTTGATCCTGCAATGATTCGTCTGATAGCGGGTTAGCGTGTTGATTTTGAGATAAATTTCTTAGATTTCAATTTTTGTTTTGTAATCAAATTTGTATAAATATTTTTGTTTAATCCTATTCTTTTATTCATTAAAATGGGTCACTTCATATCTGTTTCTGTTTTTAGAACAAGGTTCTTCTCTCTTTATCATGTATCACTGCTCCTGGCGAAACAGGTCCGTGTTGACCCATTGTACAATTTGAGTAGACCCAAATTGACCCGATCTATAATCGAGCTGACCCAAATGAACCTATATGCAAAAAAAATTACTCAAACCAACTCGGTTCTTGAAGTATGGGTCATGATCATATCATGATACTTCTTGAAAGCCTAAACCGAACTTATAAGATAACTTATTTTTTTATTTGCGTATCTAAGAGTGACAAGGGAAGTGTGCAGCATTGGGTAGTGATAATATGATGGTGATTACAATGTGATAATTGGAAACGAAATAAACAACACAATTTAACCAAATAACTAATTATTTTTTGGTTTATGGCACACCTACTCATAAACTAGTCGAGCTATGTGTGAGTTCGGCTAAGCTTGATCTTGGCTTGTTTCACTCAAATAAGCTAAGCTCAGTCAATTTAAACTTTTAGCGAGTAGATCCCAAGTAATTTAATAGCGAGTCGATCCCAATACAACTCATTTACACCTCTAACCACCAACATGAGGTTAAAGGCTACCTCAACGGCTCAACGTCAAAACCTAAAAGTCATCAATCTTTCACATGTATAGTTCCCGTGGTCAATACTTTAAGACAAGTTGAGTTATAATGGGAGTGTGGGATGAAATGTATTGAATAGTGATAGATAATTCACAATGTTTGATTCAATATAAAGATGTTGAGATTTCTGTTAGCTTCAACTAAAATCAATATATAAGGTTTGTAAATATTTTTGAAAGGATTTTGAAAGGGTGTTGGACTTGAGGCTTATGGTGGCAAGCCGAAACCTAATTTTCTATGTAATTAACACCCATGTTGAAAAGTGATATTCGAAATGGTTATTTATCAAAGATATTCTATCTTTGTAAATGTTTCTTTGACAAATGTTTTGAAAGCTTTTAACTTATTTGATTATTTGAGACATTCCTCATGTTATCTTAGGACAATGGAACTTTCTGACAGTAAATAGAGTTAGTAAGTATTTGAATTTGTAAAGAGTTGGTAAGTATTTGAATTTGTAAAAGTTTGTAAATTGTAATGTTTTAAAGAGGCAGTAACACCTATACTTTTATTATCTTTAAGATTTCGTTGTGTAAGACTATCTTTAACGGACTTTTGGAGATCAAGCCCTTGGAAGCCCTTGAAGATCTTTACCATTGGAGTTCATCTATCTTGACATGCCAGTAGGTGAGATGCCTTTACACAAGGGCATGGTTTTTGCCTCGGTTCATACGATGAGGTGGGCCCAAAGTAAAAAAAAATGTTTTATTTAAATATTGTGTGTATGAATAGGTGATGAGGTGGAAATTAAGAAGGGTAAGGATATTTATAGGGTTGGAGATGAAATTGAGGTTTTTAAGGATTTGTAAGGATATTATATGACAGATGATGTGATCAACTAAGGGCGTCTAAGGACGCATTTATGACCACTCGTAAATAAAAATAATAATCGTAATGGGACAGAAAAAAACAAGACTATTTATGAGTAGGACTGTCCTTTTTAACCGAACCCCGAAACCGAAGTTAATCGAACTCGAAGTAGACAAAACCCGAAGAACCCATAACCGAATAACAGTAAACCCGAACCCGAATATAGTTCTATGGATTGGTTAACGGGTTGAATAATGGATTGTCAGTTTAACCCAAAATAGCTTTAAAACAATTAGCATATTTTCCAGATATAGCCATATCTTCGAAAATGACTTAATAATCTTTTCATATTCCATGATGTAGTCAACCATATCTTCTAAAAATCTTACATCACCCACTTTTAAAAATTTTGAATCACGAAGTCCATGCATATCTCTAATTTCTAAAAGCTTTAAATAACAACATACATAGTAGATTCCATATCTTCAATATCATCCATTCTTAGCGACATACAAGAGTTGTTTTACAAAATCATTTTTATAGTTTTCGCTAATAACTAATACTGATATTTTAAAATTTAAAAGGTTGTATTTTTCTGTTAAACGAGTTCAGTTTCTAACCCGAAATCCGATCTAACCAGACCCGTTCTAAACCCGAACACCGAAGAACCCGAACCTAGAATGGTTTGGTTATCGAGTTGAATATTTAGCTTTGAAAACCAAAAAAAAAACCGAAACCTGATTAAAAAATCCGAAGAACAACCCTATCTATGGGATTTAGGGAGATAGTTTGACTCTATTCATAATTCATTCACGCCATAATATTAAAACATTCAAGGCCTTTTTATAAGGATACACTAACAAAAGGGAATACAAAATTACAAAGAAATTAATCACTACGAGGCCCACTACTAGGACTAGTGAAACTTAAAGAAGTTAGTAAGTTACCCACTACTAGGCCCACTTACCTAACAATTGAAAGACAACTAATCAACTATGCATGGTTCAAACGTGTGCAGGAGGAGTGTGATAATGTAAATGCTTATTCATCAAAGATAATAGATGTTTCTAAATGTTTATTAGACAAATATTTTGAAGATAATATATGTTTGCAAATGTTTATTAGACAAATATTTTAAAAGGTATTAACTTACAAGTGAGTAAGGTTCAAGGCATCCCTTGGTTACCTGATGAGGACAGCGGGACATCCCAACGTAGAAGATATAGTTATTAATTTTTCAATGTTTAGTTATTTGTAAAAGTTTTTAAATTGTAATTTTTTAAATGTATTTAAGATTTTGTGTAAGTAACGTGTCAGCTAATATACCCACTAACTCACTTATTGACCCATCATCAGAACTAACAAGACTTGCAAAAAGAAAAACTACCCACTAACCAAACTCTTGTAAGAAAACTAGACATAAACATGTGGACAGGGGCGTAGATAGACGTACGGGTTCGGCCGAACGCGTACCAAAAATAGATTTGGTGTTATATTTACTTGTATTTTGACAACGTAACCGTAGAAATTTCGACATCGAACCCGTAGAAAGAGCCAAAATTTAGTGATAGACAATCGATCGTTCGTCCCATAAAATTTTCCGAACCCGTAAGAAAAAAATTCCTGGCGTAGCCACTGCATGTGGAGGTGTATAGGGATGAACATTTTGGTCTTTTCCAGAAACTAAAACTGGTTCTAAACCTGTTTCTAGATTGGTTGGTTATCGGTCAAACTAGTCCAATTTCTCTCCGGTTTGGTCGGTTTTTAGATCGGTTTGAAACACAGGTCTCCGTTTGCAAACCAGTAATTGCGCGCACTTTTTTAAACTGTTTTTGACGACAAGAGTTAACAAAAAACATAAAATACAAGTACTTTTTATAGCTTTTGAACTATTTTAGGATAATATTAACCGATTTTTATAATTAACTTTAATAATCATAAGAAAACACAATCTAAATCAAAAAAATTGATTTACTAACCAAGCATTTACTTCAAATATCACCAATAAAACCTCCAATGGTTACAAATTCAAAACCATTTTGCTCATCCAAACAAAAACTTGCTATATCACGATTACTATCATCACACCATAGCAAAACCAGGTTCAAGATTAGACTTTTCCAGCTACTACCGTAGTATATTAACATATGCATCAATATGAACCGCCGCAAGCTCATGACTGCTGGTTCTGATTAATTTTACCAAGTTGAATAGTCTTAAAAGCAGATGTGGCAGCCGAAGTAGCAGCTGAGGTGGTGGCGGCTGTACCGTCATGGCCCGAGCCATTGTTTCCACCGTTGTTAGCCATCTTTTTCTTGGCGTTTAGAGCCCAGCCCACAACTTTGGCTTGTATGTGCTCGTCAAATATTGATCTCTTGAAATTGGTCCCCATCTAGAATTTGGTCATAAAAACAAATCAGGTGTTCGTTTAGAAAATACACACACACACACACTAACAGACACACACACATATATAGGGAGAGGATATATACTAAACTCTATCTTAGAGATTGAACCCACTAAACTCAACGTAAAAAATCGTTTTGTTTATAAAAATTTTAGGGCATGTGATATGCATATTTTCAAGCGGCTTTTTATAATAAAAAAATCCATAAAAAACTATATATATATATATACACACACACACACGTTTATGTTTTAAAAACTTGAACTGTTTAACGTGACATGTGTAACATCGTATGTTAGCTCAGATGTAACATGTATTACTTAGGTGTTACGTAGGTGATACAAGCATGTGTTACATTCGTTACGTAAGTTTAGGGGGTCTAGTCGAACATAGTATTTGATATATACTCTCCTCTCTCTATATATATATATACACACATACACATACATATATATATATATATATATGTACGTATGTATAAAGGATCTTGAAATGATATACCTGTGTCACAAGGGCGTAAAGTGGTAGTGTGCTGTAACTGCACAGAACCTGAATAAACACCCTGAAAACAAAGTAGCACAAAAAACAGAATTACAGCTATATTCCTTGTTATTCCATAAGACAAAAACAATATTACTTGAAAAAAAAACAAGTGAGCCCAAAGTCCGATGTGCCTATTAATACAAAAAAAGTTCACATGATCTATAACTTACCCAATAATGAGCCGAGGGATAATGTAACGCACTTGTCCCATTATGCACGAGTCAAAGCCATATTGGACCTATATTAGAAATAAATAGTGTGAAGCCAACAACTCAATATCAATTTCTGCATATCTTTATATGCTTATAGAGACAAAAGAAACATACCCAAATCCAGAAGAAGAACGCGATCTCAAATGCATTTTGAAAGAGGATGAAATGTATGAAAAAAAGCACAATTTTGGGGCGGTGAAACCAAAAATGATCATCCGATGGTTGCACAACTAAATCGCCTTCTATGGCTATATGTTTCTCGGCAACCTCATGAGCTAACTGAATTATTATGTGCTCTAGCTTTGTTCCCACGGCAAGTAGAAGCTAGTAAATATATATAAAAACTAATGAGTTAATTAAAAGGAGAATAATGTTATATAAATGTAAAACAAGATATTATAGCTAGTAATTGGCCAATTGTAAGCTTGTTAATGCCTTACGATGAAAGGGATGAAAGCTATCCAAAAATATGTATGCCAACCTGCAAAATATCCAAAAAAAAGTCGTTTCATTACTTAAATAAAAGTTGATTATTTGTTTTGTGCTATGATCTACCGCCGTAGAATCATGACGTGTCAATGAAGATATTTTAGCATATAAAAATTAAATTAGCTAGAGGTGGCAAATTAGTTAATTATTTATTATATTGATTTAGGAGGTCTTTTGCATTATTAATACACTTGACTTTCAATGGTTTGAGTTTGACCCGTTTTTTTAAGCTCTTTTGATAATTCTCATTCTACCCATTTAACCCATGAAAGGATGTCAACAAGTTTGAGAGACAAAGTATTATAAAGTGTCATTGCATACCATTAACGTTCAGCAACAAGAATATGACCACGAAGACCCACAGATACCAGCTGCAAACGATAAACAAAATAAAAGTTTAGTTTTAAATGAACACATAAAATGATCTTTTTCAAATACATATATAGGGGTGACAAGAATCATATTATATGGGTAGAAAATCTTGATGAATATAATCAATAGTGTAAAAAAAAATATGCCATTAAACTTTGTATATAATAAGGTGAAAGAATCTACTAAATTTTAGGAAAAGTATAAAGATGTAAAATCTAAAATCTAAAAGCAAAGTGTTATTCAGGAGTTCAGGGATAAAGTTGTAAATATATCACTTGCCTGATTCCAACCACCTTTTTAAAATCATCTTCTAGCGCCCGTATCATGTATTTGTGAAAATTGAACTTCGGGTTTGCCTTGCAATGGGTCTATAAATGTAACAAATGGTCATCGAAACAAGATAGATGAGCTTGAGAAAATTATGTATATATATACACACACACATACATATATTAGTAGTAATGAAAGAGCGAAACAAAAACAGTTACATAACCATCTTGTACAACATTCAAAGCAGTAGATACATACGCATTATACAGTTTCCACACTTTCAAGTTATTATTAAGTCTGAAATGATCAAATGAACGACGCTATATATATATATATATATATATGTATAATACACAAGTCTTGGATGATCCTTACCGTAATAAATCCCAAACGCAGTGCTACATAATCTGACTTGGTGACAGATCCATAGAATTGCTTGAAGAAAGAATGCTGTAATGTTCATCAAGTAACAGAGGTCAACAATATGTTAACATACACGCACGCACGTATATATAGATACGTATACACATGCATACGTAAATATATAATCAATATATGATAGTAACTTACTATCCAGCCTCGAATGGCTGAACCTTTGCCAATTCCAACAAAACGGTTCCTAATAAAGTCGTCATCTTTAACATGTGTGACTTTCGGCTTAAAAACTGCACATTACATTAATCAAAAAATAATTAGAAAGGCAAGAAACTACATCTTTAAATATAAAGAAGTTCTGTATATAAAAAATTCTCCAAACAAATTCAATATTTGTGTAAATTAATGAGAGAATGTCTACTAAATTTAAAAAAGAATATTACACAAAGTTTGACCATTATCAACCCTTACCTTGTGAGTGATCAAAGTTATCTTTAGTGATAGATTCTTCCCAATGCTTCCATTGCCGTATCTAACACATGACAATAACATCGATGATAAAACAGAATAGCCAATCATTAAAAGTAAAAAGAAAATACAATTAATTAACTTTTTAAACAAACCTTAGCGCCTCCAAATACAACAGTGAGAACAGAAAATGTCACGTGCACGACGGCTAGAACAAAAATAAATATGTGTAGATGATGCAATGCCTCAAGAGATAGAAGTGGGACCTTGCCCTGTAATAACATAACATATATACGAAGTAAGCGTTTAATTAGCGTTCATGGATCACAAAAAATCTTTAACAAGGCAATATTATTAGAGCTTACTAAAAAGGTTTTAACCACCGTTTAATCATTTAAAAGCATATTTGTAGTTAATAATTACAATTACAAATTTAAATAAAAGCTCAAGTGAACTTCGGGAAAATGATTAAGCAAACATTATACAAATGATCCTATGTTGTTACCTTTGCAGCACAATAACCAACCGCCACTGCTTCTTCTGCGAGTAAATGACGAATATGTGAAGTGTTCTCGGGTTTAGGGTTCAACGCCTCTTCTTTATCACGCAACGAGCATGGAAGAAGATGTTCCGTTATACTCTCTTTTACACAAATCTTGACGATTCTTGATTGGAAAACAGTTAATAAAAGAGAAATAAACCCCAAAAGCATCAACTCTGCAACAAAATAACAAAGATTAACTTCACCGCTACAGATTATTATTTTTAAGATAAAGATTATGAACTACTAATCATCTGTTAAGAAGAAACAAGATGTGATAGCTGAAAAGTTGATCACTTTTTTCAGGTTAAATTTCTATTTTTTTTAAATTAAAACTTCATAAAAAGTTATTAATCTTGTAGTACTAACATTGTTCTAACAAAACACTTGATGTATATGGCTTTCAAACATTACTTGAAAAGAATCAGCCTCATATCCCTACAAGTTTGAACTTTTGTAGTCCAAAATTAGCATATTTGACCTGAAAGTCAAATCCCATTCTAATTCTAACTTTGGAATAAAAGCTGTGATTATACTCCAAATTTCGTATATTTATATATATATTCCATTCCAAATCTCACAAAAAAATCAACTTTTGAAATCAAATCCCCGCTTATACATACCCTATATTTAGTAAACAATATTTTGTTATATCAACCACACAAAACATGAAAAAATACAAAAAAAAAAACAAGAATATACCCTCTTTAATCTTTTGCAAGGCTTCAAAGAGTGGCTTTTGACCAGCCTTCTTCAATTTCTGCACAAAAAAAAAATATTCATCAACAACAACAACAAAAATATTAAATAAAAAGTAAAATTAAAAATAAAAAAAAAAACTTTAGTTTACATCACCAAACAATTAACCCATGAAACCCTTATCAAATCAACAAAGTCCCACATCAAAAAACAAAAGATAATCAAGCAAACAAACCTTTCCAGTGTAATGAAGCAGGCGTTCAACAGCAAGAGAGATCCCAACAATGACAGTACAAACAGCAGCCACAACCCATGTGGGTGTGAACTCTAAAGAAGTGCCTTCACCTTCACCACCCGCCATGAAAACACCCAAAATTACGATCTGGGTAATGCTAAAAATCCAATCTTTCTTACAAAAACATCATTATCAGTAAGTAAATCTTGATGGGTATGCAAGATATAGGGCTAATTTAGGGGTTTTGTTACTTTGATAAAGGTGGGTGTGGTAGATGAAGAGAGTAGAGTATATAGGAAGGTGGAAACTGAAATGGTGGAGGCTCTAGAACGCGTGAAGATGTGAAGGGGAGGTGTGAAAACAATCACTATCCAAGGTTTCGGACATTGATTGCAAATTTATGTCTTTTTTTTAATTTTGTTAATGATTTTGAATCTTTGTATCAATTGACTACACTCCTGTCAGTTTGGTTAAAATAATAATACAATAAACTTTTTAAATAGTTTTTTTTTCTATATTTAAGAGCATGTTAACGTTTGTGTAAACGTAAAGACCGGCCAATAGCGTGTGCAAGATGAGTAATTGTACATAGTTGATGTATATAAGATTGATGTTTTTTTTTCATTTAAGTATTGTAGATCGATTAGCGTTTATAAAAATATATAGAAAGTTGGTAGTAATTTTATGTAGTAGAGGAGACAAAATAAGTAAATAATCATATATCGTTAACCCATTACTTAACTAATCATTTAACATAACTGATTGTGGTGCGCACTTGTTTAACACGGATTCGATTGAATCTTTGCTAGTGAAGCTCATAGTGGTGAAAATCGGCTGGTTTAACTCAAATACCCAATACCCCTTTTAGCTTTTTAAGTACGTTTAAATAATAACTCAAATACCCTTCTGATCGCAATTAGCAATCAAATTGTTGCAATCGGCAATCGATATGTGGTAATCAACTAGGCAATTGCCATTTGCCGGCTATGGCAATAAGAGTTGTGAATGGATTTTCTTGTGGAATTGTGTATGTAATTAATTTTTTTTCAAAATCTTATTTCCTAATATATTATAATATTTGCTCTATATTGGTGATAACTCAATGATTCTGATTCTCGTTTTACAAGACTCAATAATCGCTTTCAGTTAAATTGGAAATTTTTGTTGCGATTTCAATTTTAGTAGACAAACTCAATCTAAGATTGTGCGTCGATTTTTAGAGGTGAAACCACCTTCATCTTTTTCTATCTATCACATCTCTTCCGATTAAGAGGCGTCAGGAAAGATGAAGAGTGGTCATGTATTGAAATGGGACATCGTGTTGCGATGTACGCAGGTGGTGAGCACCGCCCATAGAGACCAACTAAAGGCAACCACGCGAGAGAGCCGCTCAAATAGCCCAATCACAAAAGATCACAACCACAAACATTATTCATTTAAGTTGTATTATTAATAGATATATATTAATCAATTGTTAATGTTATTACTTTAGCTTATTTAGCCTACTCTAGTTTTGACAGTTAGATTGTTAATGTTATTATGTTAGAGAAAACTTATTTGATTATGCTATAAGGTGTGGGGGTCGGCCTTGGGGAGTAGTGGGTCGTTTTAACAGGGCTACACAACCCCCTTAGGGCTCGTGGTATAGTCATACTCTAGTTAATGTATTGACTTAAAAAATCATGTGCATTAAATAATGTATTAGTTATGATAAATTTATTAAACGGGGGCAAATTAGAAACTATTGCATAGACAACTTTGTATCATATGCTCAAAAAGTTGTAACAGACATCTTAAAACCTTTGTGAAATTACAATGTTGAGCATTTTACGTGTCGCATTATGTCTTCGAAATCTGAGGGACGATCCTGGAACATGGCATCCCTTGTAAAATTAGTTGAACATTTTATAACGTTGCCCGGGGCGTTCAATTTGGAGGAACCAAGTACCCCTACCTAATCGAGAACACTGCCATCGGCAGATCGGGTAGAGTGGTTCAGATAGGTGAACGATTGTATTGAATGGAAATTGAAAGTTGGGTCAAGATTGCACTGTCAAATAACAGTTATTGAATAAAAAATACTTAAATTATTCACCATTTTTATTTAAACAACTTTTTTACAACAATTTCACAATCTGTATTCCAACAACTTTTCACAACCATTTCACCATCTATATTTTCAATCAATTTTTACACCACATTCGAGTTTTCATGGGGGTGGTTATCTGATTCTGATTTAACCTGCAGGATCTTCAAACCCTCGACGATCACACGTCGTCGTGCAAACCCTCCACCTTTAAATGCTCAACGATCATCCCGCTACCGTTCAAACCATCTAGTGGCAAACTCTTGTCGTCTAGAAGTCTACCATCCTCCAGGTTAAAACCCTCATCCAGTGACAAACCCTGCACATGATGATCCAAATTCTTTGATCGTTGAAAAGATGAACTGGGTGTATGACTATATCACGAGTCAACTACAATTTGACAGACTATGAATTGGTGATACCTAAACCAATTTTAGTCGAAACTTTCCTCATGTGCCAAACCAACCTCCAGTATCAAACTCTCTACCTGTGGCAAACCTCCGGCCAACACAAGAAGTCTCAAGTCGGGTTGAAAGGTACGAAAATGACCCGGGGCAGAATATGTAACAAGGTCGGATAAAGAAATGGTTTATTCACAATCGGACCTCCGAATATCGATACAAGAGGTTGGGCATGCGTGACTGCCAACCGCCTGATTCCCTATTTGGTTATTAATTTATGTAATTATGTGTTTAAATGTTTAATTTATTATTTATGTTTAAATGTTAATTTTAATCATATATTAATTCAATTGTGTGTTTAAGTGCTTAATTTATTATTTATGTATTAACTTAATTTTTAAATTTAATTATGGATTAATTTAGTTGTGTGTTTAAGTGTTTAATTTATTATTTATGTAGTAATTTCATTTTTAATCATGTATTAACTTAATTTTTAAATGTGTGTTTAAAAGCTTAATTTATTTATAAATAAAAAAATGTTTTAGGGTAATGATATAACCAAATATGGTGTTTTATGGTAGTGGATGAGGGGACTAAGGGGTTGTTTGGCTAAACTTATTTTAGTGACTTATTTACTTATTGACTTTTTGAAAAGTTAAAAGGTGTTTGGGTTAGCTTATTATGTGAGAGGAATAAGTCACTTCATTCTCACTTATTTACTTTTCCAAAAAGTCAATAAGTCATAAGTCACCCCAAAATAAACTTAGCCAAACAACCCATAAGATGACATTGTACAATTGGAGAGTTCGAGGTACTTTCATTGAGCACCTCTCCCTCCTTAAGGGTTGCTTTTTTTAATTGAAAGACTAACACACACTTACCAACATTACTTCTAAATTAGACCTTGTCCAATATTAAAACCTGGGTCTTCTCTAAGGCCCTCCGTAGTGGGCGGTTTGATTACGAAAGCGCCACCCAAAACGTCCCCCACACCATTACGTGGGGCGCTTTGGGTTGAATGTTTTGAATCCTCGCTTTGTACACAATGGCGGTTTCAATGTGAGTTTCAAAAATACATCCGTTGAATAACGGATCTTTTCTTTAAAAAAATCATTTTACTATATATATATATATATATATATATATATATATACACATATATAAATATTTCACCTCTTATTTTATTCACGCACAAACTATCTCAACCAAATACATCTACCATTCTAAAAAATAATGGGTTCTCCATCGGATGATTCGTTCACCAATATTTAGCGGAGATTCTTTTCGGCTGAAGAAACCGCTGAGGAGGAAGAAGCGGTTACGAGTGCATGCGGTGCGTTGATACAAGCCATGGGACACGTTGTACCTACTCCTCCACGACCCATATTGAGGCGCACCTATATATTGAGAGACCGGGAAGTGGCAAGCGAGCGTTTGATGAAAGACTACTTTGACCCCACACCGGTTCACGGACCAGATGTTTTTAAACGTCGGTTTAGGATGAGCCAAAGTTTATTTTTGCGCATTAACGAATATTTGGAAGCAAAGTATGACTACTTTAAGCAAAGAATGGATGCTAGAGGATATCTAGGGTTCACCTCAATTCAAAAGGTAACTTTCGCTTTACGTATACTAGCCTACGGGAACACCTATGACATAAATGACGAGTACTTGAAGATGGGGAGAAAACAACACGTGATACCGCGGGGCAATTCTGCTTAGGTAATTATTTATACCTATTTTATTTTAACGATTCGTCACTATTTATTAAATTTTATATTTTTAATTATTTTTTAGGCATATGCCAATTATATGGAAAACGTTATTTAAGAGATCCATCTTGGAACGACCTTCAAGAAATATACGAGGTGCATTTAGAAAAGCATGGAATTCCTGGCATGATCGGAAGCTTGGATTGTCATCATTGGCGTTGGTATAATTGTCCAACCGCTTGGAAAGGTCAACATACACGCGGTGACCAGAAAGGACCGACTATGGTTCTACAAGTGGTGGCGTCGCATGACCTGTGGGTTTGGTCAGCCTTCTTTTGTGTCCCTGGGTGTATGAACGACATTAATACATTTGAGTGTTCACCTTTGTTAGAGAGCTACATTTTTGGAACGATACCAAAAGCCGGATTTCATGGTAACGGAAATGACTAAGAACATGGTTACTATCTGGGCGATGGTATCTACCCGGAATATTCTAATATTGTTAAGACGTTTTCTGAGACGCTCGATGAAAAAATACAATATTTTAATAAACTGCAAGAGTCTGCGCGAAAGGACATCGAGAGGTGTTTTGGGGTTCTTCAACAATGATGACATTTTATTAGAAATCTATGTCGTATGTGGCATAAAGATAGAATGTGAACGGTCATATACGCTTACATCATTTTTCATAATATGATCATAGAGGATGACGAGAAAGCAATATGCAAAAACTACTTTCCAGAAGATGAAGTTGTGGCAACCCAAGCAACAATGGAAGAGAGGTTGGTGAATGCTCAACTATTGCGATCTAGAGAACTACATAACGCATTAAAGGCGGATTTGGTTGAGCATGCTTGACGATTCGTCCAATTGGAGGCATTAGTGGCGTCGAAGAAGAAGATGATGAGGAATTTGAAGACGGGTACCATGCAGACGGGGAATTTGATGATGGAGAAAATGAAGAGGAAGAAGAAGAGAACGACGTCGAAAGTGAGAAATAAATGTTTTTATTTTTTTCTTTAATGTATATTTTTTAGTGTAATGTTTTTATTTTTATTTTTAGTGTAATTTTTTATTTTTATTTTATTGTAATGTTTTTTTTTTATTTTTAGTGTAATTTTTTATTTTAATAAAATTTGTTTATATATATATATATAAGTGAGAAATAAAGGTTTTTATTTTTTTCTTTAATGTATATTTTTTAGTGTAATTTTTTATTTTAATAAAATTTGTTTACATATATATTTATATATACACACTTAGATATTAATATTAAATAATGGAAATTAATAATTGACTATTGATGACGTAGGGGCGTTTTGACTACGACATCTAATTTTAAAACGCCTCAAAAAGCCCATGCTGACGTGACACGCCACGTGTCAGACAACGCTCATTTAGAGGCTTTTTGACTACACATGGCCTAAAGAATATAAGAAGTTATGTTTCTCACTACTAGGCTACAACTCAAGTGCCCCCAAGGGTTACTTAAAGATGTATTTAAAAAAGAACCATGAGTGTAATATGCCGAATTAAAAAAAAAAACATAATGAAAATTCTTGTGTGATAATTTTTTTTTAGTTTGTATTCGCTTGATATATACGATACTGAAACAAACATGTTCGATTTACGAGTTTCAAACGTAAATGTGGAAAATTGTATTAAATACAAAGTTGAATTGGAAATATGAGTAAGGATCAAATACAAAGGGTAAGATAAGTAAGAAGAGTAAGAAGGATTTTAGTCCATTGATCTTAGATTTGGAGGGTTGAGATTAATTGTAGGAAAAAGAAGATAAAAGAAGGGCATAAAAGGAATACTACATTTATGGATTTTCTCTCTCCACATGCAAGGCACATGCCAATTCTCTCATCGATTTAAAACGTCCATAACGTTTTCATACGACATTGTTTAAAAAAAATCACCATAATAACGTGCGTTTTTTATCTTAAATATGAGCACCATATTGTCATATAAAAATAAAATAAAATTTTTATTTTTACTAGTTTTTTTTTTTTTTTTTTTGCATTGTTGTTAAAGGTTTAGGTCATAGTGTCTTTTAATGGGTCATTGGGGGGGTGAGGGTTGTTAGGTTTTTAGGGTGGTGGATGGGTGGGGGGGGGGGGGGTTAGGTTTTTTAGGTGTTGGTTTTGGTGGGGGGGGGGGGTGTTTAGTTTAGGTTTAGGTTTTTGGGGTTTGGTTATGTTTTTTTAGGTTTTGGAGGGTTTTTTGGTGAGGTAGTTTTTTTTTTTTTTTTTTTTTTTTTTTTTTTTTTTTTTTTTTTTTTTTTTTTGAGGGCGGTGTTTAGTTTTTTGGGTTGGGGTGGGAGTGGGAGTTTAGGTTTTTGCATATGTATGTTTTATAAGAACCTATAACACAATATATGACACAATGAAGATAGTGTTATATCTGGGTTTTCTATAAATTGTGTTATTGGTTCAGGTCATTGTGTTTAATTTGTTATCCATTGTGTTTTAGTTTCTTGTCCATTGTGTTTTAGTTTGTTGTGTATTGTGTTTTTAGTTTGTTTTTCATTGTGTCTTTTATCTGTTATCAATAGTGTCTTTTATTTGTTGTCATCAATTGTGATTTTATTTAGTTTGATACTATTGTGTTATACATTATGGCCATTGTGTTATACGTCAAGGTCATGGTCATTGTGTTTTAGTCTGTTGTCTATTGTGTCTTTATCTGTTGTCATTGATTGTGTTTTTTATCTACTTTACATTGTGTTTTACTTCATGTCCATTGTGTCATACACAACTGGGTTTTTGAATTTTTTTTTGAAAAATATAACAATATGGTACTTATATTAAAGATAAAAAAATGCGTGATTTTATGGTATAATTTTTTTAAAAACAAATGATGTATAAAAAAGTTACGGATGTTTGAAAATTGGAGGAGAAATAGCATGTGACTTGCATGTGTATATTCTCTCTCCTCTTGTAGACAAAATTACCCTTCCCACTTGAATCCTCCTAAGACACTTGTCACTCTATGGTTCTTCTTACACTTTTACAATTAGGAGTCTTCTTCTTACAATTAGAAGTTTTTGTAGAATAACTTAAGCATTGGAAATATAATATTTGCGGAGGAGTTAAATGGCTTGTGATTTTTGAACAGGCAAAAATATATATTGTTATATACATCTTGGTTTCATTGGCGAAGCTTAGAATGGGCCCCGCAGAGGAGTGGGGCGCCTTCGAACTTTGCGTTTAATAGTGTTATATATGTAGTTTTTGTATAAATTTTTTTGGGTATATACGTTTTCGACCTCCTGTCGGAAATCTCAGTTTTTGGGTATATACGTTTCTGTTCAGTAGGTTACTTCCGATCATCTTCGTAAACTCTTTGTATTGAATCACAATTCACGGGTCTTGATCCTGGTGTGAAAGACGATCGGTTCAACAAAGACAAACTAGTTAAACTAATACATTAACTCCATAAGGAATAAATTAAATTAAAATGCTAGCAATATAGATATTTACTACTTTTTAAATGGCACGCTATGTTTAAAGTTTTTTTTTTCTTTAATTTCAACTAGTCTTAAGCACCCTCGCAAAGGGGGCGTAAAATTGTGCTACCAGTGTTGTCGGGCTGGAGACGTAAACAGTGCTAATTAACAGCTGAACTACGATCAAAACGGGAAAAACACAATACAAAACACGAATTTTAACACTAAACTACCGAACATCATGCTAATAGCAACCGATTAAAAAACCTAAGGAACCAAATATGACCACCAAACATTGTGTTAAGTAGCAATCGAACGACGACCAAATCCTAGAAAAAGCGTACAACAAAAACTAATAAAAAACTAAGCGTGTTTAACTTTCTATGGAAAAATTATAAAAATAAAAAACAAATTTCTAAAAAAATAAATAAAAAAACCCTAAAATTAAAAAAGAATAGAAAAAAAGCATAAAAAACAAAAATATACATTATTATCAAGATATTATGAATTCATACATATATATCAATGGCTATTGTGATACAATGGGCCCATTTCATAGAATATAATACAATTTTTGTGGGTCCATCAAATCTTCAAAGAGCATTTAGAGTTGACGTAGATCCTTTTGTAGAGTTTAACGGTCATTTGCTTTTGCTTGTTATACATAAGATAATTCAACTAAGGAATATATAATTTTCTAAGTCTTCGTAGACAAAACTAACATACCATTTAAAATACATAACGAATATAATATAATATATAATAACTAGATTATAATCTCGTGTATTACACGGGTTTGATAAATATAACTTTATATGCTAACTAATAAAAAATTTAGTTTTTAAAAGCCCGTGCATTCCATATACTGAATAAACACGTGTATTACATGTCTTGAATACATATAATGTAATCGGTTAAGACACATTTATCAATATATGTTTTGGAAAAAAAATTAAACATTGATGTACTATATACTTTTTCTAACATTTTGCTTTATTTTGTTTATATATTAAAAGGATAGAAACTTGTGTGTATGTGGTTGAATCAACAAAATATTAAATAGTTATTAATAAATCCAAAAACAAAAAACAGTTAAAGAAAAAAATATTAAATGAATAAGAGATAAGCTAAAAATAAAATAACTATATATTAATAATCATTGAAATTAATATGTTAAATAAATAAGAGATAAGCTAAAAATAAAATAATTCAATATCATTAATCATTAAAATTAAAATTAATAAATAACTTGTTATATAAAAAGTGTCTTAATCACCTTTACTACTAAAGAGCAAGTAGGGTGTCGAATTCACGGGGAATCAGTGAAAAGTATGAAAGCTTGTTGTTTTAATAATCTCATCTAGACCTTATTGGTCATTAATAATCCCATCTCAGAATATTCCCCCCACCAGTCCCACCTTTCACCTATTTTTCCTACAATGGTCCTCCGTTAAAAAAACTTAACGGAGTTAAGCTTTTTTTCCAAATTACAAATAGATCTTTTAGGGCTTTTGATTAGAACGACGATACGAGTCCATTGATGTAAAATTTGCCTCGAAACGGTGCTCCAAACGATGAAAACGGCGCTTCAATTCTGGTGTTTAAATTTCCAATTAACCAAAATCAAGTCATTTGGAGCACCATTTCGAAGTAAGTTTTACATCAGTGGACTTGTATCATCGTTCTGATCAAAAGCCCTAAAAAATCTATTTGTAATTTTGAAAAAAGCTTAACTTCGTTAAGTTTTTTCAACGGGGGACCTTTGTAGAAAAAATAGGTGAAAGGTGGGACTGGTGGGGGGAATATTCTGAGGTGGGATTATTAATGGCCAATAAAGTTTAGGTGGGTTTATTACAGGCCAATTCCCTTTTTTTATTTTTTTATTTTTTTTCTTTTTTGTTTTTTATAAACATTCAACTAATGGATTATGCCAACGAATATATACAACGGTTAAGGATGTAAAATGGTTGAATTGGGTTTCACAAACGAATGGTTAAAATGGCTCAAAATGGGCTACTAAGGGTCTAGTCGGGTAACAAGTAAACACTAAAAAGGTGTCAAAGTAAAATGGGATCCTAAAGTCGCCTTTATCATCTATGTGCAATTGTTCAGCTCATAATATTAGCATATATCAAATCAATCAAGTTCTAAAACAAAGCAATATAGTGGCCCACTCTCAAACAAATGAATACTCAAGTTGCCAAAACAACATAAATAATGTCAAGAAATTTAAGGGCTCGAAATCTCTCCAAACGAAAGGATACGGGTTGCTGATATAAAAACATGCCTACTATCTAGCTTGCTACCCTAGTTAGGCAATTCTATATATTTTTTTTCTTTGAAAACACTTACTGATAATACGTTTATACTGAAACTTAAAGAGTTTTAACCATGACTAAGGACCAATAACCTCGCTCGAGTAGGTAAACCATTGATGATTAACATTGAAAAATCCGGTTTTTAAGCACATTTGAACCTGCTCGAGAGCATTTTTGCAAAATTTTCAAATTTGTCATTTTTTTTATTTTTTTACAACTCCCCCATCCCCACACTTGGGATACATTGTCCCCAATGTATGGTTTATCTAAACATTACGCCTGTAAGGATGAGGTTCCCAAATTCAACCCATAATTCCCCCGGGTAACTCACTGACACAACTAGACACAAACATAAACCAAACACTCATTCCCAAATACCAAAGTTTAAACACCACCAAATACGAAAATACACATAAAAATATGATCACCAAGAAACAAACTAAGATAAAGAAAAAAGTACATGTACCTGATTAAACGAACTTCCCCACACTTGTCTGTTGCCATGGTGAAGAACAAAACGGACACTGACACACAAACTCGGGTTGCCTCCCGATAGCGCTAAATTTATGGGTCTTCAGCCAGACCATACCTGATACATAACTCATGGTGGTCGAAGTGAACATTTTCCTATCAAATTTCCAATATAAGCTCGATAGTTGAAATTTTGAGTTCTTATTTTCCCTTTCTTGCTCAGCATGTCTATTGAATCCTTGAACAAAAATTTAAGCCCACATTTGCCTACCGAGTTTCCGATGTATGTTCGGTAGTTTACCTGTCGAGTATTTAGTTTCTTTCCCATCATTAACACATTTGTAGGATCATTACGGGGCCCCCTCAGTATACCTTGTCCAAGGTCTTTTCTACTCACCTTCCTCTTCTCCCACTCGAGTCATCAACCCTAACTTTGTCAATTTTTATAATAAATAGTGGAGCCTGGTTAGGATACACATGGATTACCTCGTTCACTGGTTCTTCGGAAGGTGTGTCTTCAAGTGAATGTAAACATTTATCTTCTTGTGTTGGCAACCTCTTAACCTCTTCTTCTAATGTTTCTCTAGTCATAATGAGTTCAGTCTTTGATTCTTCAACAACTGGGAAAAGAGGTTTCATGTTTTCACTCGGGTTTAAACATCCAACTTCGTGCTCCGAAAGATCCAGATCGTCTTCTTCATTATCAACGACAACCGGTACTTCTTGTGTTTCTCCAACTAATACAGGATTGGATGTTGTATTTTCCTTCACAACCTTCCATGTTTCAATTTGTTCGTCGATTCGATTCGATCGTTGGACCATAACCTCGGTTCTCAACCTACTCTCTTGCACCATCTCCTTCATAAAATTCATGATTTCATTCAATTTTAGAATTTTGGTATGTCCCATGATAATAATTTTGACTTTGGTGCTCTTGATTTGAACTCACTTGGTAATCATCTTGATTACCCATATAAAAATCCTCGTTTGTCAACTGAAAGTAATCATAGTGATGGCCATTATAATCTTCTTGGTAGCTTGAGAACGACACCACCTCAGATTTATAATCATCATAATCCCAATTTTGCTCATACTTGTAGTTGACATTTGACTAATAGTGTCCCTGATATGAAGGTGCCTTGTAACCATACATCATTTTTTCTTTCCAAAACACTGGATCTTTCCAAAACACTTGGCAATCTTTATGTATGTGAATTTTCCCACAACAAGGGCATGACTGATGAGCTCTATCCATGATCCAAAGATTTCACTTCCTCCACAAACAAACTAAAATACCCGCGTAGAAAACTAACATATAAAAAAAACTAAAAACCAAAAGATATTTTTAGGGTTTTTTAAGAAAGCAAATAAACTAAAACACTAAGCGCACCAATTCCCCGGCAATGGCGCCATTTTGATCGATGTCGTAAGATCGGTCAAAAATATGTTTAAAAAGTGTCCTAATCACCTTTACTAGTAAAGAGCAAGTAGGGTGTCGAATCCACGGGGAATCAGTGGAAAGTATGAAAGCTTGTTGTTTTAATTATCATCTACGTCTAAACTAATTGCTTTTTGCAGTTTGAGAATGATTGTGAAAGCAAATGTAAATTGTGGTTGTAAACAGTTATGAGAAAAAGGATCAATCTCCTGGTTTTCGGGTTTTGCAGAAAATCAGATTACCTAATTACTACCAATTCGAAATCACATAGACATGATTTGTTAATATACTTGTTTGATATATAACTACAGATTATATATTTGGTTGCAATGATCCACGATCGAAATCGAAAGATTGATGTAACCGAATAGTAACCTAGTTAATTACCAATCCTAGATTTCATAAACACAATCAAATCCAATGGATAAAGGTTGATGAACAATGACAACTTAGAATTTAATCCCAATTGTTGATGACAAAACCAAATAACTGATGAACAAGTGTGTATACTATAACAACCCGCTTCCTCACAAGCTCGTCGCTCTCGTTACGCCTAGTACCAGGGATAGAAATTCGGATCATATGTAACATTCATCGCTTACTACGTTACATCTCATATTTCCGCACTATATCACATCACAACACATTATATCGCATTAACCCAGCGCTTATATCGCAATCGCAAATACAACTAAATACATGATGTTTCCAAGGCTACTTGATCGCTTAAACTGCAACGCGGCAATCTCAAGACTTGGGAACTGAAGTCACGTTCTACATCGCTTATTTATCAGACTTTGAGTAATTGTGGACTTTAAGTAAATATGACCGTTTAACACGCTTAATACTTCGCTATAACGCTTAAGTGTAACTATATAACGCGATTGCATCGCCGAACAATCGATAAACGAACGAAAATCAAAGAAATTTTGAGTTTTTGGACAAGTTCGCTCGAACTTGGGTGACCCCAAGTTCGTCCGAACTTGACTAGGCCAACATCTCACACACATCAATACAAGTCCGCTCGAACTTGACTTGGAACGTCATCAACTCAGCAAGTTCGACCGAACTTGACTGAGAATCCTCAGAAATCTAACAAGTTCGCCCGAACTTGTATAGGAATATACAAGTTCGACCGAACTTGACTCCACCAGCCCTCATTTTCACCCTCTCCTATAAATACCAAGCTCCATTCTCTCATTTGAACTTGCTGCAAGTTCGCCCAGAGCTCTCCTAACCCGAAACCTTTGATTTCTAAGTAAGAATCAATCCGTTTTCAAGCTACAACAACATTTACAACAATTTATACACAAGGTTTTACCTTCGTTTTCATCAAAACTCATTCTTTTACGAAAATCTTCATCTTTTTCTACAAAACTTCTCTTTTTAACCGAGATCTACACTGAACGAGTTCGTTTGGGCTTGCTTTGGCTTCCCGAACACGAAATCTTGATGATTTCGGCTCACCGGGTGTTAGATCCATGGAAAAACCTTTAAAGACTCGATTTCTACACAAAATACGGACTTATGGACGTTCGTTTCGTTCACTTTGAAGTGGGACGGAGCGTTTTGTCACTCAAAATCCCAGATCTGGAAGCACAATGACGTTTATGTTGGTTTACACAAGCCGGACTAACCCGAACAAACCCCGAGTTCGCTCGGATTAGGCCACGCTTTTGTAAAACGGCTAAACCGCTCTAAAAGACCTCTCCGACCTAAGTTTTGCTCAGTAGCACAAGGTTGGAGGGATGGACATTTGATTTACTCAGCAAACGACGCGAAAACGCAAGATTTTGGACCCGAAAACATCAAGTTCGCTCGAGATTTACCTATATTTCAGCAGCACATAGGTCAAGTTCGCTCGAACTTGGGTCAACTTTTCATCAAATATCCACAAGTTCGCCCGAACTTGTCTCACATCTCCATAAGTTTCACAAGTTCGCCCGAACTTGTATGGAAACATACAAGTTCGCCCGAACTTGTCCTCTGCCCAACCCAAACTTAACCGTTTCAGCAATTCGAAAGACTGATGCACTTCTGTTCGCCTACATGCTGATCCGACGCCCTCCTCAACTCAACTCAGATCCCGTACTTCTCCCAAAACGCACCCACAGTGAGTATACTTGACCCATTTTCGCTTTAAAGCACTTTTGGGTGTAACATACGTTTATATCAAAACACACGAAACACGCTAAACTGATTTATCACACGCGAATATCTGTTTTACATATTCATACATGATGCTAGGAACATGTAAACTAGGACATATTTTCGTTGACTCCACCCTAGCTAGTATGGTACTATAGTTTGGCTAACATCCGACGGGGTCTAGTTAGGAAGGAACACATCGCGCTTCGCAGCCTTTTTCGATAGCTTAACATGTGAAATTTGTCTTGTGAGTTTGTATGTTATGTGTATCATGTTTATGTATATGGAAATTCGCGACATCGTTTTATCTACTATGCTATTATATCAAAACCTGTATGGTCGCCAATACATTTTTGTATTGACAATTATTTTAACGTATGTTGCAGGTTATTGAGCTCTACTTACTGCAAGTTGGTCGTAGGATTTATCTTTAGAAACGCATGTAATAGAATCTAGGGAAGATCAAATTATGTTTGTTTGAGAGATGTTTGGATATTTGTAATAATTGTTTATGGATTATATGTTTGTTAGTATGGGATAACGAATGTTTAAATATTTTCGTGTAAGTAATTGTTATGGATTCTCTCGAGCAATCTGATTCGCCTAGTGCCGCGCCCCGATGATTCCGCCATCGGTTGGGGTGTGACATATACGATAATCCAACAACCGTTTAATAAAAAACAAATAAACATAAAGACAAACTAACCGAATGATTAGACAAATCTCAATCCAAAAGTATGTAAATGCTAGTTAACCTGTTTCCTAACACAAACCCTAGTCCCGGAGATGATCACAGGTGGTTTAGCCGCTCATGTTCTTGATTTGATCTTCAAACTTGATGAGGAATTGCATGATTGATGATTGGATTGAGGTTAGGAACTCCAAAATTCGTCCTTGGGAAGTGGAAAATGGCTAGGGTTAAAGATATTTCGTTTGGGAATGCTTAGGCTTAAATATGGTGGAAAAACATGAAATTCGCAAGTCAGATCTGGGATTCAGCGCCCAGTGCGCCAAAAACAACGCCTAGTGCGCGAAAGTGCATTTTCCTTCTGTGGTGCGCTGAAATCAACGCCTTGTGGCGCCAATTGCTACCAAACTTCCCGTTTTTCACATTTTGACCTTCCAACTTGTGTGTATGCTTCCAATACTCCATAATGCTTCCTGATAACCTTCCGTCAAGCTCCAAAACCATCTGTTATGCTCCGGATACCTACAAATCAAATCCAACTCAAAGTAAATTGTTTTCATACACATAATCATGTAAAACCTCATAATTAAACACTTTAAAACATGGTTTAAACACCCTTACATCATTATACTAAACAATATATTATAGATATAGATATATTAGTTTAAAGTTAAATTGATCTTGTTTTTTAATAATCGGTTTAAAATTAATTATTTCGAACTTATTATTATTTTATGAAATGATCTTTAATAAGGTAATCATAAATTTAAATTTCAAAGTACGTAACTAACCTAGTAAAGTAGCTCAAATATAGTTTGTAATAAAAACTTCAAAGAAAACACATAATAAAATAAAAATACATAAAATGATCCATGTGATGTCAAATACTGAGAACTTATCCATATTACTTTTTGTCTTCGTGATATAAGTATCATAATTTAATAGATTAAAGATTAAGTTTGAATTTACTTTTAATCTAAATTGATATTATCTTTATTTTCATTAACAATATTTTTATCATTAATTCATATTAATATGTTGGAAGGTGGTAAGTTTCTTTTACCAATTTAACTATATGTTTTTTTAGTATATTTAATATCATCGTTAGTAACTTTTGTTCTCTGTAGTTAGTATTTTTTTTAATCATGTGTAGCCCATCCTACATGATATTACTTTTAAGATTAAAGTTTAAATTTAATATATATCGATATTATCTTAATCTTTATTAATAATATCTTTATCATTACTTAATTAATAAAAAATCATGGGTTATTTAAGAATATTAACTCAATTAGAGGAAAAAAAGGGGCGAGTAAACAATTCTAAGGATACATGATAATACGACACGTGTCCCTAATAGGTTTACTATATTATATTTATGGGTCAGGATACAATAGGAAGTTTTTATCACTAGGAATGATAGGAAGTAATCTCGTCCATCAAATTGCACTATTACCGGCCAAGATTAAAATTTAATAAAAAACTCTCATTTAAACACGCGGTCCGGGCTTTGAAGGGTATTATCGTCAAATTCCAACTACAAACGCTTTGAATCTACAGAGAAAACTTGTGAAGAAGTTCATTACGTTTTACAAAACACAAACACACAAATTGAAATTAGTGATAATCAAAATCCATTGAAGTTCATGGCATCTTCGAGAGATAATTTGAAGGTTTACCTTCGAATTATTGATAAGAAATACGTATCGCAAAACCCTAAATCATCAAAGAAGCAACGACAAACTTCAGATGAAGAAAACAACGATCAACAACCAAAAAATACAGAAAAATCAACAACGAGAGAACACACCGGTAGAAAACGAAAAGATATTTCTGATAATGGTATATATTTATGCTTTTTAAACTTTAAACTGTATTCATGTTACATTTTATGAATTAGAAACAGCCTACTACTAGTAAGGTTGTTAACTATTGCAACTGTTAACAATTATGTTTTAATTTACAACTGTTGTTACCTATTTGCTTTTTATCTTACCATTGTATATGCAGTGCATAGTAAGTTTTGCTGTTAAGTATTGCGTTTTATATTAAAACATTGAGCTACCCCTACTTTTTATCTTAAAATTGTTAACAATTGCGTTTTATATTAAACTGTAACCTAATAATTTCAAGTGTGTTATAATTGTTATAATTTTTGTAAGTTTTGCTGTTAAGTATTGTGTTTTATATTAAAAACATTGAGCTACCCCTACTTTTTATCTTAAAATTGTTAACAATTGCGTTTTATATTAAACTGTAACCTAATAATTTCAAGTGTGTTATAATTGTTATAATTTTTGTAAGTTTTGCTGTTAAGTATTGCGTTTTATATTAAAACATTGAGCTACCCCTACTTTTTATCTTAAAATTGTTAACAATTGTGTTTTATATTAAACTGTAACCTAATAATTTCAAGGGTGTTATAATTTTAGTAAGATTTGCTGTTAACTATTGTTTTTTACTAACTTTTTGTATTATTATTATCTTTAAGATAAAACGTAACAAGAACAAATGAAAAGGAGAAGAAAGAAAGTGGTGATTGAAACATCAGAAGAAGAAAATAATGAGAGAACTATAGTTCTGCATATTTCTGAAGAACAAGAAATAGATTCTGGTAACATAAATCACAGAAAAACATTATTTCAAAATCAAAATATTTGTAGTTTTTAATATCCTACACTTGTATATATCAGATGATGATTTTGTTGATCCCCCACCAAGAATTAAAACAAGGAGATCATTGAAGATAGACAAAGCCCCAGAACAACCATATTACGAATACGATGGAAGTAAAATCACCATAAGATGTGCAGTCAATAATCTCCCAACGTATATCAATACTTTGTCAAAAGATCAAAAGAAAATTGTGAGAGAAATAGGCTTTGGCAGTGCACTATCCATGAACTTGCATTCAGTTCCTCGGAAATTCGGATATTGGCTTGTGAATAACTATGATGCTGAAAATGATATGATAAATACTGGAGAAGAAAAGATTAAGATAACTGCTGATTTGATTCAAAAGGTATTTCAAATACCAAATGGCAAAATAAAGATTGAGGAAAAAAAGGCCCAAAGATACCGACCTTATAATAAGGTTCTGGCGGGGGCAATTCACTAAGCAACTTCTGAAGAAAATGTACATTGGGAATCTGATTAAAATTTTAAAGACTAGAAATGAACTTGGAAGAATGTTCAAACTGAACTTCTTGGTTATATTTTGTACCGTCATGGCAGAGGCAATGCAAAGAAGTAATATAAACCAAAGATTTTTGCCTTCAATGAAAAGTAATACAAATGTCCAAGATTTTAGTTGGTGTGAATATATGCTGAATTGTTTACGGCATACAAGAAAATGATGGCCTGGAGGTGACAAGACCTTTTGTGGACCTATTGCAATTCTAGCGATATGAAATCTGATCTTAATTTTATCATAAAACGCAATTTATATTATCTCTTATCTAAATTCTGAATGCTTTATATCATAAAACGCAATTTACAGTCATTGTTATTTGTTATCTATCTTTATATCATAAAACGCAATATATAGTCATTTTTAATGATTTCTTTACTTCCTAACACGCAATAATTACTTAATGCCCATAATATAAAAGTTGAATAATTGGTGAATAATATCTTTATAAAACGCAATGATTTATACAGATTCTATATGCTTACAAAAAACAAGGATTTGAGGATAATGAAGAAGAATTCTCTCTGGATATGGTTAACTCTACAACTTTACAAGAATTTGAAGATGAATTAGAAATCGCTGCACAAAATGAAGGTAGGGTACTTGTAAAACAGAAAAATGTGGCGAAGAAAAAATCAAAGAAGAAAGAAGAGGAAATGGAATATTATGTTTATCCATCTGAATCCGAAAATAAAAATGAAGAAATTTATGATGATGATGATGATGATGAAGAAGAACAGAATGAACGCAACCAAAACAGCCAACCAGAGTTTGTTGAAGCAGAAGAACAAAACATCTTACTAACTGCTGCTGTTAATTGGATTGCACTTGAAGATAGTCAAAAAACCCAACATAACCCCAATGAAAATGAAAAAGCACCAACAGAAAGTGAAGGATCATGGGGCCGTTTCTTCGAAAAACCTAGGGAAATAAAGAAAAACTATGGTTGACAGTCAATGTCGGTTGCGTAATTTCATACCATCACAAATGCATATTGTAACAACAAAAGGTCTTTCTGAAATGAATTCAACAAGAAGTGGTGATGAAATTCTAATAAGCGAAGAATGTGAAACACGAAATGAGCAGCATATTGGGTCAACCTTAGATGATCATTTCAAAAGCTTCGAAGAATCATTCCGAACAATCCAATCATATATAGATGACGTTATTGAACAATATCCAAACAGTGAAATTGTTCATAACAAAGTTAATGAATGGTCATTATTAATGGAGAAATTGAACAACGTAGCTAAAAAGCGTTACCAAGTTACCTCTGATTCAAGAATGATCGAAACTCTAAGTGATCAACAAACACCATCATGCTACTTAAATTTGAATGAAAGCCAAAATGAAGAAAGAGAATAAGATATGCTAAACCCTACATCATCTGCAAAACACAATGAAGATACTTCAGTTGTGGTCCAAAGCTCATGTCCTGAAAAAACAAATAAGAATCCGTCAAGTATTGAAAAACGCAATGAAACATCGCCATTTAGTGAAGAAACTCCATCAATCATTACGGAGATGATCCAGAAAACAGATGAAGCAGAGAGAATATCAAAACAAAAATCAATTGAAAATTATGAGAGACCATCATTTGATTTGAAAATTTCTCAAATTTCAAATGAGATAGAAACATCAGTGGATGAGAATGCAAATCAAAAGGATACATCAAGCAAAGAAGTTGAAACAAGTATTCAAATTACAGGGATACAAACAATGCTTGATAGAATTGATGAGAATGTGACTGAAAAGGAAATCAATGATGTTATTGGAAGCACATCATTCCTCAACCCAGAAGAAGAAATTTATGAAACACCAGCAAAATCAATTTATGAAAAAGAACAGACGACGGAAATAAATAAAACAGAAGAGATAATTACAAAATAGTACGACCAGAACGTCAGAAAAATGTAGGCGAAGTGTTATGTTCACCATACTATCAAAGAAAAGTAGAAATGAATGATGTTAGAACGAAGATTGAAAACAACGTATCTGGATATGCATTCCATGCAGTAGGCGACATGATGTACGAAAACTTTTATATTTAAAAAGTCAAACGCAAAAGAAAAATCATATATAATTCAATTGTTATAATTTTTTTTTGCAGGGACACTCTCTTTATGATAACCGATCATGTATATTTGCCAAGATGGGCTGTCAAAACAATGAGGCCAGGATTATACATAACAGGAGAAATGATAAATTCTTGGGCTTATATCTTGAACGAAGAAGAAAAAAGAAGATCAAAAGACAAATTAAAAGCAAGATTTTTCTGTAAAATTCAGATGTTGGTAAGATCTCTAAAACGTAATTACTCTGTTTTATTTTGTTCTTCGTTTTGTATGAAGTTATTAGATCTTTTGTTGGTTCATATAATCTAAATATTAATGTATAAAACGCAATAACTTTAACACTAATGTTTGTTGATATAATTTATCTAAAACACAACAAAGTTTTAATTTGTTTATTTTAATGCAGGCTTACACATTGGATAAAACTGCAAAAGAGATGTTAGAAGAGTTCACAGAGAATATGACAAAAATTCTAAAAGGTTCAAAGATAAAAAGCATCGATGATTTTGATCTTATCCTTGTGCCAATACTCTATCAAGAGCATTTCTATGTGATGTCGTTCAATCTTTATGATCAAGAAATAAATATCATTGACAACAGTGCAACAGATGTTTTAAGTTCTGAGAAATACGGCAATATGTCTCTGAAAACAGTAAGTTATGCTTTTAAAACACAATATAAACAAACTAATGTTTATTAACCTGAAATTTAATTTATTTTTCTGTAGAGGAATGCTTTGGTTGCTTACCTTAAATCATTTAAACATCCAAAAGCAAATAATTTGAAGAACATAAGGGCTAAAAGAATGGAGATGAGTTGGAGAACAAAGGATAACTCAATCGACTATGGTATATTCTATATGCGTCATATTGAAAGTTATGAGGGTGAAAGTGTGGATAAATAGAACTGGGGATTTAACAAAGAATATGATGAAACCCAAGAAAATATCAAGAAACCAAGGGGACCTGTGAACAAACAGACTGCACAACTTGAGGATTTAAGGCGAAAGTATATCGCAGAGATACTATTGCACAATCTAAATGAATGCAGAGATTATATTATTGAAGATTCAAAGAAGTATTGCGGCCTCAGTCCACAACTTAAAAAAATAGACTATGACACTAGTTTAGAAAGGATTAACAGCAGGCTTGCCAGTGCTGGTTTATAAACTTGATGTTCTAACACTTTGTTACAATATAACGCAATACATTATCTTGTTATTAATATTTGATGATATAGCTTGTTATTTTAAAACACAATCTTTTGTTTATAATACAACCTTGTCTTATACTTTGTTGTTATAAAACGCAATGGAATGTCTGGTATGTATTCATGTGCTAACTAATAAAACGCAATGATTATACAAAATTAATAAATAAATATAAAACACAATGATTATTTTTTGATCCCTATAAAAAATAAAAAAACTAATAAAAAGTAATTTAAAAATAAAACGAAATAAGAAAGACAAAACAACAATGTAGTTACAAAAAAAATGTTTTTTTATCAATGAAAATTAAAAAAACCTTATAGATTCCTGACAAAGGGAATAAATATCATTAGTACTTGTTTTATTCAATAAGGTAAACTACCTCATTACTACTACTACTACCTACTACTACAACTACCACATTTAATAACAGAATACCCATTATATAAGAACCAAAAACCCTAAATTATATTCACAGCCTTCACATACAAAAAACCCCCAACACAAACACACAAATGGCTAATCAAGAATTGTCAGTTTGGTGGTTTCAAAGAGGAAATTTCATACTACAATATCTTGATGGCCACAATATAAGATATCATTCCATAGCATCAGTACTAGAAAACTGCAACGAAATGTATTGAGAAAAATGAATGAGCTAGGAATACCACCAGCATGTTACAGAGAAGAAACAAAACAACTATTCAGAATTCTGAACAAAAGGTATGGAAATCCAAATGAAATGGTGATTGAAGATCCAAAAGTTACATCTTGGGAGTTCATTGATGAAAGTTTCAAGGTTGCAGTAACTTGGGATGATGGAAAAGTTGATCTATTCGACCCCAAAGACATATCTTCCTGTGATGATTTAATCTTAATAAAGCAATTATCTGAGATTCCAATCATCAACAACTCTGGAAGCAAATTTGCAGATGGACTCAATCTGAAAGTGATGAAGAAATCCCAAATGGAAGCTTAGGATTTTCATCTGAACAAGAGACCAACTTTGATCCATAATGTTGATTATTGATTTCCAGTAACTGTGGTTTGGTAATTTATCTTTCTGTGGTTGTTGTTTTTATTTGATGTTTTTATTTCTTTGTTGAATGCTAATGATGGTAGTATGGTACTATAACGAAAATGATAATAGTAATTTTGAGGTTTGTATGGATGGTGAACAGGTGTTGGTGGTTGTTATGTTCATCATCTTTCTTGTAACTTTTATCATCTCATCTATAATTATAATGTTTAAATAGTCTTTTGCTTTTCATAAAACGCAATAAATACTATGCATTGTTCTAAGGATCATTTAAAGTATTGATTCATACCTAAAACGCAATTTTAAGCTGAAATAATTGAAGGTATAATAAAACGCAATAAATACTAAACATTGTTCATAAGGAAACATTTCAAATATTGATTCATACCTAAAACGCAATAGTACAAAATAAGCTGAAAATAATTAAAGGTATAATAAAAACGCAATATAAAAACAAGACCTGCTTTATTAGAATTTAAAATTTTCAATACAAAATTTATTAAAAAAGAAAAAAAAAACAAAAGATGGAAAGTTACATTGTTTTATCTCCTTACATGTACGACTATTGTGTCCTTTACCACCACATACACGACACGACTTCTGGATCTTTGAGGATTTCTGAATTTCAATTTCATGATTAGTCTTTAACCTTTTCTGTACACCACATCCTTTTGTCCTTGTTTTGATCGGAACACGAATCGTAGAATTGGAATTTTCAATATTACCACCAATATCGGCAAACCTATCTTTACGACTAGGCGGTGGCGCAACAACCATAACCTCATCTGCTTTATCCTTATAACTTTTGACATATTCTCTGTACCGACACAATTCATCTAAATCACCAACCAACCTATTAACAACATATTCATTTGCTACAATGATTTCTCTAAAAACTATATCAATTTCACTACTCCTACCAATCTCATCTAACCAAATATTACAGTCAATTGATCTGTTTGAAACAACCTCTCTCATCCATCTTCTGAGAACATATCTTCTTGGAAACTCATTAATATTATCAAACCTTAGAACATAAAAGATATGGCGGCACAGTACTCCAAATTGTTCAAACCGTTTGCATGTACAACATACATTTTCAACCTGTATACTATATTCAACCTGTAATAAG
This sequence comes from Scalesia atractyloides, assembly GCA_947069175.1. NCBI lineage: Eukaryota > Viridiplantae > Streptophyta > Magnoliopsida > Asterales > Asteraceae > Scalesia > Scalesia atractyloides. The sequence goes on from CAMTDV010000004.1 coordinate 10,801,376, forward strand.
ATAATAAAAAAGTAATAAAATGACAGAGATGTAATATAAAACGTAATAAATTGTCTCAAATATAATAACAAAAATTTAATTAAAAAATAATTTAATTTAAATTTAATAATGATAAAACGCAATAAACATAGTGATAAAATTCAATTACTTTTAAAAGTTTTAATAAATAAACAATTTTACTTAATACATAAAATGCAATATTATTTTATATTATACCTTGAATAACGAAGTGCATGGCTGATTAAAATCCTTTATCTGAAAAAATTGAACATCACCAATTGTATCATGAATCTTTGACATACATTTTGTAATGGCACCATCAATTTCCTTCTGAACATCTTCAGAAATTGTTTTGGTATACATTTCCGAAGCTTGTTTCTCTAATATGAAGTCACTCCAAATCTTAGACTGAATATACCTGGTATCATGATCATTTCTCCTATGTTCATGCCTTTGAAATTCCATTGCGGTTTCAAAATGAGTGAAAAATTCAACAAGAGTACACCTTGGATTACAAAACAGTCCAAAAAAGTAATTCTCACTTTCACATCTAGATGTAGTACGCATAAGACCAGCCAAATTCTCTCCATGGTAATAAGAGGGTATCCAATCAAATCGAAGATCATACATAGTCTTTAACCATTCATGATTTTTAATCCAAATGTAGACATTATTGAATGCCACTCACTTTCAAAATCTTCTGGAATAATATTATCATTCCAAACTACATGAATCATTCTTGTATTGAAGTCAATGTTAGATGACAAAACAGGACCAACCTGAATAAAAAGCAATAAAATAATTTAATAAAAAAAAGATAAAACGCATTATGTAAAACTGGGTTTGGAATGTAGTTTGTATAATACTTTAATTTATAAAATTTGTAGATTATTAGATAATATACTATAACGCAATAATATGCATTTGAATTAAAAAGGATTCTCCATAAAACGCAATGTAATACCTTGGTCTTCAATTTCTCCCATATATGCTACATACATAGCCAATGCCTAGTTCTTGGAAGAACATCGATAATAGCTCTCTTCATTGCAGCATCTTGATCAGTAACAACAACTTTAGGCTCATTTCCAAAAGCATTAACAAAATAACTTAAAAGCCAACGATAAGAATTTGCAGTTTCAGAACCAAGTAATGCACCACCAAATGTAACATTCCTAAAATGATTATCAATCCCAGTAAATGGTACAAAAACCAAATCATATCTACAAAAATAAATAGGTAGTGCATTAGAAATCATTAAAAAATTGATATAAAACGCAATAAAGTTAAAAAACCTTAATTGTTGGATTTGTAAGTAGCATCAAAACCTACTATATCACCAAATACTGCATAATTTCTTTTTGAATGCTCATCAGCCCAAAAAAGCCCTTTCAATCTATTATCTTCACTAATAACATAGTCACATGTATACCCAGGAGTAGATTCTTTCTTCCTAATAAGACGCCTAACTACCATTTCTGCATCATACTCACCAATGTAAAGATTCAAATCTCTTCTATAGTTCTTATAATCAACTTTAGTAGCACCAATTTGACGAAAACCACCGTACATAGTTTCATAATATTGAATGCTCTAACAGGGCCAACATTGATTGCAGAAAACCCAGATATAAAACTTTCTTTAACATAATCAATACTTCTGGCTGCAGGCAGGAAATGAACATCTTCATCATCAACAAAAAGATGATTATGTTCTTCTTAAAAATGTAGATTTTAAACATATTATTGTCCTCTAAAATCAATTTCAAATGAGCATTGCATCCAACTCTTTTTGAACCTCTATTACGTCTAACAATCTTTTTACTATTTTCACCAACAGAACCATAGTCTATTGCTTTGCTAACATTAAATCCTTCTTTTGAACACACAATATACCAAATTTTTACAATTCCACTACTTTTCCAAGAGATATTTTTTCTTGCAGAAAAACCAGCAGCAAGTGCATATCTCTGATAAAAAGCAAAAGCCTCATCAAAAGATTTAAAACGCATTCCAACAGAAGGTCTAATGGATTCACTGACTTTAGGTTTGTAAAACTATCTTCCACTATGTAAGCATACACGTTCTGTAACATCCGTCAAAAACCGGGTTAACCAAACCCGCTTCGTTTATTAACCGAACATCCAGTTAAAATTTTCGTTGCGTATTTAATACTCAAATTAATTTTATACGATACATAATTAATAAATATATTAGAATTTAAAATTTATAATTGAAAATTTATAATAAATAATGAAATAAAAATTAATTGCGGACGCCGGGTTTCGAACCCGGGTCACTCTCAAGACCAAACGCACTTAACACCACTCCGCCATGCACACTAGCTATATGATTTCTGAAACAAAAAAACTCTTATACGAAAACTCTCAGAGTCACCGGTTTGAACAAATTCTGTAACCGCCGAAACTGACTCAATCATTGAATCCGACGGTTGACTCCGTAATCACGTAAATGTAATTGATGATAAACGTCGGTTATAACCGAAAACTCAATCAATTTCACTCTTGAACCGAGAATTTCATAATCGAAAGCTTGAAATCACATATACTTAAAAAATACCTTCAGTCAGGAAAACCCAACTCGCTTATTCACTCGAATCAACTCTCAGCACACTCGTAAACCTCTCTACAAGTCCCTATTCAGCAAAAACAACTCGCCGGAATTATCTGCAAGTCGCCGGAAAACCGAAACCCTTTCATCTCTGTTGCCTTACTTTATAAACAGAACATCTAGAGCTCATACCGAAGTCACTCACACTCGCCTCAAACTTTCTGAAGATCCTCTGCCGCAAGATACACGTCGCCGGAATAACCTGCTGTCATCGGAATCTCGCCGGAGAAACAGGGGATCACTGTTCGGTATATCTTACACCTAATCTCTCTCATTTTTATTAATCTCATATGTAGTTAATTATAATTTACTAAAGAAATTGATGAATGTATCGAAACAGTCGGGATTGGTTTCTGGGTAAAGTTTAACGAAGAAGATGAAGCTTCGGTTGTATATATATTTAAAATAAATCGAGTTATATCTCGGGTTAGACACACAGTCCAGCGGTGGACTGTGTGCGATTTTAAAGCATACGTCCCGGGTTCGAGTTCTGTTGTGTTCCGATTCACTGAAATAAAATGCCTTTTTATAAAAGCCAAATCCTGAAACATGTAATCAGTGTATAAGTATAATTGAAACAAGTTATATAAACGGGTTAGACACACAGTCCAGCGGTGGACTGTGTGCAAACGATTAACACACGTCTCGAGTTCGATCCTTGGCACAATCTCATTCTCTGTAATTAAAAATGTTCTTTTTTAAACCAAACCGGATCAACTCGCTGTAAGATGTTAAGTATAATAAAAATCAGTATATTAACCAGGTTAGACACACAGTCCAGCAGTGGACTGTGTGCAACACTAAACAACAGGTCCCGGGTTCGAGACATGTTGTGTGCACCGGTCCGATATAATTAAATCATTTTTAAAAAATAAATGATTTCTGATTAAATTAAATAGTGTATAAATATAATTAAAAACAGAAATATTTCGGGTTAGACACGTAGCTCAGTTGGTAGAGCTGCGTGCACGCGTATGGGAGGTCACGGGTTCGAGTCTCACCCAGCGCATACATACACACGGTCCGACCGGTCAACTGGTCAACGGTCAACGTCAACCAAAAAGTCAACAATTTTTTTATATTTTTATTTATTTATTTAAATTAAAAATCAATTAAAAATACTTAAAAATAACATTTTTACAGTTAGAAAGAGACCTTAAACTCACAAAAATAAACCTAAAAATTCAATTTAAATTTGTTAATAAAATCCACTTATTTACCGTACCTTTTCGTTATTATCTAGGTTAATTATTCCTCGTCGTTCAACTCTCTAAACTCGTGCGCATCCAACATCATCAAGAGAACGCACCCAATGTGAGTGAATTCTTACAAATTCCCCTTTTTATTCATGTTTTGGGGTGTATCATGTGTCGCTTAAACTAATTCGCTTATTCAAACTCGTGCTATACCATATTATGATCTAAACTTAGGATGTAAATATTGTTTGTTGTGATGTATTACATATTGTCAAGTTGTAGGCAAATTAATTGTTAGGCCCATCAGTTCCTCGTGGGAGACGAGTTGAACAACGCGTGCCTTAAAACTCATTCATTAGGCCCATCAGTTCGTAGAACAACGGCGCCTCAAAACTCATTCATTAGGCTCATCAGTTCCTCGTGGGAGACGAGTTGAACAACGCGTGCCTCAAAACAATCAATTGTTGTATGTGTGTGCAATATTTAATATTATATGTATTGTGAATAAATTTACATCTACATTTACTCATATGTGGTTATGCACTTTATTTTATAATCAATACAATAAACTCGTTTAAATGTTTTTCATAGGATTCATTCGCCAACTTTTTGTTGATCCAAAAACCATTTTTACACATGATACAGGTGGACAGGATGAAGCAAGGAAAACATAGGAAAAGTGCCTTAGAAGAAAAATAATGAAGGCTAGAAAGATGTATAGAACATGTTGTACTAGTATGATTTGATTGTATGATCTTCTTTAAAATTGTAATAATAAATATGAAACATTATAATAAATGTCATGAGCTTTGATGAAAACCCAATCATGCCCCGATCACCTTTTCCGCTGCGGGTCGGGGTGTGACAGATTGGTATCAGAGCTTTTGACTATAGGGATATAGGATAGGTTATTAGACCCTTAGAGCCTATACTATAGTTGATTAGATTTTAATTGTTTATGTGGTTACATGCAAACTCATGATGTTTATTTATTTCATATTTATTACATACACAAATGCATGCAAACACTTCCAATAATTACATTTTGTGTTACATAATGAGTTATATTTACAGTCAAACATACATATTTACATACATATTCATCATACACATTTCAATGTTCACATATTCAAATCATCTTCATACTTCTGTTATTCAAGATTTTGTCGCATTTTTCATTTTTCAAATCTCATCAAAGTGAGTTCTGCGACGGGCATGTAGTAACTGTAAGGGTACAAGTACCGGTAGTCGGAACGTCCTGTCTAGGTTGGCATTCGTATAAATCCAATATAACGGACCAGATTGCCTACCTGGGGACCAACGATGAGAGTACAAAGGACCTATTAGGCCAAAGCATGCCACACCAAACGTCGTTCGAACTAACCCCACTTTGAGGTGTCACCGTGTCCACACCTGGATACATTCCGAATATCATACATTACATACATATTTCTCGATTTTCTCCGGGTTTTAGTGTACGTAACCAGGCTAATACATGCGAACCATATGAAAAACCCGGTAATCATGGGGACCCACATGACTAAGAAGGTGAAGTATGGCGGCATGCAAGGCCCAATTACGAGCAAAGCCCAAGACATCCTATGGATGTAGTAGATTTATTATTCTATACTTTATGAATGTTCATTCCTAAATACGACACATGACCCCTAAAACGTCCAACTCATACTCTTGATATGTATTCCTTGTAGATGTCTTCTAATTCCGCTCGTAGGAAGATGAGATCAGGAAAAGCCCGCGAGCGCATGGCTGCCCAAATCGCTCAACAAATGGCGGCCGTAATACCCAACATTGTAGTTCAAGTTCAACAAGCCCTTACCGCTAATCCCGTCAATCAAGAAGATCAAAATGTTGGCAACCCTCCCCCGATTACCACTAAATGCACCTTCAAGCATTTCAAATCCTGCGACCCTCCAAAATACGAAGGGACTGAAGGTGTCACCGCTCTCCTCCATTGGTTTGAAGAAATGGAAAACACTTTTCTAAATTGCGATTGCCCCGATGATCGCAAAGTGCGATATGCTACTGGTCGTTTACTTGGAATAGCACTTACATGGTGGAATACAGAGAAGGCCAAACGAGGTGTTGAAGATGCTATGACTTTGACTTGGGAAGAGTTGAAGGAAATCATGACAAGACGGTTTTGCCCAAGAAGCGAAATCAAGAAATTGGAGGATGAGTTCTATTCTTTGAAACAAAAGGAGGGCGATCACACCACATACAACAAGAGATTCCTCGAGTTAAATCAAATGGTTCCCAACTTGTTCACTCCTCTTTACCGTTTGATCGAGCACTACATTCGAGGTCTTCCTTCAAAAATTCAAGACTCTGTAATAAGTACCACACCTGCAACTTTGGAAGCAGCAATGGAGTTAGCTACAGAGCTCACCGAGAACCGCATACGAAATAAGGACTTCAAGGAGGAGAAGAAGAAGGATAAAGCATCAACTGAAACCTCAAACTCCACCCAAACCGAATCCCCTTCTCAACCCATTTCTAAGAGAAAACGAGATGGGCAAATTTTCGCTGTCACCCAACGCAAACAACCAGCCTCACAAGCCGTACCCCTTCAAGCTATCCCAATCACTCAAGTAGCACCCAACTCAAATTTCCCAAATAAGAAACCTTACCTTGGACCTCACCCTCAATGTAACACCTGTTTTTATCACCATCCATCTACCATACCTTGTCGACTATGTGCGAATTGTGGACGCTATGGTCATTTGAGCAAGGCTTGCCGCAGCTCTCAAAACCAAACCTCACCCCCTACTCAAAACATGATCCAAACATATCAACAACCCCAATACCCCATGTTCCCATATGTTCGAGCTTGTTTTAATTGTGGCGACCCTACCCACTTTAGAAACACGTGCTCTCGATTGGTTAACATCATAAACACCCAAGCTCAAGCAAACCCAGTTAACCAAGCAAATCAAGAAAACCTAACCACTAGGCCCCCAGCAAAAGGAAGGGTTTACAACATCAACGCCAATCCTGTTGAAGATAATGACGGCCCAAACGAACCACCCAACTAGTTTCTTCTCCAAAAATCAAGAATTCAACTCCAACCGCTTAGTTTTTATGTTTTATTTACGTTTATCTCAATCTTCATGTATCTCAATTATGAATTGGAAATTGTATCCAAGAATCTTTATGCAAATTACTATCTCAGTTTTGTTTTATACTCACTGATTTAGCATTCATATCATCACACATCTCAACGTATTTCAATCTCATCATTTAAAAAAAGTTGGGTTGTGTCTCACTTCTACATAGACTAACCTCTCCATCATAACAAACGAGAGAGGTACTGTCATCATTCAAACATGTATACTATCAGAATTAAGACTTAGGTTTTGGTTGTTGTGTTTGTGTATGCTTTAGAGTCACATCATAGAACCAATCATAACTTACTGATAAAACCAATGAAAATTTTACAAGAATATGGTGGATACGCCGCTGGTACTTCCTATATATAAGTATTCTTGCCAAAGGATCAGAGGCATTGTCAGGCGGTTATGAGAAGTTCCATGTAGGATTTAGTAATGTCTTGGTTGAAGTTTGTTTTATACTCACTGTTTTAGCATTCATATCATCATACATCTCAACGTATTTCAATCTCATCATTTAAAGAAGTTGAGCTGTGTCTCACTTCTACATAGACTAACCTCTCCATCATAACAAACGAGAGAGGTACTGTCATCATTCAAACATGTATACTATTAGAATTAAGACTCAAGCTTTGGTTGCTGTGTTTGTTTATGTTCTAGAGTCACATCATAGAACGAACCATAACTTACTGATAAAACCGATGAAAATTTGACAAGAATGTGGTGGATACGTCGCTGGTACTTCCTATATACAAGTATTCTTGCCAAAGGATCAGAGGCATTGTCAGGCGGTTATGAGAAGTTCCATGTAGGTTTTAGTAGTAGAAGTTTTGTTTTAGGATATAACCATATCTTTCCAAGTGTATCAAAACTCTTGCGCATGAAATCATAGTTAGTGAATCAACTCTGTTTATCAATATTCTTTATCATAGGCATCAAAAAGCGATTCCTGTAGCAGGGTACTCAACCCTTACAAGGAACGTTACCGCCTCAAACAAAAATTTAAACTCTTACCCCCCTTTCTAAATATGTAATTGTCAAATTAAAACACCATCCTTTCGAGTCAAACATGCCACTACTTAAATTTCGGGACGAAATTTTTAAAAGTAGGGGATACTGTAACATCCGTCAAAAACCGGGTTAACCAAACCCGCTTCGTTTATTAACCGAACATCCAGTTAAAATTTTCGTTGCGTATTTAATACTCAAATTAATTTTATACGATACATAATTAATAAATATATTAGAATTTAAAATTTATAATTGAAAATTTATAATAAATAATGAAATAAAAATTAATTGCGGACGCCGGGTTTCGAACCCGGGTCACTCTCAAGACCAAACGCACTTAACACCACTCTGCCATGCACACTAGCTATATGATTTCTGAAACAAAAAAACTCTTATACGAAAACTCTCAGAGTCACCGGTTTGAACAAATTCTGTAACCGCCGAAACTGACTCAATCATTGAATCCGACGGTTGACTCCGTAATCACGTAAATGTAATTGATGATAAACGTCGGTTATAACCGAAAACTCAATCAATTTCACTCTTGAACCGAGAATTTCATAATCGAAAGCTTGAAATCACATATACTTAAAAAATACCTTCAGTCAGGAAAACCCAACTCGCTTATTCACTCGAATCAACTCTCAGCACACTCGTAAACCTCTCTACAAGTCCCTATTCAGCAAAAACAACTCGCCGGAATTCTCTGCAAGTCGCCGGAAAACCGAACCCCTTTCATCTCTGTTGCCTTACTTTATAAACAGAACATCTAGAGCTCATACCGAAGTCACTCACACTCGCCTCAAACTTTCTGAAGATCCTCTGCCGCAAGATACACGTCGCCGGAATAACCTGCTGTCATCGGAATCTCGCCGGAGAAACAGGGGATCACTGTTCGGTATATCTTACACCTAATCTCTCTCATTTTTATTAATCTCATATGTAGTTAATTATAATTTACTAAAGAAATTGATGAATGTATCGAAACAGTCGGGATTGGTTTCTGGGTAAAGTTTAACGAAGAAGATGAAGCTTCGGTTGTATATATATTTAAAATAGATCGAGTTATATCTCGGGTTAGACACACAGTCCAGCGGTGGACTGTGTGCGATTTTAAAGCATACGTCCCGGGTTCGAGTTCTGTTGTGTTCCGATTCACTGAAATAAAATGCCTTTTTATAAAAGCCAAATCCTGAAACATGTAATCAGTGTATAAGTATAATTAAAACTGTAACATTTGTCAAAAACGGGTTTTCCAAACCCGCTCCGTTTGTAATCGAATATCAAGTTATAAATGTTTCGTTGCGTATTTATGTCAATTTTAATTTTTAATGATGCATAATTAATAAACAAACTAGAATATAAAAGTTATAATTGATAAAAAGTAAAAATAAAATAAATAAAAAGAAAAATAGGCTGCCGGGACTCGAACCCGGGTCAGCCGGAAAGAGCTCGAAGACTTATCACACACACATATAACCATTCCGCCACTTGATGTTTTCTGTAAATTCTAGGAAACAATTAAATCTTATGTTCAACCATGAATCGATCTGTTTACGCTAACTGTAACCGAAATCGGTCACCAAACGTCCAAAAACGTTTGATTGTTCGCGGTTTACTGATTTTAACCGATACACCGACACCTCCAATCAATTTAGTCTTGAATGGACTTGAATTCATGTGGGATCGGTTTTAATAACTGAAAAGTCTGCAATTCCTGAATTACTCCAATCATAGTCCCCTCTCGCGACTCAAACACATTCTGCAAACCTTCAATTTCATTTTCGCACAACTTTCAGTTCGTCGGAGCAGTTTTTTGAACTCGCCGGACTTTCGCCGGAAAACCGTGTCTTCCATCAAATCAGTAAGTTTCTTAATTCTTTCATCGTCTATCAGTTGTTAAGCTATTGCTAACTCAAAACCTTCAATCGGAAACAGTTGCAGACGTCGATATCGAATAATTCACTCTCGCCGAAAAACTTCTGAAAATTCTTATCTTCCGCTGTAAAACGGTATAGTCATTCAAACCTTCAGATAACTCTTGCTTAGTACTTCAATTCCACAATTAGCTAATCAAAACTGTTAATTTGTTCGCTCAGTCGAAGTTCATAAAAACAGAGCCGACGACTTGCCGGAATTCTGAGATAAATCGTTTCTCCGGTATGTTTACTTCCAAAATCGTCTCTGCCATTTCATTTTAGTCTTTGTAATGTTTGTCAATTGAATTAAACAAGAAAACAATAGAGTAGCCATAGACTGTGATTCTGTAACGAAGAAGACGAAGTTAGGTTGATTATAAGTTTAATATAATTTGGATATTATCTCGGGTTAGACACACAGTCCAGCGGTGGACTGTGTGCACACATATATCACACGCCGCGAGTTCGATCTTTGATACACACACTCTCTGTAATTAAAATGTTCTTTTTTTACTGAACTGGATCTTTTCGCAATTAGATGTTAAGTATAATAAAAATCTGTATATTAACCAAGTTAGACACACAGTCCAGCGGTGGACTGTGTGTAACATTAAATCACAGGTCCCGAGTTCGAGACCTGTTGACGGCACCGGTTTGATAATTAAAATCCTTTTTAAAAATAAATGAATTTTGAATAAATTAAAACAGTATATAAATATAATTAAAAACAGAAATATTTCGGGTTAGACACGTAGCTCAGTTGGTAGAGCTGCGTGCACGCGTACGGGAGGTCTCGGGTTCGAGCCTCACCCAGCGCATACATTCACACAATAGAACCGGTCAAACAGTCAAACAGTCAATGGTCAATGGTCAACGCAAAAGTCAACATTTTTTTATATTTTTTTTTATTTAATTTAATTTAAAAATCAATTAAAAATCCTTAAAAATAATGTTTTTAAAGATAGGAAATAGCCTTAAACTCACAAAAATATATCTAAAAATCCTATTAAAATTATTAATAAAATCCACTCATTTACTATACCTTCGTTATTATTTAGGTTAGTTAATCCTCGTTGATCAATCCTTCAAACTCGTGCGCATCTCATCATCTCCAACCGAACGCACCCAATGTGAGTGAATCTCTACAAATTCCCCGTTTTAATCACGTTTTTGGGGTGTATCATGTGTCTTACCATTTATTATATTAAAATCATTGTGCATACATCATATCATGAACAAATGTGTATTCAGCTTGTATCAACTGTTGTGTGGTTATTGTTTAGATTTAATTTATTATTTTCAGTACATGCAATTCATAGGCCGCCGCTCCCCATTGCATTATGAGCGTTGAGCAGTTCCCCATTACATTATGAGCGTGAACCTGGCGTTGCCAACATACGATCGGCTCCGTTTGATTGAGCCTTGATCGCACAGACATTCATCATAGGCCGTCAGTTCCCCATTACATTATGAGCGTGAACGTGACGTTGCCAACATATACAGTTTCATTCATGTTATATATTCATGCAAGTTCATATGTTATTGTATGTTATTGTATGTTATTGTTTGTGGATTGTTATTGTTATTGTTGGATTATTTACATTTGCTCGCATATGACTATTGCACAATTTTTCCATGTTAAAAATAACAAGAAATCAATAATAAATTGTTTATCTAACAAGGTTCACTCGCCAACTTATGTTGACCCAAAAACCCCCCATTTTTACACATGATACAGGTGAACCAGCTGCAACAAGAAACACATAGGATTGGCTTAGAAGAATAAACTGGTTTAGAGCTTGGATTGTTTAGTTGGTTATTTTTCTTTGTATTTGTATGGACATGTTTGGATTAATGAGAATGTAATTTTGACTTTAATAAATATGAAACATATTAGTAAATATCATGAGCTTTGGTGATAACCCAATTATGCCCCAAACTCTTATTCCGCTGCGGGTCGGGGTGTGACAGATTGGTATCAGAGCCATGACTATAGGGATATAGGATAGGTTATTAGACCCTTAGAGCCTATACTATAGTTGAATAGAAATTTTTAAGATTTTTGTGTGTTACATGCAAAATTCATGATGTTTATATGTTTTATGTTTAATGTTACATTCAATGTTATGCAAGCATGTTCATAAGTACATATTAGTATATAATGCCTATCATGAATCATATTCTCATAACATATCATATCCATGAAAGCACACATCACATCATTTTCATGATTGTTTTTACAATGATTTTTGTATTTTCAAATCACATCAAAGTGAGTTCTCATGACGGGCATGTAGTAACTGGAAGGGTACAAGTACCGGTAGTTGGAACGTCCTGTCTATGCTGGCATTCGTATAAATCCAAAATAAAGGACCAGTTCGCCTACCTGGGGACTAACGATGAGAGTACGAAGTACCTATTAGGCCAAAGCATGCTATACCAAACGTCGTGTGAGCTAACCCCACTTTGAGTTGTCATTGTGTCTACACCTGGACATATTCCGACCATACATCTCGTAAACATATTTCGTGGTTTTCATTCGGGTGATGCGAGTGTTAAATCGCCAATACTAATGTGAATCCTACCAAGCCAATAGACATGGGGGCCCACATGACTATACAGGTGAAGGTATGGGGGACATTTGAGGCCCAACATGAGCAAACCCAAGACATCCTATGCATGTAGTTGCATTATTGATATTTATGTTATTTTCATTTTCTTTAAGACACATGACACCTAAAAAGACTCCATAAACTCACAATCTTCTTATGTATGTTCCTGTAGATGTCGGCTAGACAACAACGAGGGGGTAAAAGATCAGGAAGGTCTCACGAACGCTTGGCCACTCAAATCGCAAAACAGATGGCCGCGGTACTTCCTGACATTGTGGTTCAAGTACAACAAGCTCTCGCCACAAATCCCACCAATCCTCCCCAGCAAGAAGACCAGAACATCGGCAACCCTCCTACCAAAAAGTGCTCATATAAACATTTCAAGTCTTGCGACCCTCCTAAATTTGAAGGGACCAAAGGTGTCACTGCTCTCCTCCACTGGTTTGAGGAAATGGAAAACACCTTCCTCAACTGCGATTGTCCCGAGGATCGCAAGGTACGATACGCAAACGGGAGACTATTTGGGGTAGCTCATACCTGGTGGAATACTGAAAAGGGTAAGAGGGGAATTGAAGATGCTATGGCCTTAACGTGGGAGGAGTTAAGGGAAATCATGACGAGGCGATTCTGTCCTAGAAGTGAGATTAAAAAGTTAGAGGATGAATTTCATTCTTTGAAGCAAAAGGAGGGAGATCATACTTCCTACAACAAGAGGTTCTTAGAGTTGAACCAAATGGTCCCTAACTTGTTCACCCCAGTTTACCGCTTAATCGAGCATTATATTCGAGGTCTTCCCTCGAAAATTCAAGATTCAGTTCTCAGCACTTCATCAGCAACACTTGAAGCTGCTATGGAACTAGCTACTGAACTGACTGAGAATCGAATTCGCAACGGTAAATTTAAAGAGGAGAAAAAGAAAGCCCCCGTTGAGGGCCAAACTTCAAACCATTCCACCTCCTCCTCTAAGTTTGCTAACAAGAGGAAACGTAACACCAGAAACTTCGCTGTCACACAAACCAATTTCCCTATCCCTGCTTCACCCATTACCCAAGTTGCCCCCTTACCTGCACCATACAAAAGGCCATACTCTGGCCCATTACCAAAATGCAACCGTTGCTAATACCACCACTTTCCTGATCATCCCTGCCAACATTGCACCGGCTGTGGTCGCGCAGGTCATACTGTTCAAACCTGTCGCATACCTCAGTGAACGAACCGCCACCAGCCTTCAACCCAAACCCACCAACAAATAATGGGTAAAGCCCAACAACCCCTACTACTACCACCTACCCAACATTTAGCCCAATCATACTACCAACCCAACTATCCCATGGTACAACCTATGCGGGCTTGCTACAATTGTGGAGACCCAAGCCACTTTAGAAACACTTGTCCACGGTTGGTGAACATTATTCATGCTCAAGCCCAAGCCAATCCGGTGAATCAAGCTAACCAAGCTCCTCCACCTGCAAGAGGAAGAGCTTTCAACATCAACGGTAATCAGGCTAGAGCTGACAGCAATGTGGTTAACGGTACGTTCCTTATCAATGGTAGTTATGCATCCATGTTGTTTGATACTGGCGCGGATAAAAGTTTTGTGTCTTTAGAGTTTGAACCCATCCTAAACCAAATTCGTGATAAGCTCATGGCATCCATAACAGTAGAAGTTGCTGACGGAAAACCGGTCTCATTAAACTCTATTATACGCAATTGTACTCTCAACTTAAACGACCACGATTTTCCAGTTGACCTTATTCCTATGAAGTTGGGAAGCTTTGACATTATAATTGGTATGGACTGGCTCAGCCAACATCAGGCTGAAGTTGTATGCCGCGAGAAGTTTATACGCATTTCTCTTTCAAACGGTCAGACTCTACGAATCTTTGGAGAAACCCCATCGAAAGGGCTCAGATTAATGTCCTGTCTTCAAGCTCAAAAATATCTTCGCAAGAATTATGTCGCATTTTTAACCCATGTCGTCAAAAAGGGAACCATGGAGAAGAAACTCGAAGACATCCCAGTAGTAAAAGGTTTCCCGCAAGTTTTTCCTGACGACATTTCAGGACTTCATCCAGTAAGAGAAGTCGAATTCCGCATTGATCTTATACCTGGTGCTACACAAGTTGCAAAGTCTCCTTATAGGTTAGCCCCCTCTGAAATGCAAGAGCTAGCCAGTCAATTGCAAGAGTTGACTGACAAAGGATTCATACGTCCTAGCTCCTCGCCTTGGGGTGCACCTGTCCTTTTTGTGAAGAAGAAAGATGAATCGTTTCGCATGTGCATCGACTACAAAGAACTCAACAAGTTAACGATCAAGAATCGCTATCCATTACCTCGCATTGATGATCTTCTTGACCAACTTCAAGGCGCCAGCTGTTTTTCAAAAATCGACCTTCGTTCTGGTTATCATCAACTCAGAGTACATGAAGAAGACGTCCCAAAGACCGCTCTCCGAACTCGTTATGGTCATTATGAATTCATGGTCATGCCATTTGGTTTAACCAACGCTCCAGCTGTCTTCATGGATCTAATGAACAGAGTCTGCAAACCCTATCTCGATCGTTTTGTTATAGTCTTCATCGACGACATCCTCATTTATTCAAAGTCTAAGTCTGATCATGAGCGACATCTTCGACTCATCCTTACACTTCTAGAGAATGAAAAGCTTTACGCCAAATTCTCCAAATGCGAATTCTGGTTAAAAGAGGTACAATTCCTTGGACATGTAGTCAATGACAAGGGAATACATGTCGACCCCTCAAAAATCAAAGCGGTACAAGAATGGCAAGCGCCACGTACACCAACTGAAGTAAGATCATTCCTTGGTTTGGCTGGTTATTATCGCCGTTTCATTTCAAACTTCTTTCGCATTGCGGTACCACTCACGGCTTTAACTCATAAAGGAAAACCTTTCATTTGGGGACCCAAGCAAGAAGAAGCATTCCAAACCCTTAAACAACAACTCTGTGATGCACCAATCCTCACTCTTCCTGAAGGTTGTGATGACTTTGTGGTTTATTGTGACGCGTCAGGGCAAGGATTAGGCTGTGTTCTAATGCAAAGAGGAAAGGTTATAGCTTATGCTTCGAGACAACTCAAGATTCATGAGAAGAACTACACCACCCATGACCTAGAACTTGGAGCCATTGTGTTCGCTCTTAAGATATGGAGACATTATCTCTACGGTACTAAGTGTGAAATATACACTGACCACAAGAGTCTTCAACATATCTTCAATCAAAAGGAGTTAAACATGAGGCAACGAAGATGGGTCGAACTTCTAAATGACTACGACTGTGAAATTCGGTACCACCCTGGCAAGGCAAATGTGGTGGCTGATGCACTCAGTCGAAAGGGTTATGCGAACTCCATTCGTCTTCTATGTTCGCAAATCATAACTGACATTAAAGATCAAATTCGAGAAGCCCAACATGTTTCAGTAACAGAAGACGACGTACGAAAGGAGCTGTCCTGTGGAGCTGAACTTAAAATTGAAACTAAATCTGACGGTATTCTGTACTATCTAGATCGCATATGGATTCCTGACCACAACAACCTTCGTGAATTTCTTATGAATGAGGCTCACAAAACACGATACTCTATACACCCAGGAGCCGATAAGATGTATCAAGACCTTCGATACACCTATTGGTGGCCTGGAATGAAAAAGGATATTGCTGTTTTTGTTTCCAAGTGCCTTACATGTTCCAAGGTGAAAGCTGAACATCAAAGACCCTTAGGACTTCTGGTCCAACCTGAAATACCTGTATGGAAGTGGGAAAACATAACCATGGACTTCATTACCGGGTTACCTCGCACTTCTGGTGGGTATGACACTATATGGGTAATCATTGATCGTCTTACAAAATCAGCTCACTTTATTCCTATCCGCGAAGATTTCAAGAACGAAAAGCTAGCTCGTATTTATATCAGTGAAATCGTAAGCCGACATGGTGTACCGTTAAGCATTATTTCAGATCGTGATGGACGTTTCACTTCACGAACATGGCAAGCAGTACAAGCCGCTTTGGGTACGCGATTAGATCTCAGTACCGCTTATCATCCTCAAACTGATGGACAATCTGAACGCACCATTCAAACTCTTGAAGATATGCTTCGAGCATGTGTCATAGACTTCAAGGGAAATTGGGACGCTCATCTACCATTAGTTGAATTTTCGTACAACAACAGCTATCATTCAAGCATCGGCATGGCACCTTTTGAAGCCTTATATGGTCGTAACTGCCGATCTCCAGTATGTTGGCACGAAATTGGGTAAGCTCAAATCACTGGTCCAGAATTGATTCAAGAAACCACAGACAAGATCATTCAAATTCGAAACAATCTTCTAGCGGCTCAAAGTCGTCAAAAGAGTTATGCAGATAAACGACGAAAGCCTTTGGAGTTTAACATTGGTGATCATGTACTTTTAAAAGTATCACCGTGGAAGGGAGTGATTCGTTTTGGTCAAAAAGGCAAGCTAGCACCACGCTACGTAGGACCTTTCAAGATACTCGAAAGAGTAGGACCAGTAGCATACAAGCTTGATCTACCAGAAGAACTCAACAGGATTCATCCCACATTCCACGTATCAAACTTGAAGAAGTGCCTCGCTGATGAGAACCTCCATATTCCTCTGGAAGATATTCAGATTGATGAATCTATACATTTTATTGAAAGACCAGTAGAGATCATGGACTTCGGAGAAAAACGTCTACGACGAAGTCGCATTCCAATTGTTAGGGTACGCTGGGAGTCGAAACGGGGACCTGAGTTTACTTGGGAACGTGAAGACTCAATGCGCGAAAAATACCCGCATCTTTTTCCTACTACTACTACTTAAATTTCGGGACGAAATTCCTAAAAGTAGGGGATACTGTAACATTTGTCAAAAACGGGTTTTCCAAACCCGCTCCGTTTGTAATCGAATATCAAGTTATAAATGTTTCGTTGCGTATTTATGTCAATTTTAATTTTTAATGATGCATAATTAATAAACAAACTAGAATATAAAAGTTATAATTGATAAAAAGTAAAAATAAAATAAATAAAAAGAAAAATAGGCTGCCAGGACTCGAACCCGGGTCAGCCGGAAAGAGCTCGAAGACTTATCACACACACATATAACCACTCCGCCACTTGATGTTTTCTGTAAATTCTAGGAAACAATTAAATCTTATGTTCAACCATGAATCGATCTGTTTACGCTAACTGTAATCGAAATCGGTCACCAAACGTCCAAAAACGTTTGATTGTTCGCGGTTTACTGATTTTAACCGATACACCGACACCTCCAATCAATTTAGTCTTGAATGGACTTGAATTCATGTGGAATCGGTCTTAATAACTGAAAAGTCTGCAATTCCTGAATTACTCCAATCATAGTCCCCTCTCGCGACTCAAACACATTCTGCAAACCTTCAATTTCATTTTCGCACAACTTTCAGTTCGTCGGAGCAGCTTTTTGAACTCGCCGGACTTTCACCGGAAAACCGTGTCTTCCATCAAATCAGTAAGTTTCTTAATTCTTTCATCGTCTATCAGTTGTTAAGCTATTGCTAACTCAAAACCTTCAATCGGAAACAGTTGCAGACGTCGATATTGAATAATTCACTCTCGCCAGAAAACTTCTGAAAATTCTTATCTTCCGCTGTAAAACGGTATAGTCATTCAAACTTTCTGATAACTCTTGTTTAGTACTTCAATTCCACAATTAGCTAATCAAAACTGTTAATTTGTTCGCTCAGTCGAAGTTCATAAAAACAGAGCCGATGACTTGCCGGAATTCTGAGATAAATCGTTTCTCCGGTATGTTTACTTCCAAAATCGTCTTTGCCATTTCATTTTAGTCTTTGGAATGTTTGTCAATTGAATTAAACAAGAAAACAATAGAGTAGCCGTAGACTGTGATTCTGTAACGAAGAAGACGAAGTTAGGTTGATTATAAGTTTAATATAATTTGGATATTATCTCGGGTTAGACACACAGTCCAGCGGTGGACTGTGTGCACACATATATCACACGCCGCGAGTTTGATCTTTGATACACACACTCTCTGTAATTAAAATGTTCTTTTTTTTACTGAACCGGATTTTTTCGCAATTAGATGTTAAGTATAATAAAAATCTGTATATTAACCAAGTTAGACACACAGTCCAGCGGTGGACTATGTGTAACATTAAATCACAGGTCCCGGGTTCGAGACCTGTTGACGGCATCGGTTTGATAATTAAAATCCTTTTTAAAAATAAATGAATTTTGAATAAATTAAAACAGTATATAAATATAATTAAAAACAGAAATATTTCGGGTTAGACACGTAGCTCAGTTGGTAGAGCTGCGTGCACGCGTACGGGAGGTCTCGGGTTCGAGCCTCACCCAGCGCATACATTCACACAATAGAACCGGTCAAACAGTCAAACAGTCAATGGTCAATGGTCAACGCAAAAGTCAACATTTTTTTTTTATATTTTTATTTATTTAATTTAATTTAAAAATCAATTAAAAATCCTTAAAAATAATGTTTTTAAAGATAGGAAATAGCCTTAAACTCACAAAAATATATCTAAAAATCCTATTAAAATTATTAATAAAATCCACTCATTTACTATACCTTCCGTTATTATTTAGGTTAGTTAATCCTCGTTGATCAATCCTTCAAACTCGTGCGCATCTCATCATCTCCAACCGAACGCACCCAATGTGAGTGAATCTCTACAAATTCCCCGTTTTAATCACGTTTTTTGGGTGTATCATGTGTCTTACCATTTATTATATTTAAATCATTGTGCATACATCATATCATGAACAAATGTGTATTCATCTTGTATCAACTGTTGTGTGGTTATTGTTTAGATTTAATTTATTATTTTCAGTACATGCAATTCATAGGCCGCCGCTCCCCATTGCATTATGAGCGTTGAGCAGTTCCCCATTACATTATGAGCGTGAACCTGGCGTTGCCAACATACGATCGGCTCCGTTTGATTGAGCCTTGATCGCACAGACATTCATCATAGGCCGTCAGTTCCCCATTACATTATGAGCGTGAACGTGACGTTGCCAACATATACAGTTTCATTCATGTTATATATTCATGCAAGTTCATATGTTATTGTATGTTATTGTATGTTATTGTTTGTGGATTGTTATTGTTATTGTTGGATTATTTACATTTGCTCGCATATGACTATTGCACAATTTTTCCATGTTAAAAATAACAAGAAATCAATAATAAATGTTTATCTAACAAGGTTCACTCGCCAACTTATGTTGACCCAAAACCCCCCATTTTTACACATGATACAGGTGAACCAGCTGCAACAAGAAACACATAGGATTGGCTTAGAAGAATAAACTGGTTTAGAGCTTGGATTGTTTAGTTGGTTATTTTTCTTTGTATTTGTATGGACATGTTTGGATTAATGAGAGAATGTAATTTTGACTTTAATAAATATGAAACATATTAGTAAATATCATGAGCTTTGGTGATAACCCAATTATGCCCCGAACTTTTATTCCGCTGCGGGTCGGGGTGTGACAAAAACAAGTTATATAAACGGGTTAGACACACAGTCCAGCGGTGGACTGTGTGCAAACGATTAACACACGTCTCGAGTTCGATCCTTGGCACAATCTCATTCTCTGTAATTAAAAATGTTCTTTTTTAAACCAAACCGGATCAACTCGCTGTAAGATGTTAAGTATAATAAAAATCAGTATATTAACCAGGTTAGACACACAGTCCAGCGGTGGACTGTGTGCAACACTAAACAACAGGTCCCGGGTTCGAGAGCTGTTGTGTGCACCGGTCCGATATAATTAAATCCTTTTTAAAAAATAAATGATTTCTGATTAAATTAAATAGTGTATAAATATAATTAAAAACAGAAATATTTCGGGTTAGACACGTAGCTCAGTTGGTAGAGCTGCGTGCACGCGTACGGGAGGTCACGGGTTCGAGTCTCACCCAGCGCATACATACACACGGTCCGACCGGTCAACTGGTCAACGGTCAACGTCAACCAAAAAGTCAACAATTTTTTATATTTTTATTTATTTATTTAAATTAAAAATCAATTAAAAATACTTAAAAATAACATTTTTAAAGTTAGAAAGAGACCTTAAACTCACAAAAATAAACCTAAAAATTCAATTAAAATTTGTTAATAAAATCCACTTATTTACCGTACATTTTCGTTATTATCTAGGTTAATTATTCCTCGTCGTTCAACTCTCTAAACTCGTGCGCATCCAACATCATCAAGAGAACGCACCCAATGTGAGTGAATTCTTACAAATTCCCCTTTTTATTCATGTTTTGGGGTGTATCATGTGTCGCTTAAACTAATTCGCTTATTCAAACTCGTGCTATACCATATTATGATCTAAACTTAGGATGTAAATATTGTTTGTTGTGATGTATTACATATTGTCAAGTTGTATGCAAATTAATTGTTAGGCCCATCAGTTCCTCGTGGGAGACGAGTTGAACAACGCGTGCCTTAAAACTCATTCATTAGGCCCATCAGTTCGTAGAACAACGCGCGCCTCAAAACTCATTCATTAGGCCCATCAGTTTCTCGTGGGAGACGAGTTGAACAACGCGTGCCTCAAAATAATCAATTGTTGTATGTGTGTACAATATTTAATATTATGTGTATTGTGAATAAATTTACATCTACATTTACTCATACGTGGTTATGCACTTTATTTTATAATCAATACAATAAACTCGTTTAAATGTTTTTCATAGGATTCACTCGCCAACTTTTTGTTGAACCAAAAACCATTTTTACACATGATACAGGTGGACAGGATGAAGAAAGGAAAACATAGGAAAAGTGCCTTAGAAGAAAAATAATGAAGGCTAGAAAGATGTATAGAACATGTTGTACTAGTATGATTTGATTGTATGATCTTTTTTAAAAATTGTAATAATAAATATGAAACATTATAATAAATGTCATGAGCTTTGATGAAAACCCAATCATGCCCCGATCACCTTTTCCGCTGCGGGTCGGGGTGTGACACGTTCTTCCCATTTTGAATTGAAATCTGAAACATTCAATAAATAACTGTAAAACGCAATATTTCTCATATAATCAACAAATTTTAATTAAAAAACTACAACGGAATAAAAATACATATTTATAAACTTCAAATAGAAAATTAATTCATTAGGTAAAAAATAAAACGCAATAGTTGTTTAATAAATAAAATATTAAAAAAACTATATAAAACACAATAGATGTTAATAAAACTTTATTATCAGGTTGAAAGTGTTAATTCGAACATGTGATTTCGTGATTTCTATCAATAAAGAAGTTAAGAAACCTAAAAAGCAACAAGTTCAGTAAAACGCAACGACTTATAAACATTTAGTTTTCAATAGAACAATGATTAAAATGAACAAATTACTGTTAAATTATACAACATTAGTAGTTTATCATATCAAAAATCAATAAATTAAAAGAAAAAAAACCAATTGCAGAACGTAATTGAATAAATTTGGGCAAAATAACAGAGTCTGCTATGATTAAAGGTAGAATTGACGGTAAACTTACCAACAAAGTCTGCGAAATCCATTAATGATCTCGAATTCTCGTTCGAAACTAGTTTAATGCTTGAAAAAAAGGTTGAATTTATGATCGTTTCGATTTAGGGTTTTGAAATCGCAAATTCTGTTATCCAACTGAAAGTAGAGGTAACAGTATCTGGTATAATATTAGAACGATAATAAGAAGGGGTAAAATGACAAAAATACCCCCGCCTTCTAAATTTAAAAATTATAGATGAACGACTAAGATGACTTCCTATACTTCATAGCAGAAATAAACTTCCTATTTGATCCCCACCCTTATATTTATTATAGATGTATAATATACTTATGCACGTATAGAGAGGCAAAGGGGGTTTCCCTACAATGTGTAGATATTTTTAAAAAACCTAGGGCTATTTATTACGGGCTCACGCCCTATGTCATGTGGTAGCTGACTGGCGTGGTAGGGGCAGGGAACACCGGCGGAGGAGGCATGGTGGGGATGGGGAAGAAGTCAGGACGTAAAGATAAAGGGTGTTGGTGGGTCCCATGTCCATCAACCAATCAAGTTTTTTTAAATATTTTTTTATAATTTGATATTATTTGATATTATTTTTTCTAGTGAATGAAAGTGGGGTGATGATATGTCAATGAGGTGACAGTTACCTTATGACGTGGAGTAAAAGGACATAAGCTCGAAGAAATACTGTGACATACGACGCAAAAAGAAAATCCACATCAAGGACATTTAAGTACATTTTAACATATTCTAAACTATACTTTTCTTAAGACCATTCGGTGTGGTTGGCGTGGGGATTTCCACGGGCGGGGTGCAAAAGGGGATGTGATGTTGTGCAATGTAGTTGACTATTGTTGTTTGGCTCTATTTTGACTGTTTGTTGTTTCATTTTTTAAACGTCACTTACAAGCCTTTTCCATTTGCTTTTCTGGGCTTACTCACTCTGTTGACGTGGCAGCCACGTGTTGCTCTACGCCCCCACACTGTTGTATAGTCTAAAGTAAATAATTTTTTTTATATGAAATTAATTTTAGAAATATACATCATGGAATAAAGCATTTTTATCTACGGAAAATAATAATTATAACTCTTTATAGCTCTGTGTGTAAGCATTTTTATGAATTTAAACATTTAAAAAATAGTTATGGCCTATAACACATTTTTTCACATTAAACTATGATACTTTGAAATATTTAGTTTAAAAAGGTTGAGTGATGGAAAGGACCTTTTGATACACAAATTAATACTATATTATAATATATATAAGAAAGACCAAAAGATAATTTTACATAATTCCAAAAGTTTAAATAACTACGATTCTTAAACATTTTGTACAATCTTTTAAAACATGTTGACTTTTACACCAACTTCCGATCACAACTTTTAAGAGAGAGGTTATTCCACAAGAGGAAAAAATTGTACGAGGTGTAAGAAACAAGTTTGACCCTTGATATGCAAGATCAATTGTTGAGATTAAGGGGTCTCCAAATATAGAATTCACATAACAAAAAACAAGGGAACAAGTGAGAAAAAAGTGTAAAATAAGAAAATTCAATATTGTTAACTCATAAACACACTTCCCCATTGATTTTCAAATGGCTATAACTTTTTCATACGTTAATATTTTTTTATAAAAATTACACCGTATTAACGAGCATTTTATTCTCTTTAATTCGAGCAGCATATTGCTATATTTTAACATTAATTTTTTTTGAAGGATTTTGAAATCATATTACGTGATTACGTGATTTTGAATACCCAGGTGACTACGTGATTTTGAATACTCATTACGTGATTACTTGATTTCATTGTAGTATTTTATGTGAAACCACGCTAAATGATTGCGTAATTACGTAACAATAGTTGACTATGTAAATTACATGACTACGTGATTTTAAATACGCATTTCGTGATAACATGATTTTATTATAGTATTTATGTGAAGCTATACTGGGTGATTACGTAACGTAACACCTAATATTTCATATGGAATACCTAATATTTAAGGTATAATCACGTATTAAGGATAAATTATATACAAAACATTAGCCAAACCAACCTATAATAGCAACATAATGTCATATATTAGAGATTTAACAACGTAATAAAGCATAAACAATCAAGTTCTTATTACGAAATGTGTAATTACATAATAAGCATAATTGTATTAACATTAGTTATAACAAATCATATTAAATGTGTAATCACGTAATGAATTTACAATGAATGCGTAATGATTTATGTTAAATGTGTAATCACGTAATGGGTATTCAAAAATCATGTAATGGGTACTGGGTATTCAAAATCACGTAATCACGTAATGAGTATTTAAAGTCCTATAAATTATTTTTAAGAATACTATAGCAATAGGCTGCTCGAATTAAAGAACGAAAGGCTCATTAATAGGGTGTGATTTTTTTTAAATTAACGTATGAAAAAGTTATAGCGGTTTGAAAATCAAGGTGGAAACTAGTTAAAGAGAGAAAATACCATCATACCCTTCTCTTTTTTAAGTTGAGAAAAACAAATGTGTGATCATGATTGTTTTCTACACTTCGTACAAAGTTCTTCTATTGTATATGGTCCCTTACCCAGTTTTTAAATGGCCACAACTTTTTCAAATGCTAATATCTTTTTAAAAAATTTACACCATGAAAATTTTGTTCTCTTTAGGTTGAGTATGGCATGAAGATAAAAACGTTATAATTCAAACTGATATATTAAGTGATATTATTGTCGTCATGGTTATTTACAAATTAAACATAGGAAAGACGGTATGTTTATACCACCCACTTGTTGGAATAATGGTAAGGTCCGATAGCAAGTCACCATTGTCACTTGCAACTATAGCCTTACGATTGTTATTCACACTCCAAACAAACTAACGATCAACGTATTCAAGTTGTCGCTATCCTCGTCACTATTTTGGTCCTTGTCGGTTTTTTTTTCTATTGTGACAAAAAACATGATTGAAAATAAAATCAGAGGACACAACATGTGTGTATACATGTATTGACAATCAGGCATTGAAAACTTATGTGATGTAAGTCCAACCATTTATTAATGTTTGTTCAAACGAAAATCACGATTGACTCATACGCTCCTTGTATATGAAATTCTACAAAATTTATGTTATGTATGTTCAATCATAGTAATACATTTTCTTAATTCGTACCACAAGTTAAACATTTTTTCGTAAACATTTTTCTTATAGCGATGAAATATTAATACATAGGGGATGGTTTATTGGAGAACACTAAAAAGTGGGATCCTGGGGAACACTCTTAAAAATTCAACTTAAAATGTTAAAAATCAATTTTTTAAATAAAATTTGTCGACGCGTTTCCTTATACATACATGTAGAAGCATTTTTAGTAAAAAAATCAGAAACTAAAAAGATATAAAAAATGTTTAAAAAACAGTTAAAAAAGGCTAAATTATTTTTTATTGGAATGATTTTTAACTGTTTTTTAACCATCTTATAAAAAATCAGTTTTAACAAAAAAAAAATCATTCCATAAGATATTTATTAAAAAATTTGATTTTTAACATGTTAAGTTATTTTTATAAGATATTTTTTATTTTAATTGTTTTTTAAACATCTTTTTTATATTTTTAGTTATTTTTTTATTAAAAATTCTTCTACATCTATTTATAAGGAAAAGAGCCGATTTAAAAAAAATGTTTTAACATGCTATATTGAATTTTTAATTCGTACAAGTTAAACAATATG
Source organism: Scalesia atractyloides (assembly GCA_947069175.1). Taxonomy (NCBI): domain Eukaryota; kingdom Viridiplantae; phylum Streptophyta; class Magnoliopsida; order Asterales; family Asteraceae; genus Scalesia; species Scalesia atractyloides. Next base: position 10,827,165 of record CAMTDV010000004.1, read on the forward strand.
TGGTAAACATTTTTCTTGTAGCAATGAAAGATAGTTACTTATAATGACCAATATTTCTATATTATACTCACTAATAATAATTACAAGAAAAAACATTATACTATGATCTTAGTATATTACGTGTAATTATTTTGTATTTATTATGAAATAACTTCAGAATGTATTATATTTATTTAAACAGACAGTATTCTTAAACAACTCTTTGGGTCTATTTGAAACGTCACAATAACATTTATAAAATCTCAAGGAACATATAATTGAACAATAAAATTGATATAAGCATGTCATCGTTTTTTTTTTTAACTGGCAACCAACATTTTCTTGAATATTTTATAAATTGTTTATTGTATAAATAAAACTATTTGACAAATTGTTTACTTGGTAAATTTGAAACTTTCTTTCAATGTTATTTGTTGTACAAATAAAACTATTTGACAAATTGTTTACTTGTTAAAATGGAAACTTTCTTTCAATGTTATTTATCGTACATATAAAATTATTTGAATAATAGTTTACTTGGTAAATTTCAAACTTTTTTCAATGCTATGTTTTCTTCCAAGTTACTTGGTAAATTTGAAACTTTCTTTCAATGTTATGTTTTTCTTCCAAGTGTGTTTTTGCTTTATCATTATTAATATTTCAAATTTTTTATAATTTAAAAAATAGTTATTTGTTTAGTAGAAAAGTAAACTGCTTTGCATGGAGAGCTTTTCAGAACCGGATTCCCGTGTTAGATAACCTTATGGTGAGGGGTGTCTCTCTTGTTTCAGGGGACTGTGTTCACTGTCCTTTGGTGACGGAGACAGTGGAACACCTTTTTATTGATTGTATCATAGCGAAACAGGTCTGGAGGAAGGTTTCGCTTTGGGCAAACTGGGATTTCACAGGGCTGGTGGACGTGGAGCAGCTTCGGTTACAAGCTGAGGATGCAGAGACTGTTATGATGAAAAAGTTACTTTTGGCGATTGTCTATACGGGCATGTGGTGTCTTTGGAAAGTTAGAAACGATAGAATTTCCAAAGGTTTGAATCGAACGGCAGATTACATCATGGAAGAGATTGTTTCGACTCTTTTCAACTGGGTCAAATATAGAGGAAAACTCATGGGGTGAAGCTGGGAAGACTGGATTGTCAATCCATGTGTCAACTTACATTAGTTTTGTGTATGTAGTTCCAGTGTGTTTTGTTCCATCTGTTTCTTTTTTTTTTCCTTGTTGTCCAGCCTTTCGCTGGTCTTGTTCCTCTTTTTTTTCTAATACAAGTTGCTGCCGTTCAAAAAAATAAAAATAAATAATAAACGATTTTGTTATTTGCGTTGAAATAATCTAGGGCTTCCATAACATACACATACTATAGCCTACTTGAACCAACGTAGTGAAATATCCCTAAACTAGAAAACTTTACTAACCTTATTACCTACTGCTTACTAGTCCTAGGTTACTTTATCATGGCTCCATAGGAGTTCGGACTAGACAATCATTATGGATCTAGTGACATGGTGGGGAAAGGTCGGGGCAACCAAGATGCTTTGGAGCTAAGCCATCTTGCTAGACTGAAGACCATACTCTGATGTTTTTTTTTTTTAAAAGGTAAATTTTATTAGAAAACGCAACCAATAACGACAAATAACAACTTACAAGAAATCAAAGGCAAGCCAATTAGCCCATTCTACCGAATACAATTTAGCTCCCATACTCTGATGTTCGATGGCTGTTGTATTACGAGAAATATAATGAGTTATAGAAAAATCTTATTATGCTTTAAAATAATTTATTTTCTATCAAATAAGATTATTAATTGATATTAAGTTTAGAAGAATTTATTAAATATGAGATAAATTGTTAACTCTAAATCATATTATAATATACAAGAATTGACAAAAGTTAAAGGTGTTTAGGTTATCTTATCTTCATAAAGTTATCATTATGAAATATGGATTGATATCGATAAAAAAACAGTAATACTAGTGCCTTTATATTTTATTATCTTTTATATAATCGATCATATAATCTTTATTATTTAATAACACGGTTTTGATTTCCAAACACAAATTCAACGGTCCTCATCCATTTTTGAGATCGAATTCTAAATGAAAATGACCAATTTGATATGATTATTAAAATTAACTTTTTGATTGATCGAAAAAGTTAAAAAGAAACAACTAAATAAGATATATATATATATATATATATATATATATATATGGGATGGGTAAAATGAGAACCACCTCCAGTTGCGAGAACCGTGAGAACCACTTTTTAACCATTGGATCTTAAATGATGGATGGATGAAATTACAATTAATTAAAAGTAATATTAAATCCTTTTGTCTTATTATGTTTTTTATATTTTAAGGCTAAAAGGGTAGTTTGGTAAATTTGTTTTTTTGTCTTATTTTATCTATTGTTTATATTACTTTTTGTTTTATTATATTTATTGTTTTTTATTAAATCAGAATTTTTTTATTAAAAAACATTTTAAAATCGGTTTTTTTAACAAAAAACGATGTTTTTCAAGATTTTTTTTATAAAAAAACATTTTTTACGAACCGTTTTTTTACGTTCAGTTTTTTTTTACGCGCCCGTTGTTACGCCCCGTTTTTTCGCGCCGTTTTTTACGCCTCGTTTTTTCGTGCCGTTTTTTTACGCCCCATTTTTTACGCGCGGATTTAAACTTTTTTTACACGCCGGTATATAAACTTTTTTACGCGCGGTTTTAAACTTTTTTACGCGCCAGTTTAAAAACTTTTTTTACGCGCCGGTTCAAAAAACTTTTTTACGCGCCGGTTTACACTTTTTTACGCGCCAATTATAAACTTTTTTTACGCCCCGGTTTAAATTTTTTTTCACGTGCGAGTTTAAACTTTTTTTACACGCCGATATAGAAACTTTTTTTACGCGCGGTTTTTAACTTTTTTTACACGCCGGTTTAAAACTTTTTTACGCGCGGGTTTAGACTTTTTTACACGCCGGTATAGAAACTTTTTTACGCGCCGATTTAAAAAAAATTTTCGGGCGGGTTCAAACTTTTTTTACGCGCCGGTATAGAATTTTTTTACGCGCGGTTTTACGCGTGCATTTTAAACTTTATTTACGCACAGGTTATAAACTTTTTTTACGCGCCGGTTTTAATATTTTTTACGCCGGTTTTTACGCGTGCATTTTAAAACTTTAACGCCGGTTTTTATGTCACACCCCGACCCGCAGCGGAATAAGAGTCGGGGCATAATTGGGTTATCACCAAAGCTCATGACATTTACTAATATGTTTCATATTTAATAAAGTCAAAGTTACATTTCCAAATATCCAAACATGTTCATTCAATACAAAGAAAATAAACCAAACATAACAATCCCAACTCTAAATCGTTTTATTCTTCTAGTCCAAGTCCTATGTGTTCCTAGCTGCTGCTGGTTCACCTGTATCATGTGTAAAATGGGGGTTTTGGGTCAACATAAGTTGGCGAGTGAACCTTATTAGATAAACATTTATTAATGAATTACTTGTTAGTTTATCAATGAAAAATTGTGCATAATCATAGATGAGCAAATGTAAATAATCAAGCAGTGGCAAATAGCAGTCACAACTATAACATACAATAACATGTGACAGCATACATTAACATACCAACAACATACGAAAAATAACATAAATGAACTGTGCGATCAAGGCTCAATCAAACGGAGCCGATCGTATTGCATGAACTGAAAATGAAAATGTCTGTGCGATCAAGGCTCAATCAAACGGAGCCGATCGTATGTGGGCACGCCGGGTTCAACCTCATAATGAAATGGGGAACATGCTCAACGCTCATAATGTAATGGGGAGCGGCGGCCTATGAAATTGCATGTACTGAAAATAATAAATTGCATCCAATAATAACTACACAACAGCAACAAACTGAATACACATGTTCATGATATGATGTATGCACAATGGTTTAATATAAATATATATATATACAAAGACACATGATACATCCCAAAACGTGATTAAACGGGGAATTTGTAAAGATTCACTCACATTGGGTGCGTTGGATTGGAGATGGTGAGATGCGCACGAATTAGATGAGCGGAACAACGAGAAATACTAACCTAAATATTAACGGAAAAATATATTAAATGAGTGGATTTTATTAAGGATTTTAATGAAATTTTTAGATATATTTTTGTGAGTTTAAGGCTATTTTCTATCTTTAAAAATGTTATTTTTAAGTATTTTTAATTGATTTTTTTAAATTAAATTAAATAAATAAAATATAAAAAAATTGTTTATTTTGCGTTGACCGTTGACCGTTGACCTGTTGACTTGTTGACCGGTTCGGTCAGTGACATGGTTTGCGCTGGGTGAGGCTCGAACCCGAGACCTCCCGTACGCGTGCACGCAGCTCTACCAACTGAGCTACGTGTCTAACCCGAAATAATCTTGTTTTTAATTATATTTATACACTTATTCAGTTTAACCGAAATTCTTTTAATTGCAAAAACATTTTAATTCAACGGACCGGTGCCAGTGACGGGTTTCGAACGCGCGACGTGTGACCTAATGTTGCACACAGTCCACCGCTAGACTGTGTGTCTAACCTGGTTATTATCTCGGTTTTTATTATACTTAACAATTAACCGAGTTAACCCGGTTTCGTTTTTAAACAAAAAGGCATTTTATTACATAAGGAGTGCGTGTAGCAGGGATCGAACTCGGGACTTGCGTGCGTATTTTGCACACAGTCCACCGCTGGACTGTGTGTCTAACCCGTTTAAACTACCAATTTTAATTATACTTATAGTATTGTCAAAGTTCATCTTCTTCACTGGATTTTTACCGACAGCAATTTACATCTTTAAAACTTGTTAATTCGATTGCTAAGCATTACACAAACTGATAAGAGATAGCAGGGATGACAATTAGAGGAAAAACATACCGGTGAACGATTGGTTACAGAATTCCGGCAATGGGTCGGTCCCTGTTTTTATGCTCTTCAACTGAACAAGATAATTAACCGTTTTTATTAACTAATCGTGAAATTGAAGTGTTCAGCAAATGTTATCAGAGGGATTGAAGGTCCTTACCGTTTCACAGACGGAAATAAGGACTTTCAGGAAATTTCCGGCGAACTGGAATTAGTTGAATATAGCGCCTGAATTCGATTTCAATTGAGAGGTTTAAGTTAGAAACAGCCTAACAATTGTTGAACTATAATGATATTGAAAGATTTACCGTTTGAGGGTGAATACGGTTTTCCGGCGACTTTTGCAGAAAATTCCGGCGAGCTGTTTTAAGCGTTCTGATGGTCTGAAAATGTGACGAAAGTGAAATGGGATGCTGGTATGATATTTCTGAGTCGCGAGAGTGGTCTTGAGTTGAAGTAATCTGGATTTGATTACTTTTCGGTTATAAAAACCGATAATGATGAGACTTGATGCTCAATCAATTCTGAATTGATTAAAGACATCGGTTCATCGATTATGAACGTGAATACGCGAGTAATCAAACGATTTGACGATTGATTTGCCGATTTCCGTTTCTCAGTTGGCGCAACCGGTTTAACCGAGTTTGTGTATAAATTTCATTTGTTTCCTAGAGATAACAGAAAACACAAAGTGGCGGAGTGGTGATGTGAGTGTGTGTTAAGGCGTTGGAGTTGTTCTTGGCTGACCCGGGTTCGAGTCCCGGCAGCAACATATTTTTTTTATTCATTTTGTTTTAACTTTTTATCAAATATAATTTTTATAGTTTAGTTTATTTATTAATTATGTATCGTTTTAAATCAAAATAATCATAAATATTCAACGTAACTTTTATAACTTGATATTCGATTACAAAACGGAGCGGGTTTCGAAAACCCGATTTTTACAAATGTTACATTTTACGCGTGCATTTTAAACTTTTTTTACGCCGGTTTTTACGTCTCGTTTTTTACGCCCGTTTTTTTCACCCGTTTTTTTCGCCCCGTTTTTAAACTTTTTTTCACAAAAAGATTTTTATATTTTTTTTTACAAAATAATAGAAAAGAGGAGAGAGAAATTGAAAGTACTTTAAAAGTGACTTTAATGAGGAGAGAGATATGATTTGATGGTTTTGATTAAATGACTATAATACCCTTTTGGTTGTCATTATCTTATTGGTGGAGAGTGGTTCTCGCGGTTCTCGCAACTCGGCTTGGTTCTCTCTTGAACCGATCCATATATATATATATATATATAGTGTGAGGTTCATTGGGGAACCGACTCAAACAAACTCCGATTGGACTCATTCCAGCGGCGTTGGAACCGGCTCGTTGAACCCTAACTAGGATCTCTTAGCCCTAAACCCTAAATCTTAACCTCTAAACCCTAAATATATTAGGATTTGTATTTAGGGTCTTATATTAGGGTTTAGCCTTAGGGTTTAGCTTTATGGTTTAGTTTTATGGGTTAATCATTAGTATTTAGGGTTTAGCTTTAGGGTTTAGGGTTTAGCTTTAGGGTTTAGCTTTAAGGTTTATAACTTAGATTTTACGATTTAACTTAGGTTTTAGCCTTTTAGCTTTAGGGTTTAGGGGTTAGGATTTGGGGTTTAGGGTTAAGAGTCCTAGTTAGGGTTCGACGAGCCGGTTCCAACGCCGCTAGAATGAGTCCAATCGGAGTTCGTTTGAGTCGGTTCTTCACTGTTCCCATTTTTTAGTGTTCCCCAATGAACCTTTCCATATATATATATATATATATATATATAATTAAATCTCATATTGTGTATCTTATGGAGGAGACATGTGGATGCAATGCATTTACAAGTCATATATATAAAGTTCAAATGAATACATTCCACTTTACACCAAGTTATTTTCTGTAATTGATTATTTATTATTAAAATGGAAAAATAATTTTAATACTTATATAATGATAAATGACAAAAACGTCCAAATTGCATGTTCAATTATTCCCGGAGCCTCACCAACTTTTATATAAAAAACTATTTCATACTAGTTTATATCCACGTTAATGTACATGCTTTTAAGGTTTAAGCTTTATGATTAATCATATGTAATCTTATTTTGTTCCTGATCATGATCCAGCCCATAGTTTATATGTTTAAATATATAAAAAAAAAGGATAAAAAATCAGATAACGTTGGAATAACGCTAAAAAAATCCATTTTCCTATATGTGGCGTGATTATCGCCTACAATTAACACATCTTCATTTCATTTTCATATCCTCTCTCTCTATGATTGGTTCAAACAATTTTTTTTTGTCAAATAAAGCTTGAAGTCTGAAAAGGTAACAGAATAGTAATAAATGATTGGAAATTTAAATCAGAAAAATGTGTATAATTTGTTCGATATTAAGCTCAACTTATAAACTGTACCGTACATGTCACTCCGAAGTTTCAACTTATATCCTTTGACAATCGCAAACTAGCTAAACCCTAACTCAGTTAGTCTTTTTGCTGATGTGACACTTGTGTAGTGACGTGACACTTGTTTGGTAACGTGACATTTGACATTATCTAACTGGGTTATGGTTTAGTTAGTTTAGGAGTGTCAGAGGAAAATAAGTTGAAAGTGACGAGAAATAATTCGAATGTTGGAAGTGCTATCGGTCAAATGGTGAAATGTTGAGTTATTTAAATCTAATATCGTTGTTCTAATTTGTTTTATTTTCTTTTGATTTGGTCATGCTATAAATTTTTTATTTTATAAAATTACGGTTTAAAAGAGTATGTTGCATTGTTGATTATAAAAAGAGTGATTCTAATCGTGTCTAACTTGTTATATAATAATAATATACCAAGTGTAAAGCAACAAAAAAATATACATAGGCGTTTCAAGACAACTGATCATGCAAATAATGTCATCGTCTACCTTCTCAAATATCGGTTATCGGTCACTTTCTACAACAAACTTTAGGAAGATGGCCAAAAGAAGTACTCTACTTCCAAGATCTTTAGAAAGATGAACGATATGATAATTCATATGTTGTTATCTCCCTAATGCTATGTTACATCTCCCAAATGTTCAACATGGTAGACGTGTACAAACAATAGTACTAGTAGCTACCCGAATAAATATAAATAAACTCGAGGTCGAGTTATTCTCAAGCGAGTGGAAGTGGTACGTAGCTCCCCCAAGAGTTGGGAAACTTATATTAGGACCAACTTGATAGAAAGAAATTGCTAAAATAAAATAAAAATCCTTATATGGATATTGTTATTAGATAATCAACGCAAGACACATGAATAATTGCACTCGAGATAATTCTTGGTGCTGGTTAGTTATTTGATATAGATTGTCTAGTTGATTTTACTTTTGGGGTTAGCAACACGAAAACTCTAAGTTCGTTTCCACTAATTAAATGGCTAGGTTAGAATTCGTATAATAAGACTTATTTCATAACTGATTTAATTGGCAACAAGAGAACTCTTATTAATTAGTTTTTATATTAGGAGCTTATATTGATAGAATTCCCTTATAGTCTAGTAGCATTTTAAGGGTGGGATAAGATCTAAGTACCATAAGATACTGGGTTCGATTCTCACAAAGGAATTTTTTTCCCTGAGTTTCCTCATGAATTAGTGTATAGACATTATAGCTTAGTAAAGATGGATATGATCGAGTGGTCCGCTTGAGTTTCCTCATGAATTAGTGTACAGACATTATAGCTTAGTAAAGATGGACATAATCGAGTGGTTCTGCTGGTGGCACGATGACATTCCAGTTAGGGGTGTGCAATAACCGAACCGCTAACCGAAACCGAATTAACCGAAAGTCGGTTAACGGATAATTTTTTCTACCATCGCTTAACCGAAATTAACCTAACCGAACCATTTATTTTTTTTTATATATTTCTAGCTTTTATACCTCTACTTCATGTATTTCATGTTTTATACTTTCATTTCATGTAATAATACCTCCATTTCATTTATTTATACCTTCATTTATTTATTTATACATCCATATCATGTATTTTAACATATATTTCATGCATTTGTACCTCCACTTCATTTATTTAGACATCCATTTCATGCATTTATACATCTATTTTATGTATTTATACATCAATTACATGTATTTCTAAGCAAAAAAATTAGCACTTGTTTAAATTGGTTGTTAACCGAACCGAACCGAAAATCGACAAATTAACCGAATTAACCGAACCGATGACTTCGGTTACGGTTACGGATAATGCTCATAACCGAACCGAACCGAACCGTGCACACCCTAACTCCAGTGGTCTGTTAGTGATCCAAATTGTTATTAAAAAAATAAATAAAATAATAAATAACTTTATTGAAATCTCCATGTTGGGTCGTCAAGCCAAATAAGGGGTGGTAGATTACTTGTGAGCATTTTAGTTTTTATTAGAACTGAAGCATTTTCTTTTTTAATTTAGTTTTGAATCATGATTTTTAATGATTTCACAACCCCAAGTTCTTATAGATTATGTAGTGATACAAGCTTAAGTATTAGGGTTCTTTTGTATCGTTCCCTAAGTTCCAAAAACCCGTTGTACTTATCATTACCTTTGGTACTCTTGATGAGGTCACACTTGAGTACATTCAACTTAGCACATCATTTTTACACTTACCAAAGTAGGTGGAGTAGGAAGAGAGAAATGTGACTCATGAAGCTAAGACATAACCCAACGAAGTTCAACGCGCTAAGTTCATCCGTGTGTTGTTTATTGGAATTCCAACTAATATAATTGAGTCTAATAAAAACACAATATCTAGTGATGGATCACCGATCATTTGGGCACCTTCCTCGATCAGCATCAACATCAACATAAGCTTGGGAATCAAGAATGAAAGCTTGTTGAAGAGTTAATTTATATGGGATTTCCAAAAATATTAATTGAAAGCCGACACCGAGGAATTAAAGAATTACAAATGAAAAGCCTTATAGAAAAACTCAGAAACCTTACCAACAATATGCATAATACATTGACAAGTTAAGACTAGATATAGAAGAGTATCAATAGTGTCGCAATATAAATAAGTGACATCCGTCAAATTTCCATGTATAATACATTATTGAATATAAACTGATGAGTATCCTAGCATGTGAAGGAGCAAACACCAAAGCCTATGTTTGGTTAGTGTATAGAGTAGCAGTTTCTTTTCGCATGATATCCTACTGCAACGCCATCTGCGTGTTTAAAGGAAAGTTGAAGATTCATAAGTAGGAGTGGAGGAATCACGAAGAATAACACAATTGATAAAAGTGTAGTGGCTTACAGTTATGATCACGAGAACATGTGATCCTAGGTTGAGAGGGACGAGAATGTGGAGGTTGATCGGTGCATTTTATATCGATCTTATTTTAGATTACACAATATATTATTGTAATCCATTTTTATCTTGAATAATGAATAAATTAAGCACAAGTAAAGCTAAATTAGAAAAGTATTACCAAAATAGCAAAATGCTGTTAAAAAACATTAACATAGGCTCATTTGTTATTTGGATCCTTTATTTAGATGGGTATGATTCATAGAATGCAATTAATTTCAGGATGGTTATAATATACAGGCTTTAATTTACTATTTGATGGCTATGATAAATTCTATTGGGCAGAAATAATAAGGTTTGCATTGCACTCAATTTGGGTCACCAATTAAACTAAAAATTAAAGTACCACTTCAAAAAGTATATGATTTGGGCCTGGCAGTCCCAATCTGTACTAACCAGGCCTGGTCTTATGTTTCTTTATTTTTTTTTAATTTGTTACTAAAATTAATATATTGATATTCACAAGTTTTAAAGTAAAACTTTTAATAATTTAAACTCATGAAGAAGAATAATAAATATATAGCTCAGAAAAGATACCTCAACATTGTTCAAACACATTTACATAACATGTAAAAATAACTCATTAAGAGATTAAATATTGTAGAAAAATCAGAAATTTCTGGAAGGCTACATCTATATTACATGGAAACAAAATTAGGTGGACCCAAAGTCTAATTTTGGGCTTTTATAGGTTGGCCCAAGACTGATTGTAGGACTGTAGGCTATTAATTGGGCCCAAGACCAATCTTAGACCCGTATGACTCAAGCCCAAGACCAATTATGGGCTTCTCTGGGTCAGGCCCAATGCATATTGTGCATATCTACACAAAAAAATGTTCACATAACATAAAATTTTCCCGATGATCAGCCGCGGGATAATGTAGGCCACCTTCCCCATTTTGCATGAATCAAAAGAATGAAAAGTGGCCTGATGTCGATTGCCTTTATATGCTTATGAAGATAAAAAAGCAAGATATTCAAGAGAACCTACAAGCTTACGATTCGGCGTCGGGTCCACTTTCGGAGTACCATCTTCAAGTGTTAGAACTTGAGAGGAACATAAAGGTGTGTTAACCGATTTGGCCTGGCCATGTGATGTAGTGTTAATAGATCATGTATATGTCTATGTTGAGACAGAAACATACCATGTGTAGTAGGTACGAGTTCCACTCCTAAAAAGTGACTTTGGTAGCCTAAGTCTTTTTTCTGAGAACTTAGATGCAAGGCTGTGACCAAAGTCATTCATGAACCCATTGTTGTTGCTTGTCAAGAGAATATCATCAACATGAACAAAAAATGTGCCTTTTCGTAATGTTTTTGTTATTATTTTTAAAATCAAATGGGTACTGGACTCACTAAACCTAATGCTAATGGGCTAACTTCTAAACCATAAAAATTGTTTTGTAAACGGGTCTATATTGGAGTTGGTATGAGTATACTATCTAAAAAAATAACATATATAACACACGCCCCCCAAAATCACGGACCTTGTGCGGTGGTCCTCCTCACACACCCTCATCACCGCCACTGGTACTCATCATCCATGGCTTTGCACCACAATGGGTCATTAGATGCTTGAAGGTAGGTGTTTGGTTTAAGGGATGTAGGAATAGGATGAACAACAGTGGTGTTAACAAAGTGAGAATTGTAATATTTGGTGTTGGGTTTTCAAGTTCTAGGAGGCAAAGGGAAGGATGCGGGTAGCGTTGTGGATAAAGGAGAAGAAGTCGTTGGTGGGGTGGGTGGGTTGTAGGGTAGTATCCGGATTTAGTGAGGATGTGACAAAAGTAGTTAGCTGAGTGATCATAAGAGGTAGATGAGGAATGAGCAGTAGTGGGAGACGAGGCATTAGAAATTGGAGATTTGGTCATGAGAAGAGAAGGTGGTGGATGACAAGAATCTGCATGAGAGGGTACATGAGAGGGGTTGGTTGGGTTTGTAGGTGACCCATTCAAAGGTGGTGCATGAGTGAAGTTGGGTGGATTTGGAGTTGGCACACGTAAAGGTGGTGGAGGAGTATGAGGAATGGAAAAAAAATCGCCAGTTTCATAAACACCAAGAACGCATACTTCTATCATAATTCATTCGATTTTTTTGCTTCTTTCAATTGAACATTACGAATCAAAAAATGGCGATGTACAATGCAATAGTTGACTGTGTTTTACCAGTTATAGTTTCATTCACAATGTGTTAGAGCTTTCGTTTTTGTATGTAAACGAATCCTGCATGAACAATTTCTTGACAATGTGTTTTGCCGGTTACAATCTTTCATGAACAATTTCTTAACGATTTGTTTTACCAGTTACAGATTAATTCACAATGTGTTATAGCAGTTTATGTTTCAGGAAAGAGATGTATTTGTAATTAATGACGTTGTGTTTTATCAGGTATTGGTTCCATCACGTTGTGTTATACCATTTATGATTCACGAATGACATGTCTTTTGTGTTTTATTGACGTTTTGTTTTATAAATTTTGGGGTTCTTCACGATGTGTTATGTATAATATAACACACAATACATAAAACACATCATAATTGGTCACCTTTGGACACATTATTGGTACATCTACTATCAAACATATATTGTTTCCATTTAAAACAACAATTTAGATCCACTATGTTAATATACATACTCAGATTCTCAAACAACCAGAAAAAAAGGAATGTAAGCAAACAAATATAAGATTCAGATTCTCAAACAACCAAAAAAAAGGAATGTAAGCAAACAAATAGAAGATAAAACACACTAGTTGGGGGGGGGGGGGGGGCTCGCGAGAAAGGTGGGGAGGTTTATGGTATGACAGTTATTTCCTTATTTAAAACACACTAGTTTCAGAGGAGAGAAAGAGAGGGGGTGAGGGGGACTCGCGAGAGAGATGGAGAGGTTTATGGTATAACAATTATTTACTTAATTAATACAACTGAAATGACACATTTACCTCAACCAATCAAATTAACCTATGTTTATGACACACATATTATCAAAATGCCACAAGATGATCTCAACCATCAAACATACTCATCCAATGGTCAAGATCACTTTCTACACTTTGTAGAGAAACCCAACCATATATATATATATATATATATATATATATATATATATATATATATATAAAGGGTAAGGTTCATGCGAGAACCACCTTTATTGCAAAATAAAATCTAAAAAATAAAAAAAAACACTCAATTTTTTAATATTTTTAATAAAAATCGTTATATTTCGTTACAAAAAAATTTCGAGTAACAGTTATCCATGCACTTGTGCATATGTATCATAACTTCGACAAATTCAGTAATACGTTATCACTAGTAGACAATTGTACTTTAATTTACAATACCATCCATAATACACTCAATTTTACATTAAATGCATATGTGCATCATTATGTATAACCATTATATACCGTGTTTTGGTACAAAAATTTTAAGATTTTGAATGATGAAATAGGCTATATATGCTTTTTTGGTTAGTTATATCTAGTGGTTGATGGGTTCATTATAGTTGTCACTTTATGATGTAATATGTTGATTGAATGGAATAAACGGTGTTGATATACATGTAATAAAGTAAAAATATTGGTTTTGGTATTGTATTATAAATGGTAGGAGGTAATGGTATTGTATTATGGATGGTAGGAGGTAATGAAAGTGTATTATGGATGGTATGATAGATGAAAGAGAAAGTGTATTCAAAGTAGTGTACCAAAACACCTTATTTCATGTTGATACATATAGATGCACATGTGCATTCTTATATTGGTAACGTAATAGTAGTGTATTACATATGGTAGTGTAAATGAAAGTACAATTGTCTAATGTTTGTAATGTATTACAGAATTTGTCAAAGAAATGATGAAAATGCACATGTGCATGGGAGTGTATTATGGATGATATGATAGATGAAAGAGAAAATGTATTCAAATCAGCGTACCTAAACACCTTATTTCATGTTGATATATATAGATGCACATGTGCATATTGGTAACGTAAACAGTAGTGTGTTACACATGGTTGTCACACCCCAACCGATGGCTGAATCATCGAGGTAGTGGCACTAGGCGAATCAGATTGATCAAGACATTTCCATAACGATCATTTTAAAGACGATAATCAACATTTAATATCCCATACTATTAAACTCATAAAATCTTCAAACAACCATTACAATTCCAAATAATCCCTTAAACATATAACCAGATCCGATATCCCCTAGATTTTATTACAAACCGTTCTAAACAAACTAAACAAAACAAACTAATCTAAGCACGTAACATCCAAGGCATCCAAGCTAAAGATCCTCAACCTGTTACATATGTTAAAATACAAGTCAATACAATTAAGTAAAGGTGAGCCTACGAGTTTTGTAATACTAGCATAATAGAGAAACCGTTCGCGAAATAGTCCAATTACATATCATGATACACCAAAACACATCATACAGATAAACATAGGCTTATTTCTCATGCTAACTACCGTGAGAAGGCTTGCGCGTCCATCCTAACTAGACCCCGTCGGGTCTTAGCCACACTATAGTACCATACTAGCTAAGGAGGCAAGTTAACGAAAATAAGTCCTAGTCACATGTTTCTAGTATCACGTGTAGAGCATACATAATCAGATTATTCGCGTGTGATAAACAGTTTGAGCTATGAAGTGATTTTGATAGAGGAACGTATGTAACACCCAAATAGTGCATTAAAGCGAAAACGGGTCAAGTATACTCAGTGTGGGTGCGTTTAGGTAAGACTTGGGATATGAGAAGAGTTGCGGAGAGCGCCGGATCAGCCTGTAAATGAACAGAAGTGCATCAGTCTTCCGATTTGCTGAAACGGTTAAGTTTTGGTTGAGCAGTAGACAAGTTCGGCCGAACTTGTATGTAAACATACAAGTTCGAGCGAACTTGCAAGGTCTTGGTGGTTTAGAGTCAAGTTCGGTCGAACTTGACAAGTTTCTTTAGGAAATTTGACAAGTTCGGGCGAAATTGTGAGAAAACCTTACTGGAAATACAAGTTCGGGTGAACTTGTATGGTTTCCTAAGAAACTAGACAAGTTCGGGCGAACTTGCAAGGGATTTGGTGAAAAGACTCAAGTTCGGTCGAACTTGACCCAGATGGGTACACGTTCGGTCGAACTTGACCGGTGGGCTGGTGATTCTCGAGCGAACTTGATATTTTTGGGTCCAAAATCTTGCGTTTTCGTGTCGTTTGCTGAGGAAATCGAGTGCTCATCCCTCCAACCTTAAGCCACTGAGTAAAACTTAGGCTGGATAGGTCTTTTTGGAGCGAACTTAGCCATTTTACAGAAACTCGGGCTAATCTGGACGAACTTGGAGGTTCGTACGGGTTAGTCCAGCTTGTGTAAAGTGACAATTTAGTCCTTGTGCTTCCGGATCTGAGATCTAGCTTCGACAACGCCTCGTTCCACTCAAAAGTGAACGAAACATTCGTCATTAGTCCGAAAATGGTGTTAAAATCAAGGTTTTTAAAAGGTTTTGCTCAGATCTAGTATAGATCTGAGTGAAAACAGAAGTTTTGATGGAAAAATATCAAGATTTTCGTAAACAGAAGAGACTTGATGAAAACGAAGGCAATGCCTTGTGCAAAATCGTTGTAAAACGTTGTAAATCGTTGTTGAACATCATTGTAGTTGAAATCGGGTTGATTCTTACTTAGAAAACAGAGGGTTTCAGGAGCTCAGAGCGAAGTTGCAGCAAGTTCAAATGAGAGAATGAGGCTGAGTATTTATAGGCGAAGGCAAAAAGGTGAGCTGGTGGAGTCAAGTTCGGGCGAACACGTGAGGTATTTGAAGGAGATGAGTCAAGTTCGGCCGAACTTGACCCTTGAAGGGCAAGTTCGAGCGAACTTGAGGTAACTTGAAGGATTTTGAGTTAATCAGCCAAGTTCGGCCGAACTTGGGGTCACAAAGTTCGAGCGAACTTGACCCAATTTGTTGGGTTTTCGTCGTTTTTCGCGTTAAGTGCTCGTTTGACGATTCGGTTCGTATTAGTTAGTTATATTAAACGTTATAATTGATATAATAGTGCGATTTAGCGATTTGAGTGTGCGAGAGAGATGCGATAGCGAGCGTAATCATAACCACAAACACACATAACACATAAATAACATAAAACCATATAATTAACTGCGAGTTGCGATGCGACTTAATAAGCGATTAGATGCGATAATAACGTACAACACCAAAATTAATTAACATAAACTTTATTATAAACCGAATATCGGGATTACAAAAGATAGATAAATCGGAAAGACAAAAGAAAAGATAACAACGAATTTTCGAGTTGTTACAATGGTAATGTAAATGAAAGTACAATTGTCTAATGTTTGTAATGTATTACGAAATTTGTCAAAGAAATGACGAAAACGCACATGTGCATGGGTAGTTGGTACTCAAAAATTTTTATTTTTATTTTTTTGAATTTTTTTATTGTTGAGTAAATATAGCGAATTTTTCAAAAAAAAATATTAAAAAAACAAAAAAAAAAATTGGTATTTTTTTGGATTTTTTAGGTATTACTGTTTGTGTTCACACTGGTTCTCGCGGTTCTCGCAATAAAGGGTGGTTCCTAACGGATCCTTGTCCTATATATATATATATATATATATATATATACTAATCTGAATCTATTAGATTCGTTTAGTGACTTTGAAACGACTTCGACTTTTAGGTCATTATTTTATCATTTTTAAAGATCATTATGCTATATATTGTGTTTACTAATTATCTGTGCACACTCCTAATCAGTGTTCTCATAACCGGGCCGGAAGCTGAACAGTCCGATTTCATGTATTTGAACCGCTTTTATTGAACCAGACAGCTACCAGGTGGTCGGACCCAATTTCATTTTTTTTTATTTTCCTTCCAAATATCATTTCCTACTTTAAACTTCATATTTTGTTTATTAAATGGCTTCATACTTTATTAATATTACAAATCTATCAAAAACTAAACTATTATTAAAAAATATTGTAAGTTCCTTATATATTTATAATGTTTAAATTTTAAATTATATATGACATCATCCAGTTATTAAAACAAACTAAACTGGTCCATAGATCACAAACATAGCATAACTAGGTTCAAGATTAGCCTAATTTTGTAGCTACTATCAACATATCATAGTATCATACTCCATGAATCACTGCATTTTTAAGACTGCTGGTTCTAATTAATTTGACCAAGTTGAATACCCTTAAAAGCAGAGGTGACAACAGAGGTGGAGGCAGTTGGTGTTGGGAATAATTCGAAAATGCTTGGATAAATCTGAAGTCGTGTAATCACTATCAGATCAAACAATTGGAGTGGCTACCAATCTTTGATCGGATAAAATCAGAAAAATTCTAGATTTTTGTATGGAAATTTTTGATTGTGAGATTTTGGGGATTCGTCTCGAATGAAAATTCGTCCAGTGTGTTCTATCAGAAATTTGGGAGCGTATTTTCAGTTTTTCACAACTGCTTGCAGTTTCAATTTTGAACAAAAACACCTTTAGTCCCTTAAGTTTCCAAAAGTGCATATTTAGCCCGAAATTCAAATTCTATTGCATTTTTGATAAAGGACTACCCCGCCAGGGGCTGCCGCCCCTTGGACCCTGCTCCCAGGGGCGCTGCCCCCTTGGATCCCCCGTTAGTCCCGATGACATTCAAATAAGCGTGCACTCTTATTTGGACGTCACATGCAATCTCAAATTACACTAAAATATCCAACAGTTGGGCCATCTTGGCCCGAGTCATTGGTCCCACCGCTATGGGCCGTCTTTTTCTTGGCGTGTAGAGCCCAGCCCACAACTTTGGCCTGTATATGCTCATCAAATATTGACTTCTTGAAATGTGTTCCCATCTAGAAGTTGGTCATGAAATGGGTCACAAATTGTTAAAAAATATTACAACATTGAAATGAAAAAGATTTGATTTTGAAATGAAATACCTGTGTCACCAAAGCATAAAGTGGTGCTATAACTACACAAAACC
Source organism: Scalesia atractyloides (assembly GCA_947069175.1). NCBI lineage: Eukaryota > Viridiplantae > Streptophyta > Magnoliopsida > Asterales > Asteraceae > Scalesia > Scalesia atractyloides. The sequence continues at coordinate 10,845,416 of CAMTDV010000004.1, forward strand.
TGTATTGAAATAAAACCAAGGTTTATGCGACTATTTAAATTCAGTGTTGTGAGGCCCAGCCCACAAAATCCAGTCCAAGACAAGGCCCAGTCCTTCCATTCAAAATATGTATGATTTGGGCCTGACAGACCCAATTAATTTTTTTAGAACAGTGACTTTTCTTGTATTAGGCTATCGCACTTTCCAAATTGGAGAGCTCCCTTGCCTCACTCCAGCCAGGCTATGTTGTCTTAACCGAGCCCATGCTGGCTTCAGAGTTTAGCCTGGGCGTTCCCCCGGGAAACCATCCGCCAACTGCCACTTAACAGCCGTTGTGCCACCACAAGAGTTGAACACTCTCTGGCATAACACACGGTGAGACAAAAACTCGGGTGGGCCCAGGATAGAACCTGACACCTCTGCAAGAAGGCTAGACTCAATCCATCATTGCCTAATCCACCAAAGTGACACAAGTGGGGATTGAACTTGGGTCTTCATTGAAAAACCCAAGCCTCCCTACCATTAGGCCAGAGGTGACGGATAGACCCAGCCGTTCTCCCAATTAATATGTCCTAACTAGGTTCTTTTTTTTTCAAATTCGTTACTAAAAGTAGAATGGTGGTAATTTATAAAAATTTCATATATAAAAACTTTTTTAACAATTTAAATTCATGAAGAGCAGAAAATATATTTACATTTACATTACATATAGAAAGGTTTATCTGGTTAGAAAATCAGAAGAAGGCTACATCTATTACTTGAAATTTGGAAACAAAATTAGGTGAGCCCAAATTGTAGACTTTTCTGGTGTGTGCCAAATATTGGCCAGGCCAAGTAGGATTGTAAACTTTTCTGGGTCAGGCCCAAGACCTATTGTGGGCTTTTTTGGGTCGGGCCGAAGACCCGTTGTGCATACATATGTATACAAAAAATGTTCACATAACAAGTATTTACCCGATGATCATTTGACTTTGTGCTATAACAAAATTAATGGGTTGAGACTTGAGTAATGAGTAGAAATGGGTGATTTTAGAGTGATGGGCCGAGTTAACCCGAAAAAACATTGTTCAAAAAATTGATGTTTATATATATATATATATATATATATATATATATATAATATACAGTGGCGGAGCTTGACCAAAAGTTCTGAGGGGGCGGAAAGTCATGGGAACCAATTTATATATTATATAAATATTTAGACAAAATAATTGAGGGGATTCTATATAATTCTAAAATTTTCGGGCGAAAATCGGAAATTTTACACTTCTAACCGAAACATTGGGGGGTACACCCCCCCACTTTACACTAAGCTCCGCCATTGTATATATAGGATGTGGATCATTACAGAACACTAATTATTGCGAGAACAAAAAGAACAACCCTAAATCACTAAATTTAGAGATTTAAAGTTCATATTTTTTAGATTTTATGTTTCTTACATTCATATATATATTCTACATAAAAAGCCACATATTTTTACCAACGCTTAGCTTACATACATGTGGGTAATTTAATCTACATATAACCTATATTTGTGTAGGTTATATAAAAATTGAAAATCTAGTGTGAGAAACAATAAATCCTACATTTGTAAGATTTTCATTCACTTTTTAGGTTTTTCGGATTGAAAGAATGGGTGATACATTGTGTTCTGCGTGTTCTCGCAATATATAGTGTTCTACATAGAACCTTCCCCTATATATATATATATATATATTAATTAGTGTGTTAATATAAGTACAATGACAGTATAGTTAAAAGAATTGTTTACTTATTATACTGATGATTTGGAAGGTTTTATGCATCGGAAATACATTTTGGACGACTTTCAACCCGTCTCTTTGTATTTTGTTTTAGTCATGCAACTTTTGAAGCGAAGTGCAATAAAATATTTTAACAACTTTGAGATATGGTCGGAATATAAAATGCCGTCACATACAGTTAACATTCATCAACAAGAATACGACCGCAAATAGCCAAAGATACCAGCTGCAACAAATTAGACAAAAATAAAAATCCTTAAATGATCCTATAAAATGATATTTCTCAAATACTTTTGACTTTTGGGTGTCAAAGGGGTGGCATTTTAACTTCAAAATGTCAAAAATCATATTACATGGTGTTACAAATTCTTGATGAATATAATCCTACAATATAAAGATTATTGCACTATAAGGGACTGTGGATATAAAAATGTGACAGAATCTACTAAAATTAATGAATTTGGAAAGTAAAAGGTCTTAAATCTAATACTAAAGGCATTTTTTATGTCGTGGTAAAGATTTATATAAAATTACCGACTATATTTTTCCGACTAAACCCACTTTGTTAGAATTTAGTCGGAACACCGTTTTCCGACCAAATTTCGACAAAAAAACTCGGTTGGAAATAGGCATATTTTTTAGTAGTGACCCTGTTCTTAAAATCCTGATGAGCTTAACCCTAATTTACAATATTTATTACACCTATTAAATATTTGTTACAACCCCGCGGTTTGAATAGGAGGAAGACGACGTTTAAATTGAAATTTTTTATTTCGAAAGTAAAGAAAACCCTTGCCTGATTCCAACCACTATTTTAAAATCATCTTCCAGAGCCCGTATCATGTATTTGTGAAAATTGAACTTCGGGTTCGCCTTGCAATGGGTCTACAATAGTAACAAAAAAATGGACAAATTGGCTTTTTGTGAAAACTATATATATATAGTCTTTGATTTTTAGATCTTTACCATAATAAATCCCAAACGCAGTGCTACATAATCTGACTTGGTGACCGATCCATAGAATTGCTTGAAAAAGAACGCTGTAATGTTCATAAAAATAGTCAACAAAAGGATAGCGACCAACATTTAGTCGCCAAGTTCGGTCACAAATTAGGATGCAAAAGTTGCCGTCACAGTTTTGGATATTTGATTATAAAATATTCCCGTCGCAAATTATGTTGTTCCGGTCGCAATTTCAGCTACCAAAATATCTGGTAGCAATGTTGGTATCTGTGTTGAGGTGGAAATTCGGGTCGCTAAAGTTGGTAGCAAAACGGTTTGGTCGCAAAATCGGTTGCAACGAGAGTTTCAACCATTGAAAACGTATAAAATGTACATTTGCAACCGTTTTGTGAAAGTAAAAAGTTAATTTTGTAGCAAGGTGACTTACCAGCCAGCCTAGAATGGCTGAACGTTTGCCCATGCCAACGAAACGGTCCTTTATAAAGTCATTATCTTTATCATGTGTGACTTTATGTTTTAAAACTGCACGTTATATCAATGAAAAATAATTAGAAAGATACTCGTTAATTCGTGTAAATTTTGTAGAAATTGTTCACTAGTTACAAGATTTTTTTTTAATTTTTTTTATTACATTTTCATCCTAAAGGTTTGATAAGGGGGTGTGATGGGTGAGTTGAATTGTTCAATCCAAACAAGACTCATATTTTTATTTGTGTCTAAAACATCAACTATAACCCGCACAAATTAAAATTATATAGCCAAAATACTGACCCATTAACCCGTTTATCTAAACATGTCAAAGGGGTAGTAATGAAGTTGTAAACGTGTTGATCAAGTTGGTGGGTTGTAAAAACGGATTAAACATGTCAACCCGAACATGACCTGTTTACTTAAACATGTTAACCCGAACACAACCTGTTTATTAAATGGGTTAGATATAACAACCAATATATATTTAGTTACGTATGTATCGCGCGCGAATGCGTGATGTTGGGAGGAACACATACACTAGTAGTCACATAACATGTAATGTTTTTTTTAGTTAGAAAGAACTATAGCAACACCATACTTAAACGTTAAACGGAAGAGAAAAATTAACATCGTGCAATTTATTAAAGAATATTAACGTATAAAAAGTTATAATGATTTAAAAGACAGTTGGTTTAAAAGTCAAAATATGTTTCAAAATATTGTACCATATCTGAAAATTATTTTAAATCACATATTTGTGTATATATAGAAAGAAGTTTATTTTGAAAACTTACTTGAGGTGAGAAGACCCGTGAACACCATATCTAACAATCTGTTTCTTTATGGAAAAAAAATTAAGGCAAACAATATACATATTTTCAAGCTTCTTGAGCTAAAAAAACCAAAAAAGCAGCAAAGGGTTTTAAATAAATAAATTTCTACGTAGCAAGTGCGTAACACTAAACAACAACGTTGTTACATATGGTAACAAATGAAACTTTATTTTTTTTTTCAAAATACCCACTTGACGTTTTTTCATCTTTTTTGTCTCCAAACACTAGAATATATATATATATATATATTACATAGCCTATTTTTTTATAACAAAATACGTTGTGTTGTGTAACATTATGTTTGAACATAATTTTTCTATTTTAAGGTTTTAAATAAAGTTTGAACATAATTTTATTTTCTATTTTAAGGTTTTGAATATGCAAAATAAACTAAAAAAAACGGTTCAAAGCATCAAACCACCAAAACCGTATCATTAAACGCCAAGTCAGTAAAGCTGGCCACTCCAGTCGACCCGGTTTGTTTGATTTGTTATTCACCAAAACTATAGTAGCTAGTTCGGACTAAAACTTTCATCAAAACTAATTAAACCGAAACACATGGCCCTTACCTTTTGAATGGTCAAAGTCATCTTTTGTGATAGATGCTTCCCAATGCTTCCATTCCCGTATCTAAGCCATGACAATAAGTCAATAATATAGATATATAGGTGATAAAACAAATAAGTAAAAAAGAGAATAAATTAATTAATTATTTAGTCATTCCAAATACAACAGTAAGGACAGAAAATGCCACGTGCACCACAGCTAAGACAAAAATAAATATGTGGAGATGATGCAATGCCTCAAGAGATAGAAGCGGGACTTTGTTCTGTAAAAACATAAAAGTATATTTAATATTGTGGTCGTAAATCAGTCACAAAAGATGATTTACGACCGATTTGTAAGCGAAAGCCAAAAATGATGGTCGTGAAAACCATCATTGTAAAACTTAAACACTAAACGGTTTGACTATTGCGAATGATGGATTCGCAATAGTCAAACCGTTTAGTGTTTCTTATTTATCGAGGTCGATATTTATCTTTAATTTTAAGTTATCTTTAATCTCAGTTTTTGCGAACAAATATTTTTTTTATCCGGTGGGGGGAAGGATAACTATTTTGAGTTTTAATTTGTTCACTATTTCAATTCTACACCATTTAAAAACTGAATATTAGATTTAGATTTGATTTTTTTTAATTAATTTTAAGCCCATTTTGTGACCAAAACGAAACAGTCACATATGGGGCCACTTTTTTGTGACCGAAATGGGCATGGTCCGCTAGTTTTGCCACAGGCCAAATATCAGTTGCTAAATTTACTCTTTCTTTTGGTCGCAAATACTCGGGTGTGTAGTAGTGATGCATATGATCCAAAGTGGTTACCTTTGAAGCACAATAACCCAAAGCCGTTGCTTCTTCCGCAAATAAGTGACGAATATGTGATGCAGCCTCATATTCTTTATGATTGAGGCCCCTTTTTTATGACTCAACGAGCATGGAAGAAGGTGTTTCGTTATACTCTCCTTGACACAAATCTTGACAATTCTTGATTGGAAAACAGTTGATAAAAGGGAAATAAACCCCAAAAGCATCAACTCTACACACAAAATAGCAAAGATTAATCAACTTAATATTACAAACACAACAAATCAAAGCATTTTTAGTGACAAATAAATCCCTACTAATCCTTCACCAAAGGTAGGAATGTCGGTAAGGAATTCACCGGTGGATAACCAACAAATTCATTAGCTTCAGATAACCAACCGACATATTCATCATTTCTTTATAGTCACGTTTCTAATAGTAATAGTTTTAGTAAAAAATTGCTTTATTGCTCACACGAAATATCTGAACTAAGAAACATGCATATGAAGCCCAAAGATATCTTCTAAACCAGGGCTGTAAACGAACTGAACTTTAAGCGAACAATTTATGAACTGTTCAGAAGGAAGTTCGTTTGTGTTCGTTCGTTTAATAAATGAACGAACACGAACAAAAATCTCCGTTCGTTTAGTTAAAATGAACGGACAAGAACAAAGGCCGCGTGCGTTCATTTGTGTTCGTGAACGTTCGGTAACGTGTTCTTTTGTGTTTAAGGATTAAAATTTTTATATATATTTATTTATTTTATATTTTATTACCCCAATAATATATATATAGTGATATTCCTTTATTTTTATATATTTTATTTCTTTATTAAATTTATTTATAAGTTCGTTTATGTTCATGAACACTTGTTTGTGTTCATGAACACCCATTTTTGTTCATTTGTGTTCGGTACATAAAATAAACAAACGAGCATGAACAAGTTCATTTATTTAACGAACGAACACAAACATAAAATCTCATTCGATAAGCATTTGTGAACAGATGTATGTTTATGTTCGTTCGGTTCGTTTACAGCCTTATTCTAAACTAAGAACCGTGCATATGAAGCCCCCAAATGAGGTAGTTTCTAGCAGCATATAATAAAAAAGTTTGTGTATGCGTGTGTGTGTATATATATATATATATATATATATATATATATATATATATATAGGGTAGGGATCCTTAGAGAAGTCCACCCTATTTGAAAAGCATTCTGGATCACACATTTCTCTAAGCTTTTCGTAATATACACATACGTATAGTTTAAAATTCACTATATACATATATGTATATTGAATTATACACATATGTATATAATCAATTTTAAACTATACGTATGTGTACATTATGAAAAGCTTAGAGAAAATGTGTGGTCTATAATACTTTTCAAGTTTCTCAATTAGCCTAGTGTTTCTCACATGATCCTAACCCTATTTATATATATATATATATATATATATATATATTATAAAATACCTTCTTTGATCTTTTGCAAGGCTTCATAGAGAGGCTTTTGACCTGACTCCTTTAGTTTCTGCACAAAAAAAGGTTCAACAAGAACAACTTCACTACAATGCCCCAAATAACCAACCCATCATAAAACAAAACGAAAAGCTAAAGAAGAACAACAGACCTTGCCGGCGTAATGTAGTAGATGTTCAACAGCAAGAGAGATCCCTACGATAACTGTACAGACGGCAGCGACAACCCATGTCGGTGTAAACTCTAATGAGGTGCCTTCCCCTTTACCACCCGCCATGGATTACGTTCAATCTATCTACACAAAGTTACAAATTTGGTATCATATGTGGATAGTATTATTGTTATTATTATATATTGTTTTATCAACAACGACATGAGTAATGAGTTTAGCCCATCGTCCCCACTTGTGATTAGACACTCGATATCACACTATCGTGACAAAATAACAATTAATGGTGCTATTAATGCCATGTCATGGTGGTCCTTTATAAAAAAAAATCAAGCAAAATATGGTTTATAATAAGAAGAAGAATTTAATACATGCTTTGAAACTTTTTAAATTCATATAAAATCAAATGAAACTCAAAATGCTAAATACACTTTTAAAAAACTTACTACATATTGTTTATATGTTTGAGTTTAATTCAATACCCTTCTTTAGTAATTAACATAGTAAATTTATCAATCTTTAAATTATTTCATATACTCTCTATTAATAGAGTATTAACTGAGAGAACTTTTAATAATATGTTTGTGCTAATATACACATGAACAATTGGTAGTTGCCAAATGATTTTATTTTATTTGTTTCACCTTTTTTTTTCTTTTTCTACATATCTTTTTATTTTACTTTTCTTTTTTCTTTTCATTACTTTTTTTTACCTTTATTTTTAACCAATGGGTGGGTGTCAAGTGCTGACGCTATAAGATACCATAGCGAACCTGAAATGATATTGATCGAATTTTCTATGTAACGAACCAAAGTGGTATCGACTGAATTACTACTGCATCATGCAATAAAATCCTCAACTGCAAAGCGCAGGCTTATCTTAACTTTAGTTTCATTTAAATAATTTAGAATAAGACTAATGTGCTCTTATTTTCATCTAAAGTTTAAAATTTATTATTTACCATTTTTATAATACCTATAAGTAAAATATTATCCATAACCATACAACTATAGAGGATTATGTAACTACACGAACTCTACAAGCCTAAAATAACTAATAAATTTATTCTATCTAATTTATATTATCTATACTACAAATTAATAAACAAAAGTAATTCAAAACCCAATTAATGAATTGAGAGGCGCTGCTGGGCGGTAATAGAAAAAAAAGAAATTTGTGAATAGGGCCCCAATTTTTTATCTCGTACAAAGCCAAAAAAAATTTGTGATTTTCAGAGACGGCCCTGAATGCAACTTAAATCCTTTTCTTCCTCAAACATAAAAAGATTTTGAGTTTTATGGGATTTATTTAATTATGAGATGAAACAAAAAAAAAATAAAAAAAAATTCAACAATGAACAAAAAGAAAGCAAAGTGTGCTTAATTTTTTACATGAGGATTACTATAATCACACTATAGCAAAACCAGGTTCAAGACTGGCCTAACTTTGAAATTACTATAACATCTTACTCCATGAATCACTACACTTTTAAGGATGTTGGTTCTGATTAAGTTGACCAATTTGAATACCCTTCAAAACAGATGTGGAGGCAATTGGGCCATCTTGGCCCGAGTCATTGGTCATACCATTATGGGCCGTCTTTTTCTTGGCATGTAGAGCCCAACCCACAACTTTGGCTTGTATATGCTCCTCAAATATTGACTTCTTAAAATGTGTACCCATCTAGAATTTGGTCATGAAAAAGAATCACAATTCTTTGTTTAAAAAACATTATTGGAAATCATATAGATTAATTGTTGAAATGAAATACCTGTGTCACAAGAGCATAGAGTGGTAGAGTGCTGTAACTGCACAAAACCTGAATAAACACCCTGAAATAAAACAAAGGTGTAAGCGGGTTTAGTGTGGTGCGGTTTGGCCCAAAAAACCCGGTCTAAGACAAGGCCCAATCCATCAGTTCAAAAGAATTATGACTTGCGCCTGGTCTACACCCTAACCAGGGTGGTCCTGTCTTGTTTTTTTTTTTTAATTTGTTACAACTGTAGAATAGATGTAAAAATATTTGAAGATAACAATTTCAATTCATGAAAAGGAGAAAACAGATTTATGGCAAATTGGATTTCAATAATCCGAACTGGCTCTTTTTGGCTGATAGTTATCTCAACTCAGTTTATCACCCATAATAATCCGAACTCTTTCATTTTGTTTGTAAAATAGTCCACCGTTAAAAAAAACATAACAAAGTTAAGTTTTTGTCCAAATCACAAACCGATGTTTTCGGGCATTTGATCTGAGGATACGAGTCGACTGATATGCAACTTACCTCGAACAGGCTCCAAACGACTTGATTTTTGTTAATTAGAAGTTCAAACACCCGAATTGAAGCACCATTTTCGTCGTTTAGAGAATTGTTTCGAGGTAAATTTTACATCAATAGACTCGTATCCTCGTCCTGATCAAAAGCCAGAAAACATCGCTTTGTAATTTGGAAGAAAAAAAACTTAACTCCGTTATGTTTTTTTTAACGGTGGACTATTTTACAAACAAAGTGGAAGAGTTCGGATTATTGTGGGTAATTAACTGAGTTGAGATTATTATCGGCCAAAAAGAGCCAATTCGAATTATTAATATTAACTCAAGAAGATTAAAATAGTAAGAAAATATGAAGAAGGCTACATTTGTATTAACATTGGTAGGCCCAAAAAAGATGGATTATAAACTTTCTTGGAGGAGGTTGAAGATTTATTGTGGGTTTTTATGTTAGGTTCGGGCCCAAGACAAATTGTGGGTTTTTTGGGTCGGGTCCAAGACCGATTTGTGCATACGTATCTATACAGCCAATGTTCACATAACAAATCATTTACCCGATGATCAGCCGGGGATAATGTAGCCCACCTTCCCCATTATGCATGAGTCAAAGCCATATTGAGCCTGTTATCAAAAATGAAAAGTAGTGTAACGCCTATAACTCGATATCGTAGTTTGCATATCTTTATATGCTTATGGAGAGAAACTCAGAAAAGAAATGTACCCAAACCCAGAAGAAGAATGCGAACTCAAATGCATTTTGAAAGAAGATAAAATGGATGAAGAAAAGAACGATTTTGGGGCGTTGAAACCAAAAATGATTATCTGACGGATGCACAACTAATTCGCCTTCTATGGCTACATGTTTCTCAGCAACCTCATGAGCTAACTGGATTATTATGTGCTCCAGCTTTGTTCCCACAGCAAGTAGAAGCTGGTAAAATTAAAATTTTTAAAAACAAATGATGATTAAAGATAGTAAACTAGTAATTGACCAATGGAAAACTATGAATTTGGTTACTTACAAAGAAAGGGATTAATGATAACCAAAAGTATAGTTCCAAACCTGAAAAACAAAGAAAATCATGATGGTATGCTATTTCATAATGGTGATGATTAATTTCATGATCGTAAAATCGTGAACAAAGGTTTTTCAGATAATGAAAACTAATATAACTATAGGTGGCAATGGGTGAGTTAGGTAACGGGTCGAAATGGATGATTTTTAGTGTACCAGGCCAGGTATGCCAGACAATTTTTGTCCAACTAAAAATATATATATATATTATATATATATATATATATATGTATGTATGTATTAGAAAACTAATTAAGTTATTTATTACAATGATTTCGGAGGTTTTATGCTTTGAAATACACTAAGCCGATATTCAAACCTTTTTGATCCGTTTCATTTTAAGCTCTTTTTTGTAATGTTTGTTTAACTCCCTCAACCTTTGAAGAGAAGGGCAAGAAAAGTTTCTACAACTTTGAGAAATGGTCAATAGTGTAAGATCGATGATGTTGCAAACGAAAGATCCTTGGTTATTCAAATGAACACATAATATGATAATCATCAAACACTTTGACTTTTAAATGTCGCAAGGGGTGGCTTTTTAACTTCAGAAGGATGAATACAATCTACTATGTAAAGAATATTGCACTATAAAACTTTGGATATAAAAACTAAAACAAGTTATAGAACCTACTAAAAGTTCAATTTTTGGCGGAACCACAGGGTCCGTTGATCCTCCGGTCCCCAGTTTTCTTTCTAAATTTAAAGTTTTTTTCAAAAGAAAAACAGGAGTTGAACCCCTTGTGTAATCAGTAGAAAAGAAAAGAACTTTGACAAGGCCTAAAATAAAAAGTAATATGTTTGAAATCACTTGCCTGATTCCAACCACTTTTTTAAAATCATCTTCTAGCGCTCGGATCATGTATTTGTGAAAATTAAACTTCGGGCTTGCCTTGCAATGGGTCTTCAAAATTAACAAAAAAAAAAAAACACAGATGGACCTTAGAAAACTATATAAAGAAATTAGAACCTGTGTAGACCTAGAAAAATAGAAGAGGTTACATAATCATTTTGTGTACCATGTTCAAACCAGGCGGTACATATGCATTATACAGTTATCGCAGTTCTCAATATATTAATGGTTCTGAATTGAACGCCCCTCTCTCTATACATAGGATTCAAATCCTTACCGTAATAAATCACCCAAACGCAATGCTACATAATCTGACTTGGTGACAGATCCATAGAATTGCTTGAAGAAAGAATGCTGTAATGTTCAACAAAAAGATCAACAATAATAAATGGTATGCACCTATATATAATCACTCAGTAGTATATGGTAGTAACTTACCAGCCAACCTCGAATGGTTGATCGTTTGCCAATACCGAGAAAACGGTTCCTAATAAAGTCATTATCTTTAACTTGTGTGACTTTATGCTTTAAAACTGTACATTAATTACAACAATTAGAAGTAATTAAAAAGTAAGACACCAAACTCATTATTTTAATAATCTGTGTAAATTTAATAGAACTTGTTTACTAAATTCTTGAAAAATTAAGGAGTTCTTTCCGAAACCATGTGTACAAGAACTCTGAAAACCGTACTAACCTTTTTTGCTATTTACTATATAAAAAAATCGGTTCAAACCAATAAAACTTGCCAGTCTGGCCGACCCACCTAACCCGCCCAATTTCCTTTCACCTTTCACAAAACCGTAGTTAGTTGTGTGATCTGAACCTAACCGTGAACACCCCACCCTTACCTTGTGACGCGTCAAAGTTATCTTTCGTGATAGACTCTTCCCATTGCTTCCATTGCCGTATCTAAGGCATTAGTCATAGGGTTAAGTAACAAAGAGAATAAAGTACTTATTGTTAAATTTCAACTAACCTTAGCCACTCCAAATACAACAGTAAGGACAGAATATGTCACGTGCACAACAGTAAGGACAGGGATAGAAGAGGGACCTTGTTCTGTAAAACCATAAAAATATATATAAATCAACTAACTTATTATCGTAAACATTTGTGACCGCTTTTAGCGACCAATATTTCGTTATTAAATTAGAGACAAATTTGTGACCGTAGATTAACAACTATTTAGCGATCGCTTGTTTATTTTTCTATTTAGACCGTTTTGCGAGATTTCTGACTGATGTAATTTTTAGTTTACTTTTTGTTTTAGTTTTTGTTTTCCAACAGATACTATTCTTATTTTTTTATTTATTTGAATTTCAGTTTTGCGACTGCTTTACGACCAAGTATTATTTTTAAAACCCCTTTTAATTTTTACGACCAAGAGGGATTGGTCACAAATTTGTACGTGATTTATATGATTAAAATTTGTTACCTTTGAAGCACAATAACCCATAGTCGTTTCTTCTCCCGCAAGTAAGTGACGAACATGAGACGTACCGTCGAGGGGTTTTGACAAACAATCTGTCGAAAATCTATCGATGATCCGTTGGTAAAAGTCCATCGACAACTTGTGTTAATAGATCACTGACAGGCATGTCCGCGACGTATCATCGACAGAAAGAATTACCATATCACCAACGACTTAGCGACAAACGTTTACAACAGACCACTGACGGAACTTTCACTAAGTGAAAGAAAGGAATATAAATACCTTCTTTGATCTTTTGCAACGCTTCAAATAGCGGCTTTTGACCTGATTTCTTCAGTTTCTGAAAAAAACGGTTGAACGCGAACAACTTGACTTTATATCAACAAATAATTAACCGATCATCAAACAAACACGATAACAGCACAAATGGCAGCGACAACCCATGTCGGTGTAAACTCTAAGGAGTTGCCTTCTCCACCACCCGCCATGGATTCACTTCAATCTACACAAAAATTCCAAAGTTGGTATGTGGATAGTACGCCACGTATCATGATATATATATCGTTTAGTTATCAACAAGTCAACGACGTAAGTAAACTCATCGCTTTTAGTGTTCATTTAAGTCACGCTATAGTGACAAAATAACAATTGGCAGAATTGTTGTCGCTATTAATGCCATGTTTCGGACTCATCGTTGCCCACTTGTAATTAGACCCTATGTTGGTTTAAGTCACACTATAGTGACAGAATAGCAATTCACAATTGTTGTTGCCATTAATGCCATGTTTCGGTGTTACTTCTTAAAATATCAAGCACTACCATTCAACTCTTAGAAGCAAGTCATTTGTTCTTATTAAATGGCCAACCAATATTGTCCATAAATATTATAAATTTTTTTTTGATAAATTATCGACTTGGTCAATTTGAAACTTTTAGCGTAAATGGGTGTAACGATGAAAGTTTATGATTGAAAAATAGGTTGTAATATTAGCGACAGAAGTTAAACCATTCATAAATTGGTCGTTATTTTACGACTGTTTTTTATATGTTTCTAAGAAGTAGAAACTAAAAATAAACGGTTTGAATTTGTCACTAATATTGCAACCGGTTTTGTTATAAACAGAGTAGGTAACGATAGGCTACGGGTCACTTGAGATACAGATACACCACTCGGTCAATTCGTAGGACTGCCTAAACTGGATTTAGGATACAAAAAATCAACAACTAAACTCAAGTAAAGGTTCCAAAGAACACCATTTAAATTGCCAAATTTAAACTAGCAATGGAGAATCAACTTAACTCATCTAATGAGATAAATCGATATATCGTTTTTCCCTAACGTAAAACTCACTATTTTTCTTAAACTCCCTCATGGAGCTCCAATTGATCTTATTGTGGTCCAGGCCCGTTTCTATTGACCCGAACCCACTGCTATAAGGCCCGTATCCATGTGAGTCTGAAAATAAAGTGAGTTACTCTGGTATATTTTAATTGGTTGAAAAAAATACAAAAGCAAAAAAAAAACTTTTGAAATCAACGTTCCTTTCTCCGACCACACTCACGCCGGCGCACCCATGCCTCAGCCATGACCTTGGGAATGGTGTTGGTTTGCCACGCCCAAAGGGCTAAGGTGACACCCTCACTCACGCCCATAACAATTGGTCTAACTCAAATATGATTGAGTCCCATTTAGTTTTTTCGATTTGTGCGTGTGTATGTGTGTAATTCGATTTATATGTTCAAATCAAATTAAGTCAAAAATCACAAATTCAAATTCGACTTATGAACCAAATTCATAATTGGGCTTAAATGCTAACAGGATTTGAAAATGTATGGGGCTGTTTGTTTACCTCTTAATGAGGCTCTGAATGGTTCAGACCTCTTACTGGTTCAGCACTTAATGGTTCAGACTGTTTGTTTCGCGAGCAAATGTCTGAATGGTTAAGACATTTGCCTCTGAATTGTTAAGCATTATACTAAGTCCGAATGGTTAAGACCTATAATCTGAATTGGTCAGACATTTGACTCTTAACGGTTAAACATTATACTGGCTCTTAATGGTTCAGACCTCTTACTGGTTCAGCACTTAATGGTTCAGGCCTCTTAATGTTTCAGCACTTAACCATTCAGAAGTTGCCAAACAGCCCCTAAGTATATTTAGTCATTTAAATTTGATTCAGTCCTAATTTTTAGTTTTTTGGAGTTAAGGTTAAATAACAAGCCCATAATTAGTTATGAAAAAGAAAATACTAAAACAGTTTTAGTTGAACAAAAGTTATCCAAATAGACATGGGAATTCTGTATTCACCAAAGCAGACATAAATATGGAAATAGAAATGAAAATTTAGCATACACTTTTCTCGCTAAGACCGATAGGAAAGCGCCGGCTAAGCCCTCGCTTTTAGCTAAGACGACTGAGGGTTTTGGTAATTTTCTTTAAATGTTGCCTTATGAGGGTGATCAGGGTGTGGCATGATAGAGGCTTAATGATGGCTGTGATGGCGTGAAACGCTGCCGCAACCACTCTCATCATGCTAGTGATGGAGTGGTTGCGGCGGCCATCATGGTAGTGGTGAGTTTGATGGTGTAAGCGGAAATGAGGTGGCATTGTTGTGATTGGTTGGTTTTTTATGCATGGTTGGGAATGATTTAGTGATGGTGTGACTATGGACGAGTAATGCAAGTGATTTAGTGATGGTGTTATAGAATTGGGTGGAAGCTAAGCTAGCAACGATTGCAATTAACAAGAAAATTCATTTTCTAAACACCATTGCAGTCAGTGAACCATAAAGCATTAGACATATACCAAATCTTTAGTGAAGGGTTTCGAAGATCATCAATATGTCTAAATCAAGAAAATCATGGAAGAAATTGGGTTTTGGGGGATGAGAATAATGGGGAAAGCCATGGTCATGACTGAGTGTTAGTGACAAACTAGCAACTAGCATGATTGTTGTCGCTACTAATGTCATGTATCGGTGTCACTTCTTAAAATATCAAGCACACATCATTGATTAAAACATTCTTCAAAGCATGTCATTGTTTTTATTAAATGGCAACCAATTTTGTCCAGAAATATTATAATTTGTTTTCGATTTTTTTTTGTTTTTTTAAATGACAAAGCTTGCTTCTACACTGTAACACCAATATTCCTAAATTATTCTCCATACTCTATTACTTGTAGGGGTGTTCAAAAAACTCGTGGCTCGCAGATCGCTCGAAAAAAGCTCAGCTCGAAATTGGCTCGGTTATTAACGAGCCAGCTCGGCTCCGCTCGATTTGTAAACGAGCCGAGCTCGAGCTTGGCCTAGCTCGGCTTGTGAGCTGGCTCGATAAGGTTTACATCCTTCATTTTTGAGTTAATTACGTTTTCGTCCCCGTGGTTTGTCAAAAATCACTATTTCAGTCCATTAGTTTGAAATTTGCCATTTCAGTCCCTATGGTTTCACTTTTGTAACTATTTTAGTCCCTATGGTTTCACTTTCGTAACTATTTCAGTCCTTATGGTTCATTCTGGTTTGTCAAAATAACTGGATGGGGTTAACAGAGGTGGACTAAAATAGTTACGAAAGTGAAACCATAGGGACTGAAATAACAATTTTTAAACTAATGAACTGAAATAGTGATTTTTGACAAACCACATGGACGAAAAACGTAATTAACTCTTCATTTTTGTCCCACGTCGCTTAGAAAACAAAAACTAAAAGAGTATCTCCCATATGAAAGAAGGTAAAAACAATGTATAATGTGGATTAACTATTTATACTTGCATAATTAACTATTTGGTTAAATTAAATTGCAATTATGGCCCCTGGTCTATGAAGAGATTCATTTTTGAGGTTTTTTAAGTAGTAAATTTTGTGGTTCTTTATTAGTTCGGGCTAGATCGAGTCGAGCCGAACTAGCTCGAATTTTAATCGAGTCGAGCTCGAGCCTCAAATCTCAGCGCGATTTGAAATTCGAGCTCGAGCTGAGCCAGCTCGAACTGAGTTCGTGCAGAGGTCGAGTTGGGTCTAGCTCGGCTCGACTCGGCTCATTTACAGCCCTAATTACTTGGTTAATTGGAGACTTTCAACATGAGTGAGTTGAACAACGAAAGCTCATGATCAAAAAATAGGTTGTAATATCAACAACAAAACTTAAACCAGTCGTAAATCGGTCATCATTTTACAATTATATTTATACGCTGTTAACTATTAAAAAAAATAGATAATAAAAATAAACTGTTTGAATGTGTCACTAATATTACGAACGGTTTTTAGCCGCCCAAATCGGTTGGTAATATGTAAAAGAGTAATTTAAAACAATAAAGAAATTGGTTTAACTTGATCGCAAATCGGTTAATCTTCATCAAACATTGCAAAAAGTTCATGACCTAATCCGGTCCTTAGGTCAACATCGGTCAAACATGATTATCACTGGTTAAACACTATCAATAATATTTAGCCCTCATTTTCGTCAATCAAAAGCCGGCACGTCAGTTCTGCCGCGTGTTACAACTAGGATTTAGTGAACACTTTTGGCAAAAACCACTAGACTTTTACATTCTTGGTTGAGACAGCTAGGAAAGCGCCTGCTAAGCCTTATTTTTGGCTTAGACGGGTGGGATACGGCTAAAAGTGAATGTCTATTTAAAAAAATGTCAAGAAGTTGGCAAATTCTCCTATATATTGAAGATACAAGCTTATGAATAGTGATTAATAGTATTAGGTCCATTAAGAAGTTGCCACGTGGCCCATTAAGAAATTGTCACGTGGCAACTTTTTATTATTATTTTCTTTATGTGTGCTACGCCTTGCTACTTAAGATCTTTCGGTTTGGGAAATTCGGTACCGGTACCTAGTACCATTTGCTCATCTCTGACCAAGGGTTTCAATTGTCACGTGACAACTTTATTTTTATTTTTTTTCTTTATGTGTGCTACGCCAAAAGTCGGTACCGAATTGATAGATAAGATCTTTCGGTTTGGAAAATTCGGTACCGGTACTCAATACCATTTGCTCATCTCTGACCACGAGTTTCATAGGAATAACATCATTACCATACAACTTTTTTTGTTGACTTTTCTTTCGGTTATCTTATAGTGTTTATTTCTATATTTTCTTTTTATTCTTGTCAGCGGTTCCGTACGCAACGTACTAGTAGTGATTTCAAAACACATATAAACACATACTAAATAACAAAAGAAATTCGTCGCAACGCGGCGACCTTAGTAAACATAGTTTATTTAGCAACAAAAATGGTACAAAATGTTGACTATTAATAAGCCCAATAAGGCCATAATTTAAAACTAATGGGCCATGGCCAGGCCCAACAAATCAATGGACATATGCACACACCATACAAATCTCCAAGAACTCCAGAATTATGGGAAAACCTAAAAAAGCCCAAAGAAAAGTGGACCAATAATCATCAAGAATAAAAAATGTTAAGCCAGAAAATGAGTGGAAGATAGCAACGATTGCAATCGACAAGAAAATACATTTTCTAAACACCATTGCAGTCACTGACCCATAAAGCATCAAGCTTTACTATCTTTGATCATTTCTATATACATATATCCAATCTTTAATTAAGGGTTTTGAAGATCATCAGTATACCCAGTTGATCAAACATAAAAATCATGGAGGAAATTGGGTTTTTGGGGATGGGGATAATGGGGAAAGCTATGGCTATGAACTTGCTTCGTCATGGGTTTAAGGTTTCTGTTTGGAACCGTACTCTTTCCAAGGTATTTGTTTGTGTTTTGGTTGTTGAATTTGTGTTTGATTGTTGGGTGATTTTTGAATCTTTGGTGATTGATTGATTGATTGATGTTGGATTTTATTGGTTTAGGGTTTTTGTTTTTATAAGTTGATATGGATTTTTGGTGCATTTGAGGTTTTATGTTGATTGGTTTTGGTGTACCATGTTCTTGTTTTGGATATCTGGTTTTGGTTTTGAATATTTGTTAAGAAGTTTGATGTTTATATGGTCTAATTTAAATACCAATGTTTGGATTTTTGATTTCTTGCATCTTGATAATTTTGTTAATTTGAGGTTAAGGGTATGTTTGGCAAGGAGCTTTTAGAGCTGAGCTTCTAGCTTTTAAGAAAAAGCTCCTAATCAATAAAAAGCCTTGTTTGGTTGAAGGACCTTGAAGCTTTTAGGTTAGAAGCTTGAAACTTTTGGTTAAACGCCCCTACCGGTAGCGTTTAGAAGGAGCTACAAGCTTTTAGGGGAAAAATGACCATTTTAACCTCTAATTCTAAAGATAATAAACTTCTTAATGTACCAACTTTTTAATGTCCATTCCGGTCATTTTATACATTTAATTAAAAGTTACAGCTACTCTGCCAAACACCTAAATATTCTAAAAAACTACAGCTACCAGCCTTCAGCTTCCAGCCACCAGCTACTTTTGCCAAACATACCCTAAAGGGGGTGTCTGAATATGCCCATGGTTTAAAAAAAAACGATTCTGAGGCGCACCTCAGGGGTTTCTGATGTTTGTTTTTGACTTTTTGTGTCAATTTCAAGCAATTTATGTCTTTTTTATGAGTGCTTTTATAAATTTGATGATGAATATAGTTAGTATTATTATTTTTATAAGATATATAACTTTTATAATCATGAAAGTGATTATTTGAATATCAGAATTTTAATCATTATTGATATTCGCTTGATTGGAAGTCAATGATAGATAGATATATTTCCATTTTTTCAAAATAAGATGAAAATTAGAATAATAAAATATGGAAATTGTGTTTTATGAGGATTAATATATTTCATGTAAGTATAAAATTTTAATCATGGTATTTTCTTTGTTTTAATCGACCGTTTAATCTATAATATATCAGTTTGTCTTGTATAAACACTGAAAGTGTTATTGTCGGCATAAACTAGTCGTTTTCTGTTAATTTGAATATTAAACTTATGTTATAGTTGGGTAACCATGTAAGCATGAAAGTGAAGTAATATGATTTAATTCGAATATATAACAAACTGAAATATTAAACACTAAATGGTTGATAAAAACAAAATAAATAATATGATTAAATTTTATACTAACAGAAAAATAACAATCCTTATAAAACACAATTTCTATCTTTTCTTATTCTAACTTTCATCTTATTTTCTAAAAACATGAATTCTTGCAGTGTGATGAGCTAAAAGAATGGATAACATTGTTATAAATGCTCCTTTTTTTGCAGTGTGATGAGCTAAAAGAGCACGGTGCTTCTGTTGGCGAAAGTCCTGCAGCAGTAATTAAGAAATGCAAATACACTATCGGGATGTTATCGGATCCATCCGCAGCACTTTCTGTTAGTATAAATAATAAATCATATTACTTTTATAGACCCTTTAACTGTTTAGTAAATTACTTGTCAAACACTGCATTTGTGATTATCGGTCTCATCTAGGGGGTACATGGTATAAACTATTAATATTATATTTGCTTTTTAGGTGGTAGTTGATAAAGATGGGATTCTTGAGGAAATTTGCAGTGGGAAAGGTTACATTGACATGTCAACAGTCGATGCTGAAACTTCCTCAAAAATTAGCGAGGTTTAAGTTGCATTTTTCTTTCTCTGATAACCGGTTTCATTATTGTTTGATCTCTAATGGAACATTCCAAATGGTTGTGGTTTTTTAGAAATATTATTATCTTTAACATATCAAAGGGTTGATTTATGATAGGGGAATGATATTAACACCGCCAACTTTACTAAATACACCACCGTTTACAAACATATGTTGCGCAGTGTACAAGTATGTATAAAACGAATGGCGGTGTACGTAGTAATTTTAGTAGTGCATAAATCACCTCCCTTCAGGGTATAGTTAAAAGTTTGAATGGGATTAAATTGAAAAATGAAAACTGGTTTAAAGAGTTAAAGTCACCTGACAGTTAACAAAAAAGATGAAAATACCCCTGACTTAACGGAGAAAAAAGGATGGAGTTAACGAGCCAGATAAAAATGGCAAGATTTCATACCTTTTGGATCTAGATGTGGAAAAACAAACCTCTGGACAAAGTCGCAAAACTGGTGAAACCTCAAGGACGAAAATGGCATTTTACTCTTAATTTCATTTTAAAACTTAGATAACCAGTGTAATGGTATAGCTAATTATATACCAAAAGTTAATTATCTGAAAGTGAAAAAGACAAGAATATATATAGGGCCTGTCGTAACTCGATCTGTTTTGAAACCAGCCCATTTTGGCCCGAACCGGCTGCATTGACCCGTTACCCAACCAGCTCAGACAGCCCAATTTGCCACATTTAACGAATGGTTTTGTATTTTCAGGCAGTAAAAAAGAAGGGAGGGTCTTTCTTGAAGCTCCAGTGTCAGGTAGCAAAAAACCAGCTGAAGACGGACAATTAGTTATTCTTTCTGCTGGTGACAAAGTAAGTTTTTAGGATGACCCCACAGGCCAGGTGTCATCTTTTTCGTCTTTTTTTTTTTTTTTTTGAATCTTGTAAATAGTATATATATATATATATATATGAAAGGTGGTTTTAAAAACTATTACTAGAACAACGGTCCGGTTTTTCTAATACAACAATTTATGATGCTTTGGATTTGTATGCTTTAACGTTTTATTTTTATCGATAATCTTTGTGTGCGTGTGTGGTTGTAGGGACTGTATGATGCAATTCTTCCTGCATTTGACGTTTTGGGGAAGAAGTCGTTTTTCTTGGGAGAGGTCGGAAACGGAGCAAAAATGAAACTGGTTGTCAACATGATTATGGGCAGGTATGCATTTTCATCGAGAAACCTTTTTATTAGTCGGGATTTATTCTTTCTAATCTTGGTATGTTTTTGTCATTTTCTTATACTCCATTTTCATTCTGTGGCCTCCATTTACATGATGTGAACATAAATAAAGATGGCACTAGTAAAATTGCCTTTTAAAAACTTATAAACTATCCTGAGATTTTAATCAACCGGTTATATGATTATGCGGTTCTGTTTCTTCATATGAATGTGCTAATTTATATCTGTCGGTTCGGTGTTTTTGTGCAGCATGATGAACGCCTTCTCAGAGGGACTTGTGCTTGCTGACAAAAGTGGACTTAGCCCCAATACTCTTCTGGATGTCTTGGTAAGATAACAAAACTGTATTTTTAGTTTGATAAAGAATAGTTTTAATTCTTTTATAAATAAAATGTTTACTATTAAAAATATTTATTTGAGGAAAACTAACGTTAAAATAAGTAAATATTCAGAAAAGAAGTGCACATTTTTATATAAAAAAGAGTTAACTGCCATTTTCGTCCCTGTGGTTTATTCACTTTTGTCATTTCAGTCCAATTTTCATAAATGCGCCATTTTCCTCCCTGACATACTGGAAACGTGCCACTACAGTCCAAAATCAAAACCCAGTTAAGTCAGACAAGTTTAATGAAGGATACTTTTAGTCAGGCATAAAATAAGGGAAAATGAAAGAAATATGAAAGGACAAAAATATCCTTTATTAAACCTGTCTGACTTAACTGGGTTTTGATTTTTGGACTGAATACCCTTCATGAAACTGGCGCATTTTTAAAATTGGACTGAAATGGCAAAAGTGAACAAACCACAGGAACGAAAATGGCAGTTAACTCTATAAAAAATAGTTTAAGTTGGTTTATTTTATTGCTAATAAGTCAAACAATTTAAAGCAGCAAATGAGGGTATTCAACTGCCAACTATGCAAGTATTTATTCTTTAATTGCTATTTTGATAATAATATTTTTACATTGATAACTTTTAAAATGGGCCATTTTGACCCGAGCCCGTTTTGCGTAAAACTTGTTTGACTCAACCCATTTACTCTGTTACTCGAACTGACCCATTCGTTTTACCAGGCTAAAGTATTTGTGATCATTTCTAAGATGTTCATTATTAATGAAATACAAAAGAATTTTAAAACACCGAACCACTTATATAGTTTTTTGGTAAATGAAATTGTTGCAGGATCTTGCTGCGATTGCTAATCCTATGTTCAAAATGAAAGGGCCATCAATGATCCAAAACAGTTACAGCCCTGCGTTTCCGTTAAAACATCAACAAAAGGACATGAGGCTGGCGCTTGCTCTTGGTGACGAGAATGCTGTATCAATGCCAGTGGCAGCCGCCGCCAATGAGGTAACCTTTTATCAAACATACTGAAAATGTTTTTTCATATTTACTAGAAAAGACGCCTTTTTATGTTACCCAACCTGACCCGACTTGTAGATGATTATTGAGGTTTTAAGAACTTTAAATTGTTTTTAATTATTTGTTATTATTACTAAAATGCAGGCATTTAAGAAGGCTAGAAGCACCGGATTAGGAGATCTTGATTTTTCGGCTGTTTATGAGATCTTTAAGGGGACTGAACCCTCGGCTTGATGATCTAGATCGTGAAGGAAGTTGGCTCTTTTTACAGACTGCAAATCAAGCATTCTTCCTTTCATTAATTCCGACGTGTTTCGTTTGGATGACGAAGGATACTCGTACTTTGTTTTATTTTGATTATGGTCATATATTTGGATCAATTAAAACAGAATCCACAAATGCTTTATTATCAATAGAACAAGTAAGAGACAGCATGCATCTTCTTAACTGGTGTCTCTTTTTATCATTACATGTTCACTCACCTACACACACAAATAATCTCTCTTGCAAAGAGGTCTTATATCGGTATACGACCGCAAACAATGGAGGCAGTATGGGCCACACATAATGTAACAAGATCCGAGCCGTATGGGTCATATATCACTGTCACAACAGTAATTTCTGTCCCGTTGTACTTTCATGCAGGTCATATGTTGTGGGTGAAACACCTTGTATACGGGTTATATAGTCAGCTTAACGTTCTCATACGACCCATATGACACAAAATCGTCTTGGTATGTATGTTGCCCTGTATGAGGGATAGTGCCCGGTTAACATGAGAGTGGTGTACAGAGAGCGGTTAACATTAGCCGCCTAAAATATAATTCATAAAAACAACAGTAACAACCATACCCCTATCCTAAGGGATATAGAGGTTGTTTCCAAAGAGACACTCAACTCCAAAAGCCCTATTATGACATGAACAATATATATTATGACATGAACAATATATGAGCAATATAGAGTCGAAACAACAAAAGGATCAAGTAATTTAATAATTTGATAATATAGTGCTAGCAAATTAGCAATAGTAGCAGTGACGGATCTTAAACTTTTAAATAGGGACCGAAAGTTTTAGAGAAAAAAAGTGGGGAGGGACCCCCTAACCAACCCTCCCCTAAATAGTAGTAAATGGTGAAAGACTGAAAATAATACTAGTAGCATCAAGGATACATGAAACCAAGAAGAATTCAAGATGCCTTGGGCAACATAAAATATAATTCATGTGGTTTACAAAACAAGTTGCAATAAAATGTACATGATACATATAACATAAACATTACATAATGTAACAAGATTCATGTCGGGTTTGTAGTGGCTTCTGTAACTATACACTAACTGAGCAAATATGAAGCGATAAGTTTGGCTAAAGTCACGCGTCTCACACAGTTTTTTTTTAAACACGCTACACATTTTACAAGGTATCCCAATAATTCAATTTGTGCATAATTTCACATTTGCCTCTTCTGGGTTTTCTAAGTTCGATTTTAGATTGTTGTAGTGAATTCACTTTGGATTTTTCATCTCGGTTTTGACCCTTGGTATGGGATGACGACGTTGGTTGTGGATGTGTTGGGGACGACAACGATGCCGATGGAAGGTAAGGTTTAACAATGGCAATAGGTGATCAATGACAACCATCAACGATGGTGATGGCCGATGGGTGGTGGTCACCTCCCAGCGGCTCAGATAGTAGATCTTTTTCTTACAGTTGACCATATCCATATGCTTGTGATTCTTTGATAACAATCAACTATAAGGCACATCCAAAACACCACTTAATATATAATATCATACCTTAAATCGTATCAAACACTTCAAAAAAAAAAAAAATTGCTTACGCACCAACCTGATCTAACCGACGTGTTTTGACCCTAGGTTACTAATTTGACCCAAAGTTTCCACCTTAAAAAATCCAGTTTTGCGTCATACATGATTCTCACATTTGATGTTGTTACTTCTTAGACTTGAGCGGTTTGAAGACATTTTCCTTGTAGTATTTGAGTTCCGCTATGCTTTCTTTGATGTCATCCATCGCCCTGTGGTTCTTCTCCTTCTTTGGAGCTTTCTTTTTATCTGTACATTAAAAAAAACGATTAGTAAATAGAGTAACAAGGGTTGACCGTAAACCCTTTTTTGTAGGAGTATACACAAACAAAACGAACATGAACGAGGGTTTGTTCGTGTTCATTGTTTAAGTTTCTAAACAAACACAAACCAATGTCGATATAAAGTAAGCAACAATATCCAAATTAAAGATTAGATACCAGCATCATGATTCAACAATATTCAACATTTTAAAAAGTAAAAAACAATATCCAAACTAAATTCTAACGCCTGATGGGCTAATTAGACAATTAGTACTGCTAACAACTAACAAACTAATTTAAAGGGATATTGAATTTAAATAACCCCAACTTTCATCAATTGGCCGATAACACTCCCAACTTTCGATTTGTACACCAGCACTCTGAACTTTCAACTTATTGGCCAATAACACTCTCTAACTAACTGAACACTAACCCAGTTAGTTTTTGCTGATGTGGCATCTGATGTGGCCCCTTTTGCTAACGTG
This sequence comes from Scalesia atractyloides, assembly GCA_947069175.1. Classification (NCBI taxonomy): domain Eukaryota; kingdom Viridiplantae; phylum Streptophyta; class Magnoliopsida; order Asterales; family Asteraceae; genus Scalesia; species Scalesia atractyloides. The sequence continues at coordinate 10,870,783 of CAMTDV010000004.1, forward strand.
GCATATGAACTGGCAGCTGACGTGGCATTTTTATGACGTGGCAACTGATGTGGCAGCTGACGTGGCATTTTTGATGACATGACAGCTGATGTGGCAGCTGACATGGCATTTTTTATGATGTGGCAGCTGACATCAGCTAACTGGGTTAGGGTTCAGTTAGTTAGGGAGGGTTATCGGCAAATAAGTTGAAAGTTGGGAGTGCTGGTGGACAAATCGAAAGTTGGGAGTGTTATCAGCCAATTGATGAAAGTTGAGGTTATTTAAATCCAATATCCCTAATTTAAATGAATATGCAAACGAACATAAACGAATTTTCACGAACGAACATAAACAAGCATTCACAAATGAACATACATGAAAGACCGAGACATGTGTAAATGTTCGCTTGTTTATTAATATGAACATTTTTTTTTGTTAATGTCAAGTCTTTTAATTAAAAAAAGAACTTCACTGAACGTTCGATTTCTTTACATGACTACGTTTTGTCCATTTTTTTTTGTAAATAAGTACTATTACAAAAGCGCTTAGCATAAGTGGATGTCAACAAAAGTGACATCCTTTTGCATGTAGTCTCGAGAATCACTAAAGTATTTTGTAATATAAACCAATGTTGTAAGAGTCGCTAGGAGTTAGTCGGCGGTGGGTACCGACTAGCGATTAATCAGATCAAGATTTTTATATGTAATTTTTAGTTATATATATACACACACATTTTTATATGTAGTTTTCTAAAGTAGACATGTTTTAACCATTTATTAACCCATTTTTTAAGTAATTTGAAGGAATTTATAAGGTTTGGTCGAAATTTGGCCGGCGTCTGGTCAAATTTTAGCCAGAATAGAACCGCCATTGACCGCCTAGAGATTAATCGGCCATTAATCGGTGAACCTCCGATTAGTGATTAATCAGCGACTAATCGGGGACTAGTCGGGATTTTTACAACCATGATATAAACAGAAGAATGGGTGGTAGAATTTTATTTATAAAAATTTATATTATAAGAAAAAGCTTGCTTTTGCCTTACACCAATGAATAAGCCCGTATAAATACAAAAAAATAACTAGTTATAAACAAATGATGAAAGTTCACACACCTCTTGGGAACCAACGGACACATAAGGCGTTAATGCTGCTGACATCAACGACTACATGAGAGAAAAGACTGGCCAATTCAGGCATGTATTTCTGCAAAAAATAAAATAAAAATAAATAAATAACTTCATTTTACTGGAGAAATATATCTAACAAAAAGATTACACATCTAAGATTATATAATTTTGTATACATATTTGTAAGGACTAAGTCTTTCTTAAAACACTCATTTTTTTAAGATTAAGCGTGTTTCAGGTCAACCCGTACAAAAGGATTACATGTTTTGACCAGTTACCCAACCTGCCCATTTTTCAACCGCTAATATCAGGTATTTATTTCTACAGTGGGGAAATGTGAAGACAAATTATACACTCGGTAATTGCTTATTCTTAGGGCTGCAAACGAACAACATGTTTAGGGAACAGTTCGTGAAACATTCGGCGAGAAGTTCGTTTGTGTTCGTTCGTTGATAAAACAACCGAACACGAACATGAAATTTTGTTTGTTTAGTTAAATGCATGAGCATGAACAGAAGCCGTGTTCATTCATTTATGTTTGTGAACGTTCGGTAACGCGTTCGTCTATGTTTGATTGTGTTTGATAGTTCATTAGTGTTTTTAGTTCTTATATTTTAGTTAAACACTTTAAAATTCCGACAAATAAAATATCTAATAAGTATAAGTGTATTATATATTTTGTTCATGAACGCTTGTTTGTGTTCGTTTGTTTCCATTTGTGTTCATGGACATAAGTTTATGTTCATTTCTATTCATGAACGTTCGTTGCCTAAAATTAACAAACAAACACGAACACGAACACATTCATTTCCTTAACAAACGAACACGGATATAAAAAACCCGTTCGGTAAGTGTTCATGAACAGTCCGTGAACAGATATATTCCTTAACGAACGAAGACGAACACGGCCTTATTCGTGTTTGTTCGGTTCGTTTGCAGCTCTACAGTTATTCTTTTACCTTCAAGAATATAAAATCAACATAAATGGAGTTTCCCGCAAGCAGAGGAGTGTACGAGCCCACATGTTTCTTGACAAATTCAACAACCTACAGAAAATTTATTTTAGTTCTTTACGATCATATATTTAATTTTCTATGTAGGGTATCTGCATAATGCATATGAGCTATGTTGAAATGTTTTAGGATAAAAGTAATGGAAATGAGGTTTTGAATTTGAAGTACCCGTTGTTCAGCTTCTTTTTCACTAATGGTACTTTGGATAACTTTTTCTGTCAAACCTATAAATTATATGACACGTTAAGCCAAAATGGTCTTTACTCGAAATTATGATATTATATTATTTCAAAAGATAACAAGCTAGAGGCCACAGGCCACTTACCACTCGCTGCGTGATGTTCCGTACACCATTCTCCCATCTCATCTAGACACTTTTTCGGTTGATGTATAACCAAGTCGGGACCCTGCACCAAAGATATAATCAATGTTTATCTGGTTACATACTTGTATATTTCACAACTATACACAATATAATAACAAAATTACAATAAAAACCGCCAAGAGTGTATCGACTTACCTCTACGGATTTGTTCAACTTTCCATCTGTGATTATACAAGCAATCTCCAGTATTCTATCTACTTCAATATTCAATCCTGCACATACAAATACGGTCACTACCCATTCGGCCAACTTAATTGTTCTTCGTTTAAAACCACCAACACTGATATATCGGTTATCAGTCCCCATGTAAAATATCGGTGTCAAATACAGGTCGGAATATCGGTACCGATATTATCGGCAATATTGACCGATATCACCGATTTTCCCTATATCAGTACCTTTCTTCTTAGTTCTATCATTCGTCTTTCTTCTTATTGTTGCTATTAGTGTTTTAAGTCTTAATCAGTTCCTAATTGCTACAATTTTGCAAGTTACAAAAGGTTAATTTGTTAATGGTAGGAGAGTATACTACATTGTTAGTGTTATAAATATAAATTTTGCATGACATTAACATTATTGATATCCCATCGCAATAACCAATGTCTCAAATATCGGTCCTTGACCGATATCCGATTTTCTTACCACATTAACTGCTGCTTAGCTCCATGCAATTTGTTTTATAAAGAGCAAAATTATATACCTGTCATTTCCAAGTCGATCCACACAAGAGGCAACCTGTAATCTCCTTTTAACACGTTTTTTTGATGATCGGTTTCTTTCTTAGAGTCACCTACATCACCAAACAAAATGTACAAATAAGTAACATCTTTGCATATCCCAACAATAATAAAATCAGTCAAAACAATAATATAGAACGACATAATACCATTGGCTGTCACTGGATCGTTAGCGGAACTGGTTGTCTCTATTCTATCATCCTCAACGTCCATTTCTAGTAAAGAAAAAGCGTTAGAGAGGTGGTCCATACTTTTTGTTGATACTGTTTTCGATTTTTCAACCATAAAGATCCTGTGATAACAAACTGAGTGAGTTGCTGGTAGAATATTAATACTGAAAATCCATAAAATATGCAACATTGTTTCTCCAGAAAAATATAGTTTGTAAGACCATGAATAAGAACATCACTGTAACATGATACTTGTTCCATGTGCATTGGCGAAGCTTGACCCCCCCCCCCCCCCGGCATGCACTAAGCTGCACCACTGTCCATGTGCATGCATTATCATGTTGTTTTGCAGTAAGAACTGAAAGAGTTTTCAACAGAGTTGGCAATTGCATGAGTGAGTGAGTAAAAATAATTACTATAAGATACGACTTAAAGGGAAATGGTCAAATAGGTTGAAAAGTTGAAACGAACTGAAGTTCGCCCCAAGTGTATTTTTAATGATAAATCCCCTAAATCATTTCATTCAAGAAACTAAAGTACTGTTACTATAACTTTGCTAACCATATTTGACACACTTATTGTATGTAATAAAACACTTTAAAACAAGACCTACTCGAAAAATACGTGTTTTGACCAGTGTTGGCCGATTAATCGCTAGCCAGCCCTCTACTGAGTAATTTTTCGTTAATCAGTCCATTAATCGCTAGTCGGCCCGAATCGGCCCTAGTGGCCGGCAAAAGTCGGAAAAAATCGGGAAAATCGAAAAAAAAATCAGAAAAAAATCGAAAAAACCACAGATTTTGGCCAGAACCTGTCATATTTCAGTCAAAACTTGTCTACTTAAAAAAGTTATGTATAAAAATATGTGTATATATGTATAAAACTTAAAATTATACATAAAAATTCCGATCCGATTAATCCCGATTAATCGCTAGTCCCCACCCCACTGGCCGACTAGCGCCTAGCGAGTTCTACAACCATGGTTTTGACCCATTGCCCAACCCATATTACTCAAATTCCACCTGCAGATTTCTATAATCCTAAGGAAAAATTGAAAACGATGCCGGTCATTTCATGGATTGCTCTAGTTCTCAGATAACCAAAAAAGAAAACTTTTTTTTAAAAAAACTTTGGGGTTTTTCTTTCTAAATTGCTAGTAAAACTATCCGCTTGAAACAGATTATAGCATGCTAAACTTAACTAGCTCCAAGAACCATAAAGAAACACATAAAGAAAACAGGGCCAGTATAAATAACAATTAAAGACACAAGAACCATGGCCGGCCCGGGGGTGGGCGGGGAGGTCCACCGGCCAGGATCCGATATTTCGAGGGGCACGTTTTTTATGAAAAAACACCTGATATGTATATGTAAAATATTTTTTTAATAGGGTACATTCATACAAACACCAAAACAGGCCCACTTTGGCATTAGGTTTAGACCTTTACTGAGTGAGCCCAAAACCCAATTTCGTTAAGGCCTAAGGGCACGTTTTTCAAGCTCGAACAGGGTACACGAATTCTCAAGGCCGGCTAGAACTGAACATAAAAATAACTTAAATTTTGGCATAACTATTAATCACTTCACTTATATAACAATTTAACTCAAAACACAAAAAACAATCCAATAATCAGATTCAATCATTCAAACATGATAAACACAAGCAAGTAATCTAGCACCATAAATATACTCTTAACCTTCATTTCTACTCAATAATGCATCAGCAACTTTAAAAAGGTTCAATCTTTAACACAATAAGAACAATGATTACGAAATTGAAGAATTGGGGGTTTGATCTGTGATGTTTTTCTAGGGTTTTAGTGTATCGGAACCGAAGAAATTTTAAATATTTGTGGTTATTTTTTTTAATGATTGTGAAATGGAGAAATAGAAGGTACCTTCATGCAGCAATCGGAGGTAGAAGATGATCGATTTGTAGTTCCGATTGATGATTTGGAAGCTGCTGGATTAGTGAAATTTGATGGGTTTTTAGGGCATGAATGTTGTCGGTTTGATCAATTATATAGAGTGAGTGCGACATGATTATTAGGGATTTTTATGCAACTTTGTAAGTTACTAAATAGTTATTTATACTTTTTATCACTCATACGTATAATATTTAGGGTTTTTTTTTTTTTTTGGAAACGCAAAGATCTCACGTGTAAATCTATCTGCTTGGGCTATGTCAAAGGTCGACTCCTCGACTGTCATGAGACCGTGCCCCCTGAAGCATGAGAATCAAATGGAATCCGTAAACCCTCGCCTCTGTCAGGTTTGAACCCAGGATTAAAGTCATGGTTCGTCCCTTCACCAAGATGTCCCTTGAAAATGGCCCAAGCGAGAATTGAAGTTTGTGTCTTCACTAGGGAGAGCAGACCTTTTGACCACTAGACCAACATCTCAGGACTAGGGGATGTTTACTATTTGGGTTTTATTAAATCGTTAATAACGGTTTTTTATCGTTGAAAACCTAAGTCGAACCATTGACAATTAAAACCGAATCATTAATATCGGTTTCGTTCCAGTTTACTTTCATGGTTTTCACTTTTGAACTTTCTAAAGAAATACAAAAAAGATAAAATAAAAAAAATGTTATTGAAAATGTATAGAACAAACTTGTTCCAAAAATAAAATCTGAAAACAACAATCTCATGAAATAAAATAAACAAAACAAGTCTTAATGTCATAACTAAAGATTCTTAAAAGTGAATGCGATGATTTACGAAAAAAACCAACCTCGAAGTCAAATCGATTATCAGTGTGAGTGGTTTCACGGTTTAAAACCAACCATGAACAATCCTGAGAATTCTTATGAAAATTTTCTAAAATTCACTAGTTTTGAAATAACCGGTGGGTGAAACGCCTGTGTTACATGGAGTTAAAATTTGTAATGTTATGGTTTTGATGATTTATGTATTAGTATTCTTCTTGCGGAAAAAAATCATGTTGATAAAATAATCATGTTGCAACGGCAAAGCCGAAATTGAATAAAACATTGTATTTTAATGATCGTAAGAGAAAGAAAACAGTCAAAAACGAAACCTTGAATCAACTTTGACGAATTGATATTCATGTTTTGATGACTTGTACATTATCAAACACAACTTAGTTTTTTTATAAAATTTACACTGAAATGTGGAAAAAATCACGCCGAAATGTTATATTCTGATTGTCATAAAACATCATATTTTATAAAACTATAAGGGGAAAAGTATGAGTGAGTCACGTGGAAATGGTATATTCCGATTATCATAAAACATCATATTTTAAAAGCTATAAGGGAAAAAAAAGTATAAGTAAGTCACGTGGTATCATATGCTTGATTAAAAAAACAAAGACAAAAGCTTAGGATGTAAAGGGTAATTTTTAAAATGAAAAATTGTAAGTTTTCGTAATCCATACTTAATGGGCCTCTAGAATAATGCTTAAACTGTTTGTACCATAAAAAAGTTGTTGATAGGACCTTATAAATATTGCATCATTAACTTGGCCTTTTTGTATAATTTATAATAACCTCTCTAAACTACAAGTACAATTTCTATGTAGTTGTTTACGACTCAGTTCAAAGTTTTTAATGAATATGATTGGAGTCGTATAAACCTGTTTTTATTGTAATGCATATATTTTTTTTGGTGAATAAATGGAATTTCAAGAGGTTTGATTGATGTATTCGTACTCGGACCGATTTAGCTATTTGGTATTTGTACGAGTGCTAAAAAACAAAGTGGTACTAAAGCAGGTACCATACTGAAATACCCGCACCTATACTTGTAACGTACAAATATATTCGATACCCAATTTTATTCAAATTTGATACCGGTTACGATACGACTATTGTACCAATCTAATACCCATAAACCAAACATGCTAAAACACTATCGAAATCATCCCTTTAAATTAAAACACTCAAACCAAACATGCTTGATGCTATCAAATCTAAACCCTCAAACCAAATATCACCTTAGTTTCTCAATTGTTCATTACACTAAGTTTACTTTCCCAAAAATTTTACCAATTATACTTTGTTTTAAAGGAGCATTTGTCACCATCTAAACTTGTAAATTACATATTTTCTTAAAACGCAAGTTTTTGATGCATATACAATGTTTTTCAAACATGATTTGAAAATATGTAATTTTATAACTTTAGAAATGAATATATGAAATTGTCCCTTGGTGAGATATTCTAGCAATTTGTGAACATGTGATCAATTTGTGACATGTGATCAAGTTACATTGGGTAAAAAGTATATTATTCACGTAATAAATCTCAGTAAATATCAATGTATTTGGTCTTTAGAGCATATATAATGGGAGGGGGAAATAATGTCCCAACCTTTTGGCATTTTACGTCATGTGGTGGTCGAGTCAGTATGTGGTCATTGTGGGGCATTATGTTAAAATGGGTCTAGTGGAGATGTGGTCATTGTGGGGCATTATGTTAAAATGGGTCTAGTGGAGATGTGATCATTGTGGGGAATTATGTAAAATGGGTCTAGTGGGGATGTGGACATTGTGTTACATTATATATTAAAGGGAGTGTAATAGAATTAAATAAAAGAAAAACCATAAAAAAATGCTATTGGTCAAACAAAAAAGAAGAAGACGCTTTTAATAGCACACACCTCCGGATTTTTTTTGAAAATAACTCCCCGGGGGCGGTCATGGGGCTTGGGGGCGTTTTCCTGGGGAAAAGACGCCAAAAAAACCCTACTACGAATAGTTTTACGGTAACTGTATTTTATTTACGACAATTAGTAAACTTATTATAATATCATGGTTGTCCAAACAATAAGTTTAATGTCAAATTTATCATTTAAAACACTTTAAATTTCAAATTCACACGTTTCATTATTACACATCCAACTTTTTTCTTTTTTCTTTTTTCATTATTACACGTTTCACTATTGGGGTGTAAGCCCAGTGGCCACCGGCCTTCATTCTAAACCGGCCCGAGGACACTCGAGGTCACGGGTTCGAAACATGTTTCAGCCCCTCAGGTTGGCAGGGGTTTTACCACCAGGCAGCGTTGCCGGGTCGCTAGCTTGAGAAGAGGATCCCTTCCGCGGTTAGGGGTACCGTGCATCTACCCTCTTTTATTTAATGTTTTAAATTTGTGGAGCTTAAACTATCATCTAAAGTTTTTCAATGCACGTACAAAATGTGAGGTTTAAGATGAGATATCGTTAAAATATCGATTCTAAAGTAAAGTGTATGTTTTCATAAAAAAGTTTATAATTGCTAAAAAAAACGTAACTTGTTGATCAAGTTTATAAAATTCTCCTACAAAAATTCACTTAGACAAAATTTTCTACAAAGCGAAGGGTTTATTATCATCTTCTTAAACCCTTTCTATTGAAAAAGAAAAATAGTTTATTATGAAGAAGTCAACCGACTACATGGATCTACCGTGCCCTACTCCTTATGAAGAAATCAACCGTGAAGCCTTCTGTTAGTTTCTTGTTGTTATTATTGATTGATATTGTCACATGAACCTTATTATAATTTTTATTTTATTTTTTGAATTATTTTCGCTGAGTTATGTGTTACATGGGTGGTAATTCTTGACAATGTCGGAACATGACACGAAAAATATAAAAAAAATACAGGTTTTTGGTATGCTAACATGACCCGTTTCATTAAATATGTCAACCTGAACATGATCTGTTTAAAAAGTGAGTTAACCTGACAACACATTTAAATGTTTTTAAATATGTATATATTAGATTTTAAGAGATGGAGAGTGTTAATTTTTTAAGTTGAATATTTTTTTTTTTTGTTTTTAATTCGTTTTGGGTTAATCCGAACACAGTCACTTTAAAAAGTGGGTTAACATGTCAATCTGTTAAGGGTTTCTAAAAAATGTTTATGTTTAAATTGTAGAGATGAAAATTGTTAAACTTTTAAAGTTAAATATTTTGTTTTTCTCCTTTTTAATTTTTAAAGAAAATGTTTATAGTAACTTTTAAAAGTGAAATTGGTTTCCCTATTTTGATTCTATAATAAGAGGACACTAGTTATTATTTTCATATTTACAAATGAAAATTAAACAGGTCGACACGAAACACAACATGATTTTAAATGGGTTCGACACAACACAAATAAATATATGGGTCAGGTTAGGCAGAAGAATTCAACCCATCAACTCGAAACCCGTGACCATGCCAACCTGACACAACCGACACCCTATGTATGAACATAGCACTTATTCAAATTCATAAATCATATACGAGGACACATGAAAAAGTCATATCAGCTTGTAGCAAGAATGCATGATGACTCATTAATTCTAGCAAATTATAGCATTGTATTATCTGCAAATTAGAAACATATATAAAGCTTTGATTACATGTTAACAGAATCTTAGACTGAATGCAATTTCTTCTTCTTTAGTGTCCTTAAATGCTGAACATTTTAAGGGGATGCGTGTCGATTGTACCAAGTTTCTCAATCAGAAGTTCTCACTAAGTCACAGGTACTAATTTCACATTGACATTTGCTCGTTAAGTTTGCGTAAAACCAGAGGTGGACATTTTGACCCATTTACTTATAAATGGGTTGTTTTGTGTTGTGTGTGTTCAATTTCAAACGGGTCATATAACATGTCAAACGGGTTGAAAAATGCATACAACCTTCTAAAATCTGAATTGTGTGTGTGGGTCAACCTGACTGAAACAACCCCCCCCCCCTTACCTCACCACTCTTTAATTCGACAAGTCGATTTAATGTTACAGCACCCTCATGGGACCCACGGAGATTCCTTCTCACTATGCTGAAACAATAAAAATTCCTACTGCACACTATGCTTTTGGTGCCAACTTTATGGATCCAAAGGTGAGTTATTTACATTTTACAATCCCATCTTGTCGATATCAATCTTAACCGTTGATCCGATGATCTGACCTTGATAACGCCGTTTGATGGGCGGTAGTTGAAGCTTTTTGGAAGGGTTTTGACTGATGGGCGGGTCAACGCTGTGGTCAAATGTGACTTATCGGATAATCTCAGCATGAATGCCGATGCTCTGGTAGATTGATTATATGTATTTACATAATTACTATATTATCTAGCATTGTTTTGGCTCATAAATGTAATATTTATAAGATTTTTTTTTTTTGCTCAGCTAACAAGTGAGCCGTACATGTCGAATGGAAAGTTTAACATTGACTATAAGGTTACTTATATATCTTGTTGGCTCTTTATAAGATATATACAATATGCATGCTGACTTTTTTTTATTTTATTTTATTTTATCAATTATGTCATATGTCATATTACTTGATGTGTAATTTTTTTTTGGTTGTTTTATTTAAAAACTCATTTCTTATGCAGGGTACTGACTACAGGACTCGATTCACATTCGGAAATGGTGCCATGCTTGGAGCTAGTTATATTCAGGTATAAATTCTACATCTCTTATACAGTTATACTAATGCATATATTTGATTAGCAATATTTCATTAAATTTTTTTATTTTGTAATAATTTGTTTGCAGAGTGTGACGCCTCACCTGTCGCTAGGTGGGGAAGTAGTCTGGGCCGGCCAGGATCGTAAGTCTAATCTCAGTTATGGTGCCCGATACAACACGGATAAAATGGTAATTTCACCATGCTGACATGCCATAAGTTTTAACAAGTTAATAGAGTCAAATGTCATTTTAGTCCCTGTGGTTTGGGTCATTTTGCCAGTTTAGTCCAAAGGTTTCATTTTTTCGCCTGTGGGTCCTAAAAGGTTTCACCGTTGCCATTTTAGTCCACTGGGTTAACTTCATCCATTTTTTCTGTTAACAAGAAGGGCAATTCGGTCATTTTATATGGCCGAATTGCCCTTCTAGTTAACAGAATTACATATAAAATGACTGAATTGCCCTTCTCGTTAACAGAAAAAATAGATGAAGTTAACCCAGTGGACTAAAATGGCAACAGCGAAACCTTTTTGGACCCACATGCGAAAAATGAAACAATTGGACTAAACTGGCAAATTGGCCCAAACCACAGGAACTATAATTTGTTACACTTACCAGATGACTTATTACATATATGTTGGTTTTGTTGTGGTAGGTTTCATTGGCATCTGATTTGATTTATAATTACTTTTCAAGAGATGTTACTGCTAGCGTTGGTTACGATTGTATGTTTCGTCAGGTAATATAACAAAGCCCTATTCTTTTCTTATTTTTTCATGTTTTCTCATTCAAATAACGCTTTGCGAGTTCTCAGAATGTTACCACCAAAAGGGTCTCAAGTAGTTTTGTTTAACAATGTTGTGTAATGAGGTTAGACGCAAAGTTTTATTTAAAAAAGAATAAAATGTCATTTTCGTCCCTGAGGTTTGGCCAGTTTTGCGACTTTCTTCAAAGGTTTGTTTTCCGCATCTGAATCCAAAAGGTTTGAAATCTTGTCATTTTTATCCGGCTCTTTAACTCCATCCACTTTTCTCAGTTAAGTCAGGGGTATTTCTGTATTTATTGTTAACTTAAAAGGCAATTCGGTCTTTTTCACTTTATGTACAAACATTTAGCATAATGTACAACTATTCCAAAAAGACGAAAATACCCTTAAGCTAACAAAAAGAAGAAAATACCCTTGACTTAACGGAGAAAGATGGATGGAGTTAATGAGCCGGATGAAATGACAAGATTTCAAACATTTTGGATCCAGATGCGAAAAAACAAACCTTTGGACGAAAGACGCAAAACTAGCCAAACCTCATTGACGAAAATGACATTTTACTCTAAAAAAAAGTTAGTTGCCGATTCTTTGAAGTTTCGTAAAAATTTCAAAAATGAAGGAAATGTTTAAAAAGTTTTTGTACTAAATTTTGAGCAATTACAAAACTCATATTTACTTATTTAGAAGGTCTTAAGACCGGATGCTTCGCATCCTTGACCATTTTGGCATGTTGTATAATGTCTTTAAGTATTGCTACAACTTAGACAATCGAAGCAGTTAGAAACGTTCGGGTCTGGTTGGAAAATCATCAAAACTATAACGGTGTAGGTGTAAACGATCTCTTTCTTACATTAACAGTGTCGGCTTAGAGGGAAGATTGATTCAAATGGCTGTGCATCTGCTTTTGTTGAAGAAAGGTTGGATATGGGTCTCAAATTAATTCTTTCTGCTGAGGTGAGTACATATACTATACTACTCAATGTCCCAATACAGCCATACATAAACATCATAAAATTAAACTAGAAGTTGAAAGTCAGCGGGTCAAAGTTGGGAACGTACCATTTGTTTGGAACCGGTCAAAACGAGTAACTTTGTGGAACGAGTCAAAACATGACCCATTACGCTTTTGGTCGATTTTTTTTTAATTTTTTTACAATTAACGAGCGGGTCAAATAGATTTTACAATTATAATACTAATTCGATGATAATCTGTGTTTTTTAATTAAACGAATTAAAAATATACGTTTGGTGACTTATGGGTTATGGTCCGAGTTAAAACGTAACAATTATGATTTAGTAAGTTTTATGCATTAAAATACACATCGAGTCAAAATGAGCAGCTTTTGTGGTAATGGGGGTTAGCTGGTGTTCAAGTAACACACTTTTTATCCAAATCTATATTTAGTAGGTTTTACTGGCAATAAAAATGGTCATGTCTATTCACAAACCCCTTGTGTCTATTCATACACCCTGCAGTGTCGATATGTAGCTAAAGCGCGGCGTTTTGGTCCGGTCAACCAGACAAAGACTGACGGGTGTCTGGCGGGTCTGCTGACCGGACCAAAACGCCGAGCTTTGGCAGCGTTTTGGTCCTGTCAACCAGACAAAAGACTGGTCCAAAACGCTGCCAAAGCTCGGCGTTTTGATCCTGTCGAGCGTTTTGGTCAGTCTTTTGTCTGGTTGACAGGACCAAAACGCTGCCAAAGCTCGGCGTTTTGGTCCGGTCAACAGACCCGTCAGACACCCGTCAGTCTTTGTCTGGTTGACCGGACCAAAACGCCGCGCTTTAGCCACAGCTCGACACTACAAGGTCTGGAAATAAGTTGGGGAGGTGTGAATAGCAAGCCCCATAAAAATTGGTTGAAAACGCTGCCAAAGCTCGGTGTTTTGATCCTCTCGAGCGTTTTGGTCAGTCTTTTGTCTGGTTGACAGGACCAAAATGCTGCCAAAGCTCGGCGTTTTGACCCGGTCAACAGACCCATCAGACACCCGTCAGTCCTTGTCTGGTTGACCGGACCAAAACGCCGCGCTATAGCCACAACTCAACACTACAAGGTGTGGAAATAAGTTGGGGGGGGGGGGGGGGGGGGTCCCCCCACAAAATTGGTTGACTTGTGACTCTAGTTTAATCTCTCTCTCTCTCTGTTTTTTTTTTTTTCCAAATTATGTATATACAGATAGATCACAAGAAGGAAGACTACAAGTTTGGGTTTGGACTTAAAGTTGGAGAATAGATACCGATGCAGAACCTACTCATTGCTTCAAGTGAGTTCGCTTGTCGTACTAGCAAACAATGTTTTTGGGGGTAGTTTTAGTTGCATTAATAGATGTTAGTTTTTGCAGTTTGTGTATATATTAAAACAGGGGCAAGAAGAAATATTAACCTTTTTACTTGGTAGTTGGTACAACCTTAAATTACTTATGCAAGTAAATTGTGATTAAATACAAACAAATCATTTATAAAAACATACACAAGGTGAGCTGAGTGACCAGACACGACTGCAGGGGCGGATCTATGTGGTGAGCAGCAGGGGTTGCCCGGGACACCCCTCAACTTTCTTGATGAAGTGTAATTTATTTTTAAAATCTCGGTTTTATTTATCGGGATACCCCTAAGTAGATGCTAGGATACACGTGTAGATGAAGATAAGATGAACACTCCATGTTTAAGAATGGTTGACGGAAAAGAATTTTCCGGTCATCGGAAACCTGCAACACTCCATGTTTAAGAATGGAGAAGATGAAAGTTAATGATGAAGATGAAGTTGGATATTTAAATGTTAACGTATTGGGCATCGGAAATGAAAAAGCAACAGTTATAAGTTAAAGTCAAACTTTAATTAATATAAAACCATTTAAACATTATTATTTGCTTTATTTTTTTCACTTTCTTTATCTATTATTTTTCTTCACTTCATTTATCATTTAACCTTCACAAAAGGTTTCTTTTACCGACTTACAGTTTTGACAAACTCTATTTGGTGGTTTATTTTTAAACAACAAAACAAAAAGGCTAACATTAAAATAGTTGATTTAAATATATGATTTAATAAATTGTCCATCTTATAATTTCATCACATACGTATTTATATCTAACTAATACGTAATTTCATTATATCTTATCTCAAAATATCATAATATAATTCATAAACCTTATTACTAATTGTTTAATATTTTGATATTCAATCCGTGTAATACACGAGTCTGTAACCTGACATACTAGCCACCAGTGGCGAAGCTTGGATGGGTGGCCGGGGGGGGGGGGGGGGGTGGTGACGGGGGAGGGGTCGAAAACGTATATACCCAAAATTTCTATACGAAAACTACATGTATAATACTACTGAGCGAAAAGCTCGGGGGCCTACGCGGCTAAAAAGAGGCCTAGGTAAAAAAAAGTAGGATACCCCTAGCTTCTTTTTCTAGGTCCGCCATGGACACGAGTGAGGCAAATGACTTGGTCCACGTGAGCGCCTCAGTCCATCCAAGCGCTACAAAGGGCCCAAACCAGTCTAAACCGGCCAAACATGGCATGGACCGGACTAAAGGATGACTCAACGCATGTTGGATCGGTTTGGATTTATAGTTTCATACCGCTGCTATGAAAATATGGTTTAAGTATTTAATGAATAGGAAAGTCACGAAAAATGGCTAACTTCACCAACAATTACCAAAGTGATATCAACTAAATTGATTTTTTTACAAGCATTAACTTTTCACAGATAAAACAATTAAACGTGATATATTTAACGAACCTGACTATTTTTTTCTCATTTGGTGGATGAATGACATTATCTGGCATTTGTCCTTGATGGACAAAGGTTAAGCCGGATGCCCCAACAAGTGGGCACAAATTACATTCTCTTGGCCACATAACATACCATGCTCTAATTGGCTCCCCATAAATCATGCAATTCACTTTAAAAAATGCTATTTAGATGTAAATTACATACTTTTGACCATGTGTCGCGTCTTAATTGGTCCACGTTATAGAAGTAAGCTATATATATACCTAATAAATAAGTAACTGGTTGTGTCACATGTCACAATAATTGAATATTCTTTTCCTGCTTATCTTATTCCATCCCTTCGTATTCTACTTATTAATATAGAAAGGTTAATTAATCATATTCTACAACGAATAAAGGAATAACCGCATGTATTCGGTATCTCTACGGGGGTAAAGAACTTTACAAAATAAATAACAAAAACTTCAACTTTGTTTGATAACTTTATTAAAAATGAAGAAGAATGAACTTTTATTTTTCAAATAAAGTATAATGTAAGAAATTTGATCCAATCTTTTCTTTCTTTTCCAAAATGGCAATACCACAACTTCTTTGTATCCTAATGAATCAGATAATATGATGTTATTCCCAACATTTATATTAATTATTTTACTTTGTTTTTTGGATTCTTAGGAATTCCTTTCAATCAAGTTGTGAATATATCATCTGAATGGTCAACCCCATCTATATAGTTTTTACATCAGAATTCAATTCAATAGAAAAATGTGAATATTGTAAAGATGCAGATTTCTTTTTCAGTTAGCATAGCCTCTTTCAAAATATATGTAGCATTTTATTTATATAAATATGTTTATTCATCTTTTTAAGATTTGGATTTAATAATTCATTCGATTATACTTTATCTCAAGATATCATTTTATAACTTTTTTAATTTTTACCATTAAGGCTAATGGGAGTGGGCACCCCCCCCCCCCCCAGCTTTGACACGTCAAGGACACGGAGGAGCTGGACCATATGTTGTATTTTTTTTTAGATTTGGAGGGATGGTTAAGGGGATGCAGGATGGTTACCACACCGCCTAGAATGATAAAGGGGAAGAGTGACAAAGGGATGATCGTATGAAGGATGATTACCGGGATGTACCCTACCATATCGTATAGCATAATTATTTGATATTTCATACATTTACACTTTAGACTTCTTACCTATATCAAAAAAATCAATAATTTAGGTCGAATCAAATATCCACTAAAAAAAGTCCTGAGATGTTGATCCATTGGTCAAAAGACATGCCCTTCCTAGTGGAGACATAGGTTCGATTCCCGCTTAAGCCATTTTTGAAGGACATTTGGATGAAGGGACGAATCGGGGATTTGATCTCGAGTTCGAACCTCACGGGGGACGAGAGTTTAGAGATTTCATCCAGTTCTCGTGCATCAAGGAGGCATGGTCTCATGACGGTCGAGAAGTTGATGTTAGACATGATCCCAAACTGAATGACGTGAGATCTAGAGCTGTCATAACGGGTCAACCCGATCTGTTAAGACACGATAAGACACGAACCCGAAACACGTAAACACGAACACGACACGAAATCTTATCGTGTCAGATTTTCGAAACACGAACACGAACCTGTTAATAAACAGGTTACACGAAATGACCTGTTAAGACACGAAAAAATTATCAACGTATCATACGACCTGTTTAAGACACGAACACAATATGTTAGACATGAACACGACCTGTTTAAGACACGAACACGACATGTTAAGACCAAACACGACTTGTTTAAGACACGAACACGTCCAAATTAGGGAAGCTGTGAACCGAATTGGGAATGGTGGTGTTTGTGAGAAAGATTTAAAAAATTAGGGTTCGGATTATTGAAATTTGTGTATAATTCATCACAGGTCCCACAACTGATGACCCTATGTCCACACCCACATATAATATTTTTTTATTTTTAATTATTACCATGTACTTAACGGGACTTAACAAGTTAACGGGTTTAAACCTGTTTAGACACGAAACCTGTTAAGGTCTTATCGTGTCGACCTGTTTTAGACACGAAACCTGTTAAGGTCAAACACGAAACATGATAACTTCGTGTAGGTTCGTATCGTGTTATCGTGTTCGTGTCAAAATTGCTAGCATTTGCGGTTTAAAAAAAAAGATATCCACTAAAACAAAAGATGAAAGGATAAGACGATAAACACGGGTACCACTGTGGTCCCCAAAACGTCACACTCTACACGTTGCAATGTCTCCATCTTCGCTACTAAATAGTATATACTGTCCTAATGTCTCACTCTCTGTAATCGCTAATCAACGGCCATTATTCAGGTTCATCTCTCCACTGTTTTCGCTGCTAATTTACGCTACTATTTTCGCTTAATTTCACTGCAATCGATATCATCATCCACTGTTTCACCTAATCAATTAGGTCTACGATCTGATTTTACTCTATTCAGTTACACGATTATCCCATATATGTATTAGTTAGGGTTTTAATTTAATGTGTTTTGAGTTGCCTAGGGTTTTGATTTCATGTGTTTTCAGTTGCTAGTAGTTAGTTAATATTGATCTGAGATCATCATCTGCTAGATCTAGTGTTATGATTGCGTCTTAGTTGAATGCTTAAAATAATCTGTTAACCTTTGATGATTTTAGACAAGTGTTCTGCTTATTAGTTGTAGTTATGAAGTTGCAAACTTTACTTTGATGCTGTTGTTTGACTTGGAAGGTGACCTATGGCCGATTTTCGTCAAGTCAACCGCCGTGTGAACGGTTTTTTGCTGATGTGGCGGATGATGTGTCCGCCGTGTCAAATGGCGACGAAAACGAAAGTTTGTTACGTTAAAGTAAAAAAGTCATAGTTCATTACATATAAATGACAGTTGGTGAAAGCTTGTTACCTTCCAGTTTTCACTGCAATAAACTTTGTAGTTATGTTTGTTTGATTTCACTAGTTTCGTACATTTGATTCGCCAAGTCCACCGCCGCATGGACGGTTTTTTTGGCTGATGTGGCGGGTTATGTGGCCGCCTTGACAGATGGCGACGAAAACTAAAGTTTGTTACATTAAAGTAAAAAAGTCATAGTTCATTACATATAAATGACAGTTGGTGAAAGCTTGTTACATTTCAGTTTTTACCTAATCAATAAGGTTTGCAATCTGATTTTACTCAATTCGGTTACATGATCATCGCATAGTGAATTGATTTTACGAGTTTATGTAGCGGTTAGGGTTATGATTTGATGTGTTTTGAGTTGCTAATGTTATCGTCTGCTAGATCTAGGGTTATAATTTTGGTCTGAACTTGTGGAACCCTGCGACTTGTAAGCAATTACTCTGGTTTTGAGATTAGATTGCAGACTTTGAGTTTGCTTATTAGTTGAATGGTTGAAGTAATTTATCTACCTTTGGTGATTTAAGAAAATTGTTCCGCTTATTAGTTGTAATTATGAAAGAACTGTTTTCGCCAAGTCAACTGTTGCTTCGATACTGTTTGACTTGGAATTTGACTTATGTCCGTTTTCACCAAGTCAACTGCCATGTGGACCGATTTTTCCTGATGTGGCGGATTTTGTGGCTACCTTGTCAAATGGCAAAGAAAGTAAAGTTTGTTACATTAAAGTAAAAAAAGTTCATTACATAGAATGACAATTGGTTTCACTGATTTTTAGTTAAGCTTGTTACATTTCAGTTTCCATTGCCATAAACTCTTTTAGTTAAGTTTATTTGATTTCACTAATTTTTTATTAGATGAAAGGGTTTTCGTTTACGTTGTATAGACTCAAACCAGCGTATATGTGCGTGTGCATGCGTGTGTATTATCTAAACTCTTGATTCAGACGTTTGATTCTAGTCATTTGCAGTAGGTAAAAATGCAAAGAGCAATTGGATCTTTCATATCACATGGAAGCATTGTGAAGAATGCGGTCCTACAACACATTCGTTTGGTCAGCCCACTTGCACAAACTCTTGTTAGACACGAGTCAACTTCTGCTGCTTGTATGGAAGAACACGGTTTTGAAAAAACAAAAATTTCAGATATTCTGAAATCGAAAGGGAAAAGTGATGATGGCTCGTGGCTTTGGTGCACCACTGAGGATACTGTGTATGATGCAGTCCAGTCGGTATGTATATATATGTGTGTTTGTGAATTGTGTGTGTTTAATACGATGATAAAATGGGTATGTACATTGCAGATGACACAACACAACGTTGGAGCATTGGTGGTGGTTAAACCTGGGGAGAGGTCGGTTGCTGGAATTATCACAGAAAGAGGTGATTATTTGAATTATTATTACTACTATTATTATTTTTATTTTCACAATTTATTTTTGAATGGCTAACAAATCAATCCCGAGTACTCTCGGGGCACCCACTGCACAAACGGAGTACTCCGAGAGTAACCCGAGTCGTCCACCACCACTTCCGGGGAAAACCCAGTAACCCACCCGCCCGTAGGCACGATGGTGAAATTACCGGTAAAACCCTTTTGGCTCAAGGATCGAACCCAGGTTTCCCTGGGTCTCCTATCATTGCCCACCAGTGCCTCACTCCTTTTTGCACCAAGTGGGTATTGAACTTGAGTCTTCATAGAAGAACTCAAGCTCTCCTACCACTTGAGCTAGAGGTCATTGGCTGTTTTCACAATATTGGGAGAAGTAGAATTATATGAATTATGCTACTTCGGTTAAAAAATGTTAAAACGCGTTATATCTGTTCAGATTACCTCAGGAAAATTATTGTTCAGGGAAGATCATCCAAGTCAACTAAGGTTGGAGATATCATGACCGAAGAGGTATGAAATACATTTTTTTAGTCCCATTTACTTCTTAATTTGTTTTTCAACGCTTCGTGTTATAAATCAATTTAATCTATATGGTCACAGAACAAGCTTATCACAGTCACTCCTGATACCAAAGTTTTGAAAGCAATGCAGTTAATGACAGGTATACTACATAGTAAATGCAAATGTACTATTCGTAAGTAAATGGTTGAATTCCCACCTCTAATATGAAGTTTTGTTATTATTAATCTTTGATAGATAATCGTATCAGACACATTCCCGTGGTTGGTGAAAAGGGTATGCTGGGCATGGTTTCCATTGGAGATGTGGTTCGTGCGGTTGTAAGTGAGCACAGGGAAGAACTTGATCGGTTGAACGCGTTTATACAAGGAGGCTACTAGAAACCTTTGATGATGATGACGACAACGTCGAATGGCAATAATAATGACAATAAGTTAGTGCCTGGGTAACACGGTAATTTTAAAAGTTTGTAAATATGTTTATACACTGTTTGAACACATGCTTATATATCATGTTGCTCGAATGACATGGTTTGATGGTAATGCAAAGCTTGAAGCTTTATATGTTTATGTTTCATGCTATATTTTTAATTATGTGCGATCTGTTAAATCTTCCTATTTGTGTCATGCATGAAATGGCTAATGATTTGCCTAGAAGGTAGATGAGGGTGTTGGGGGTGGTTCAAAACAAGTCGCGTTTTAGTACATGTCGAATCTGGTGGGTCAGGTTAGTTTAGATTGAACATGGGCGTAACTAACTTTTAATCATGTTATATGTGGGATTTGAATCCAAGACCTCCAAACCTAGGTGTTTTTTAATGTTTTGCCTTTGCTAATGAACCGCAAGCCCCAAACCTAGGGTTTAGGGGTTAGGATTTAGGGTTTAGGGTTAAGAGATCCTAGTCAGGGTTCGACGAGCCGGTTTCAACGCCGCTGGAATGAGTCCAATCGAAGTTCGTTTGAGTCGGTTCCCCACTGTTCCCCACTTTTTAGTGTTCCCCAATGAACCTCACACTAGTAGCTCAGAAATACATTTTTAAAGTTAATTGTAATCTTTTCATTGGATTTTGGTTGACATTACATAAGAAATTGAAAAGAAAAACCCCATTCCCATTAGAGAGGAGGATGTCCAAGCTTGAAAAAAATAGTTGGTCTCAGTTTAAGCCTGAATACGATATAAATTCGAGTTAGTCGGGTCACGTATAATACGTTATGATTGTACGATATAAATTCGATTTACGTTACGTTTTGATCCAATCGCAATGCAACTATAGGATACATTGAGTTCAATCGGATACGTCAAAATGCTTGTTTTCATATGGTTAACACACCACATAACGTTCGGACTAATCCGTTCGATATTTGCGAAGTACCCGCTGCAACGCGTGCGGGTCTTATTACTAGTTCCCCATATTTTTTTTACTTTATAAAATATTCCGTAATTATATATTGATAATCAAACCCTTTTACAAACGTGAATAGAATAATAGAAAACAAGTTGTGCCGTAACCCCATTATATAAGAAAAAAATGGATGGAAATTCCCCATATTTTTTACTTTATAAAATATTACATAATTATATATTGATAATCAAACCCTTTTATAAACGTGAATAGAATAATATGAAACAAGTTGTGTCGTAACCCAGTATATAAGAAAAAAAAATCCTAACCGCAGTTATATTCTTCGTTAATTGATGATATTTAGTGCGAATCTTAATACTCTAGAAAGTGTTTTCTAAAAATAATATTTATACCCTTAATCTAATAAAGAAAGTGTTCTCTTAAAAAATATTTTTTTAATGGTAAATTTCTTTTAATTCATGTTGTGTGTGAGACTTGAATTCAAAATCTCCCCCTCCTCAAACCTTTATGTATTTGAACTTTAAAACTTTTTCTTTGCTAATGGACTACCAGTAGTACCATACCATTGAAATATCTATCAATATGAATATTTGAAAAATATGTAAATTGGTATAATTATTTATTTGTTATTGTTTAATACACATTAAACCACCTTCAATCTCTATGAAATCAAATATCGTCACCTGCAATATTAAAAAAAGACTGATATTAAACATTAGTCTTATCATATCACCAATTGCTCAACAATCTCATTCTTAACCACAAGCCCAATGACAAAGTAATTAAACAATTAATTTTGAAAAGGCATGAACTAATTCCAAATTCATTCGTTGGAATAGGTACAGCAAATTAACAATTGATTTAAAAAAAAGGCACTAAAAACTTGTGAAAGCTTGACTGGCCCACACACTTTTTTTAAAAGTTAAAACTATTTTAACCTTAAGATTCAAATAAGAGTAAATTGCATAAAACGTCCTTTAAGTTTTCTCAAACTTGCAGGTTCCAGTCTTAATGTTTAAAAGTTGCCAAAAACATCCTTTACGTTTATTTTTGTTGCATGTTTAATCCTTTATCACTAACCCAGTTACTAATCCATGTTAAATGGCCTCACATGCATAGCATGTGAGGGTAAAACCGTCTTTTCATCTCTCTCTCTCCACTTTCTTTATCTGCACAAATGCAATTTAAACCCTAAATTCAAACACAATGATGAGACTATTCACACACAGAAAGTCACCACTCATCACCAACAGATTCATCTCACCTATCCACACATCAACAAACACCACACGAATCAACGACGAAACAGTTAATGAAATTACAACACTTCTCAGAAACCGCAATCTGTTAGCGGCGGCGGAGGGGGGGGGGGGATTTTGGGCGCTGCCAGGGAGACCTGATTTTGGACAGGTGTGGAGCTTCAAGGCGGCGCCGGAGACCGTGGTGTCTCCGTCGAATGTGATGACGGCACAGGGGAGGTTTATTCAGCAGCCGATGGGCTAAGCTCATTTCTTCAATATAACATAAAATCAGATCCAAAAATTGTTATCAGATCCATACACGAGCACCGCTGTAGGCTTTGCGATTAGGTGTCCCGTAATTGTAACATCCGTCAAAAACGGATTTACCAAACCCGCTCCGTTTATCAACCGAACAGTCAGTTAAAATTTTCGTTGCGAATTAAATGCCCGAAATAATTTTAAACGATACGTAATCAATTATTATGCGGGGATATATATTTAGTTTTTTGAAAAACTGATAAAAATCGCAAAATAAAAATGATTTGCTTCTGCTGGGTTTCGAACCCGGGTCTGTACCGACTCAACAATGACTTATCACCCAGCCAATCAACCGCTCCGCCACTTCGATTTTCTGTTATTAAAAGGAATCAATTAATTCAAATTATAATGTTCGGAAGTCAAAATTCAATCAATTTTCCGCCCAAATAGCAGTCGTCGGAAATCCTGACGACTTCGCCGTTTAATTACGTTTCCGCTCAAATTAACCGAAGACTTAACTCCCACAACGGTTATAACCGACGTCTGAACCCGCGACATCAGCCATAACCGCCGGAGAACGGCTGACTTCGAATTGAGACCGAATTCAGACCCCATACATCTCGATACTACCCTATAAATTCACCCACAACTCACCAGAAATCTTTCACTCTCAAATCGCACCCTTTCTCGGCGAAAACTCACTCGCCGGAAATATTTTATACGTCGCCGGAAAATCGAGCCCTTAATCTCTGAGCTTTACTGAAACCCCTAAACTTATACCGAAGTCACCCACACCCTTTGTAAACTTTCTGAAGATTCTCTGCTGCAAGACACTCGTCGCCGGAAGAGCTTGCTGTCGCCGGAGTTCTGCCGGAAAACAGAGGAGAACCAGTCGGTACTTTTCACGCCTAATTCCTTTCCTTTTTACTTTTATCTCGTCTGTAATTGATCATAAAACGCTAAAGAAATCTGAATCAACATTTCGAACCAGTCAGTCGTCACTTCCGGTTAAAACCAGTGAAGAAGACGATGTTTCGGTAATGGTTAAGTATAATTAAAATCAAGTTATTTACCGGGTTAGACACACAGTCCAGCGGTGGACTGTGTGCACTTTGAACGCTAAGGTCTCGAGTTCGAGTATTGTTCCTCACACGCTGCCTTAATAAAAATTCCTTTTTCCGCAAACTGAACCGGATTGAATTAGGTATATGTTAAGTATATTGATAACCGAGTTTATAACCAAGTGAGACACACAGTCCAGCGGTGGACTGTGTGTACGCTAACCCACAGGTCCCGGGTTCGAGACCTGTGGAGCGCACCGGTTTTCGGGATTTAAATCGTTTTTAAAGAAAAGGCTTTCTGCTTAATTCTAATTAATATATATATATAATTAAAATCAGTTATATAACGGGTTAGACACGTAGCTCAGTTGGTAGAGCTGCGTGCACGCGTACGGGAGGTCTCGGGTTCGAGCCTCACCCAGCGCACAACAATATGCCTTCGAACCGGTCAACAGTCAGTCAAAGTCAATGGTCAAAGTCAACTGTAGCAAAAATCAAATATTTTTTATTATTATTTTTATTTAATTATTTTAATTAAAAATCAATTAAAAATACTTAAAAATAACATTTTTAAGGTTAGAAAATAGCCTCAAACTCACAAAAATACACCCAACAATCCTACTAAAATAGATTAATAAAATCCGTTTGCTTTCCGAACCAAAATGCTATTTATCTAGGTTAATTTCACTCGTGGTTAAAACCATTTCGCGTGCATTCAACCTCATCAACCGAACGCAACCAATGTGAGTGAATTCTTACAAATTCCCCTTTTTATTCATGTTTTGGGGTGTATCATGTGTCGCTTAAACTAATTCTCTTATGCAAATTCGTGCTATACCATTATATGATTTAAATTAGAATGTAACTATTTGGTTGTGATGTATTACATATTGTCAAAGTTGTATGCAAATTATTTAGGCCCATCAGTTCCTCGTAGGAGACGAGTTGAACAACGCGTGCCTTAAAACTCATTCATTAGGCCCATCAGTTCGTAAGAACAACGCGTGCCTCAAAACTCATTCATTAGGCCCATCAGTTCGTAGAACAACGCGTGCCTCAAAACTCATTCACTAGGCCCATCAGTTCCTCGTGGGAGACGAGTCGAACAACGCGTGCCTCAAAACAATCATTTGGTGTATGTGTGTGAAATATTCAATATTGTTTGTTGTGTGAATAAATTTACATCTACATTTACTCATATGTGGTTATGCACATTATTTATAATCAATTAGATAAACTTGTTCAAATGTTTTCCATAGGATTCACTCGCCAACTTTATGTTGATCCAAAAACCCTTTTACACATGATACAGGTGAACAGGTTGAAGCAAGGAAAACATAGGATATGCCTTAGAAGAGAACCAAGAAGCTTAGATTGATAGTTAGAACATGTTGTATCATTTATTGTAAATTTCCATTAAATTGTATTAATGAATATGAAACGTTTAATAAATGTCATGAGCTTTGATGATAACCCAATCATGCCCCGATCACCTTTTCCGCTGCGGGTCGGGGTGTGACAATAATCGTCGCCGTGGGTTCTGCGATTGGGGTGGTGGCAGTTGAAGATGATGGTGGCGGAGTTATTTGGGGATTTTGGGGGGTTTTGTCGAAGGTGGAGGTGGTGGCAGAGGAGGTGGTGTCGGTGGAGGAGGTGGTGGCAGAGGAGGTGGTGTCGGTGGAAGAGGTGATGTGTTGGGGATTTTGTCGAAGGTGGAGGTGGTGGCAGAGGAGGTGGTGGCAGAGGAGGTGGTGTCGGAGGTGGAGGTGGTGGCAGATGAGGTGGTGTCGGTGGAGGAGGTGGTGGCAGAGGAGGTGGTGTCGGTGGAGGAGGTGATGTGTTGGGGATTTTGGGGGTTTTGTCGAAGGTGGAGGTGGTGGCAGAGGAGGTGGTGTCGGAGGTGGAGGTGGTGGCAGAGGAGGTGGTGTCGATGGAGGAGGTGGTGGCAGAGGAGGTGGTGTCGGTGGAGGAGGTGATGTGTTGGGGATTTTGGGGGTTTTGTCGAAGGTGGAGGTGGTGGCAGAGGAGGTGGTGTCGGTGGAGGAGGTGGTGGAGGAGGACAGAGAAGATGGAGAGGAGAGCGATGATCTTGAAGGTCAGTCTGTAATTTTTTGTGGAGATCTTGGAGTCGCCATTAATGGAGGTCTGGATGGGTTTGATCTGAATGAAGAAGAAGAAAGAGGAGTGGTGGATGGTGTGATGGTTACCTGGATTTTATAACCTCACTAGCAGAAAAGACGGTTTTACCCTCACATGCTATGCATGTGAGGCCATTTAACATGGATTAGTAACTGGGTTAGTGATAAAGGATTAAACATGCAACAAAAATAAACGTAAAGGATGTTTTTGGCAACTTTTAAACATTAAGGCTGGAACCTGCAAGTTTGAGAAAACTTAAAGGACGTTTTGTGCAATTTACTCTTCAAATAATTGTAAAAGCTTCATTAATCATACACCATTCTTTGATATATTCAATTTGAAAAGAGATTCCATATAAAGTTCTAAACCCTCACCATATACTATTATACCATAATAATTGAATTTTAAAATATCAATAATATTATATTTACTTATTCATGACAAATAAAAAAAACAAAGCAACAGACTATAAGCAATACTTTCAAATTTATAACTGAATCGATCACTGAATTGTATGTCATATAGTTAGGATCAGTTTAAAAAATTGGATGACATCATAAATAATTAATTGTAAAAAGGGTAAATAAGTAATTTTATCATTGATTTAATTAATTGATAACCTTTCATAACCGCCACCCTTATTTATAGGAATTCGATTTTTTTAAAGATCCCTATAAAACACTGCGAATAACTTTGTATAACACTACAACATTATATACAACACTGCAACCACCATTCAGCACTGTTGTAAGTATATAACACTACAAAACACCATTTGACATTTCATAACACTGTAATAAGCATATAACACTACAAACAAAGATATAACACTACAAATCACTATTAAACACACTACAAAACACCATTCAACAGTTCATAACACTGTAATACGTATATAACACTACAAAACAAGAAATAACACTACAAATCACTATGAATAGTATATAATACTACAAAACATGAAATAACACTACAAATAAGAAATGTTGTGAAAGAAATCGGGGGGTTTGGGTTCTTTTTTGGGGGGTTAGTTTTTTTTAGGTTTTGGGTGGCGATGTAGTGGGTTACTTTTGTGTTCACATTGGTTCTCACGATTCTCACAATAAAGGTGGTTCTCGCATGAACCTTACCATATACATATAAATTAAAACAAAATTCACAACTACTCATTTGATGTGAGTCTGTCAGTGATCCAAAATTGTCGCTAAAAATCAAGGCTGTGATATATAAAATACAATTTTCAATCTAACATGGGTACAATTTTTGAAAACAATGATTATAAACTCATAACTATATAACACATGAATACTATAACTGTATCAGTCTAACACAACACCGGTATCCGAATGGTCGACGACGATGTTCCTGATCAGATAGGGAGTATCTGACCACCATACCCGAGAACGCGCCAACTCCCCTTCTAAGTTAAGATGATTAAGATCAATAATAATCTTGGGAAAATATACCCATCATCTTTTCAATAAGTTTAGATGATTAAGACTTAATAATAATCTTAAGGAACATATACCCAATTACCCATCATCTATTCCATAAATATGAATTTAATATTATTATTATTAGTTTTAAACATAAGAAAGACACATGTAGACAAAACTTTTCCATAAATATGAATTTAATATTATTATTATTAGTTTTAAACATAAGCAAGACATGTAGAAAAAACAAAAACTGGAAAATCTTGATTGCATATACCCTTCTCCTTCTGGGGCCAAAAGTCAGCAGACTTGTGCGTTTTCTATTTGGTCAAAATCCAGCTAAGAACAATATTGCCCCCCATACTTCCTCAATTCAAAATTATTTTCTTCGAATATTGAAACAATTTTCCTTCACTTCCCTTTGTTTGATTACACCAGTGTTCTGTTCATACCCAAATCATCATCTTGAACAAATCTTTATTCAGAATCATCCACAAAAGCCTAGTAAGTTCATGCGTTTTTATCACAAATTATGCAACTTTTATCATGGGTTTATGTAATTATTTGGATATTGAGTTGGCTTTTTGTTAATTATGCTCATGGTGTGTGATTTGTGTAGTTCAATTGGGTTTTGCTGCAGTTTTTGAAGAGGAAAACCCCATGGATGAAAGGGTTTTGAATCATGGGTATCCGGGTCTTAGCATCATTGCTGATCATGCAACTTCAAGTAATCAAATCCGGTGGTTGATTTCAGTTTTTGGGGGAGTTGTCATGTGTAAAATTGTAAGTATTGTCTTGTGTCCTTATATTATATGTTTTTTTAATAAATTGAAGTCCAGTTAGATTTTGAGCTTGAATTAAGAATTCAGACATGAGTGGAGTACCATATTCCATGGTTGTAAAAATCCGGACTAGTCTCCGATTAGTCGTCAATTGATCACTAATTGGAGGTTCACCGATTAATGATTAATCGCTAGGCGGTCAATGACGGTCCTATTCTGGCCAAATTTTGGGTAGATCCTGGCCAAATTTTGACCAAACTTTATAAATTCCCGCCAACTACTTAAAAAGATGGGTCAACGAGGGGTTAAAACATGTATACTTTAAAAAAACAACATATAAAAATGTGTGTGTGCATATGTAACTAAAAATTACATATAAAAATCCCAATCCAATTAATTCCGATTAATCCCGATTAATCGCTAGTTGGTACTCCAATGACTGACTAGCGCCTAGCGATTCTTACAACACTGCCATATTCATGTACAAAGTTATGAGGATGTTCTTTCCCTTAAGCCTTATGGGGTGTTTGGATGTGTGATGATATAATATTGAATAGAATATTGGGGTGTAGAAGCAAGTTTAGTTTACCCTTTAAAAATTGAATTTGTTTTTAGCTAAAATCAAGTTGGGTATATCAAGTTTTTTATACATAATTGGTTACTTGACACTTAAGTTTGGCTTTAAAAAGTGCGTATGAGGCGCGGGGCGTTTCAGGACCTTGAGAGCGTGTATGTGTGGGTCAAAGCTAGGGTCTTGAGGAGGCTGACATGTAAAAATTTCCGACAGGATAGAGGGATTATGAGTGATTTACTTAATAAAAAGTATGATATGTAAAAAAGATTAGAGAGATGCAACCTTTGGTTGTACATAAGCCTTATATGGTTGTACATAGAGCAACGCCTCGCGTACGTGAAGCTCTTGTCTCGTGCCTTGTATTTCGAGACCTAAACGCCTTGGAGCGTCTCACACTTATTTAAAGCCAACCCCTTAAGTAATAAGATAATCATGAACAAAATAAGCTACAAGCTTTAAAAAATCAAGTCCTGATAATCAAACCTATCACTTTTAAAGCACACACCCCCTTAAACCGAATATTGCAACTTCAAGTCAAATTGCAATTATTATGTATGCAGTTAATGCGGTAAAATATCGGACATCGGTTAAGGACTGATATTTGAGATATAGGTTATCTCGGTGAAATATCGGTAACTTTAATATAATGCAGAATTTATGTATATAGCATTTAACTCCAATAATTCAGTGATATATCGGTTATATCGGTGATATATCGGTCAATATCGCCAATAATATCGGTACCGGTATTCTTACCGATATTTTACTAGGGGACCGATATGACGGATATAACCGATATATCACCGATATTAACTGCATAGATTATTATAACAGTAATCTTTTGGCATTGTATGTTAATGTGCTTTATTTTCCTTTTAATCTAAGATGGTTATGAACTTATGATCTTGTCTTGAAGGCCTATGAACTTACGGGCATAATTATCCCCTTGGTCTTCAAAGGTTTTAACAAACTTGATAACAAGCACAAACTTGAATGGAAAAAACAGGTTATTTTCCTTTTACCTTGATTCCTATTATATTTTCTTCATATACCTTTATTCTATAGCTTAAATATATGATATATTCTAACTTGATATTCATTCGGATTTTTAGGGGCTTTTCGACCTTCCATGCACTTTTTGCAGCCATTGGTTCTGTGTACCTTTTGGTCTTTACAAATCTTTTTGACGAGCAAGCTAAAGAGGTTTTGATTGTCAACCGATCATCTCCAGCATCCGACACTCTACTTGGGGTATGTCTTCTTTACTATTTACACTCAAATACATATTTATTTACTTGTATATGGGCTGATTCAGGTCAAATGTAATCTCAAATGTGCTAAATCAAAAAAAAGTTGCTAAAAAGAGAACATGTCAAGTAGGACGTATAAGTCAAATGAGTTGAAAGTTGCTCCTAAACTGTTCTATTCAAAGATTTAGGTTATGGTGATAATGATTTTTTTACGTTTATTATAATTATTATTATTATTATTATTATTTGTAATTATATGTAATGCTTTAAATATTTATTAAAAATTAATTTTTGGTGTTGTAGTTATTTTTTAATTGTTTTTATTTAGAAGCATTACAAAAATCAACTTTTGGTGTTGTTATTAAACAAGTGCCCGTAAGTAATGACCATGTAATGTTTTTATATATCATGAGTTATATTCATATTGGTGTGAGACGTTATAGATACGGACATACGGTTGTGGGTTCCATTTATGTGAAATTAAACTACGATCAACATTCATGTTCTTTTACGGTTGCAGATATCGATTGGTTATTTCTTTTCAGACTTGGCGATGATTATATGGACTTATCCAACTTTAGGTGGCGTTGAATATGTAAGTATCCTTTGACTTGGGTAAATATTAATTAAACATATACAAATCAGGGGTAATTTAGTCATTTTAGTCATGGACTTTCTTGCTAATATTAATCTGTCATGTGTTTACAGTTATTGCACCATGGACTTTCTTTGTTTGCCATTATCCAGTCCCTTATAAGTGGTCAAGTTCAGTTTTACATCCTTATGGTTCTTTTCACGGAGATCACAACGCCCTTTGTGAATTTAAGATGGTAATAAAGTAATCGTCAACATTAATAATTCAAGTATTCGTATTTTAAAATTCCAAAAAATCGATTATTTATATGCGTTTGCAGGTATCTAGATGTTGCCGGGATGAAGAACTCAACACTTTACTTGTTGAATGGCATTGCAATGTTTATAGGGTGGTTGGTAATGTCATTGTACCCTAAATGTCGTTATATCCAACTCACGACATTTGTCTTTTTGGTGATAAATTTGACGGTTTTGAGTTCGGGCAGGTTGCAAGGATCATCTTGTTCGTCTACTTTTTCTATCACATGTTCACTCATTTCGATCAGGTAAATCGCAGTCGGCCCATTTATTTATGAATGGGTTGATTTGGGCTGTGTATCATCTAGAACGGGTCATGTGGGGTCAAGTCGGTCTAAATTTGTCTAAAAAGTATTTTTGATGTATATAATCTTCTAAATAGTCATCCAACCTATCTGACCTGCCCGTTTTGGCACGTGTTTTCAGGTGAAGTATGTTTTTTATCCAATGGGATATTACACCTTGTTGACGGTCCCACCGGCGTTAGCAATGATGAATTTGTTTTGGTTTTGGAAGATTGCCAAAGGAATGATAAAAACTCTCTCCAAGTTAAGAAAGCGAAGTTAATTATCACTAGTTTGTTATTATGGAAACAAGTTGTTGATTTGTAAGCAAAGTTAAACTAAGATGTTTCAAATGTTCTATGTAATTGAATTTACTCGTAAATTTATAATAATAATAATAATCAATTTTTATTGCTGGAGATAAAAGGTTTTAAATAATAATTAAAGGTTATTCATTTTTTTATAAAGTTTGTTGAGGTTTTATATTTAATATATCTTGTTGCATAACTGAAAATCACGTAGGTAGCTTGTGTTATACATTTATAGTTATGACAGAACAATTTTACATAAGTGTAGAATATGCTATATTTGCATAATCCTGTAGTGTACTAGGCTGGCTGTTGTGGGACACGCGAGGGAGTGGCGCTAGCCTTGTCGGTGTCATCGTGGCTTGTGAGCACCGCAACACGGCGTCCGCGAGGAAGAGACGCGAGTATGTGATATGTGCATCTCCTTGAGACCCAAGCCCACGTTGTCATGCATTTCAATGTCTTCATGTAAACGTGGGTTACTGCATCCATTTGTTACTTTGTTTCCTTGAATAGTGGGTTATTAGTTTACATCTTTTAGTCAGTTATCTTATTGTTAGTTTTTGTAAGCCTTATATAATATAATGGCATTATATGTTATGCTTTGATTATGAAGAAAACATATAAAAAGAGAGTAATCTTGTTTATTACTATTTTCTTTTGAGTTTAATCCACTCAACGGATTAGTTGTCTCAAATCCGATTGGTTCGTATCAGTATGGTAGTGGTAGGATCATGACCGTTTGTGCATTGGGGACAACCGTTTTGGAGATTTAAAAAAATTGAAATTTAGTATTTTACCTTATTTAAACCCTCTAAACCTTTATAAAAATACTCACTTTCTCTCCCTCTCTCCACACATACCTTTATAAAAATACCCATCTTCCGTCACCCTTAAAAAAACATCGAATTCTGATTTGTGGGGCTCAAATGCTTACCCGCTTGCGATAGAAAACGATGGGGCCGAGGAGTACGACATTGAGATTCGGAAAAATCAAGTAGTATCGCGGCGACAGCGCAAGTGAAAATTGAGAAAACATGTTGAGAAATTTGGACTTTCTTACCAAGGTTTTCAGCAACCTATCACCGAGTCACTAAGTCAAACTTGAAAAGGAGCAAGAGCGTACTGCAAATGAACTAGAGAAAGATCAAAGCATGAGGATTTAGATTTTTTTTATCGTGTCCTTTAAAAAAAATGCTTGATGTTATTTTATCATGTTTAATGTTCTATATTTTATTATAAAATTTATCTTTTGAATTTATGTTGTTTATTTATATTATTAATAAAAAAGTCGTTGAACCCACTGCTCACCTGGACTACAATAGGGTCATTAGACAGGATGAATCCGGGTGTTAGCTTGAGCACAACGAGTGGTCGAAGACTTTTTTTTCATCATCAATCATTTAAGCTCATATGATATGTGACACTATTTGTAGGAACTAGGTTCACTTTTTATAAAATATAATTACAAAATATATAATAACGAGAATTTCGTTATTCGTATAAAATATCATAGTACAATACAGGTTGCAATAACTAAATAAAAAGAATATAAAATATAATTATATATACCAATCTTGATTCAAGCCGCATCTCTGGTGGGTCCTTCACCCGCACTTGATAGCATCTTAGACTCGAGTATTCATCATCTTGAGTCTTGAAATATACTCCTTGACTGCAACAAAGAGCACACTAAAACGTTGACGATTTTGGTTGAGGCATGTGTTCAACACGCTTCCCTTAAAGCAGATTTCACGCCTCTACTAAAGACGATGCGACTGTTTCCCAGGGTTCCAAAGCCGAAGCAGAATGTGCTGCCGAAGATGGCTCACGCGCCCGAGGTTACACCGGGTAATTGTAGTGGTGTGCGTCAAGCGTGATATGATTTTATTAATATTTTAAGTCCGTTTTACGCATTAGTCAAGTTTTAAATTTAAAATATATAACAAATCTCACCATTTTATCTGATCTGTCATATTATGCAGTATTTATATAGTTACTCCTACCTGATCTGCTCAAAAGGGAAATGCGCATGCTGAAGAAGCTTGGGCTAAGCCTCGCCAAAGCTATACCGGACGTTGATCGGCTCACTTTTTCCATATGCTGGAAGTCGGGAAAGAGAAACAAAGAAATGGGCTGAAGCCTGAAGGTACCTTCAAGTCTCCCTATAGTCCGGCTGAGAAGGCATTGCGAGTACGATCAATGGTGGCAGCAGTGGTTGACTGTTATATGCTGATGTAGCCACATGATACATAGTATTCTAGTGTAAAAGATCGCATTTAGGATAAATTATCTCAAATTTCATAAGGATAGATAGTTATTAATGCGTTGTTGATGATTTGTAGGTATTGTGAAAAGGTGAGGAATTCGACATAAAAGTTGCTGTTGGAACAAAAGATGAGAAATGTGGGTGAAAGAGATGGAGTACGACCCGTAGACCCGTAGGGGTACGACCCGTAACTGTCGTCGGTCAGGAAAACATATCAGGATTGGGAATTGGAGCTTTAGTGGGCCAGACCAAGTTAAGTATGACCCATACCCTTTTAATGAAGGTACAACTCGTACCGATTTCGAAACCCTAAAAACCATCGAATATATATAACGCGAAGGAAAACCCTAAATAACAACTTTTGTCGACTGGAACGAGAGAAGAGGCTACCGAACTCGTGTTTGGAGAAAAAGATGAGAAAAGGCAAGAGAATTGAAGATCTATGGGAAATAAGATTTGATTCTCCAGGTCACATCTATACTGTTTTCCAGTCTTGGAACTTGTATTTGATAATGAATTCAGCTTTTGTGTTGATTTTGTTCATCATGTCTGGCTAAACATCTTTATAGTGTTTGGAGGAGATGATTCGTTGAATGATTTATGTTTTGATGTTCGACTTGCTTATTAGTATGATTTTAATAGTTTCTTATGTTATGTTCCCGAGTTTCATTTAACGAAGGAAATGAAAGGAAAACTAGGCTAAATTCTTTAGTTTACTTTTTTTTCCTTTCTCGTCCTTTCCTTTCTTACATTTACTTTCTATTCTTTTCCCTCGTTAAGTTAACTCGAGAACGGAGCTTTATTGATTAATCTTCTAATGCATATGAATACATGTTGGGTATTGATTATGATGTTGATTGTGTGGTTGTATCGGTCTATGAATGAAGTTATGCGTGTTAGATTCAATATCTTCTATCGCTAGGTTATATTGACGTCCATTAACTTAGGGCTTGAAACCTTAACCAGTAATAGACAATTAATCATCATAATTGGTAAAACATGTGGGCAGCCTATGGGAAGAATATGAATAAAAAGATCTAGAAACTAGTTAGAGTTTTCTATATGGCTAACCATTATTACTTTATAAGTTGCGATATTAATCGTTTAATCGTGGCACTAGTCTAGAAACCCTAAGTTATAAGATTCCATATCAATACTAGCTTTAGTCGATTAGGTCTAAAGGTGTGCTGTAGCCTTAACCCTAGTTTAGTAAGATTAAACTTAGTCGGTATTAATCCACATTAGCACTTCATACGCTATCATCAATGCTAAGTCTTACAATAGTTGAATAAGCAATATCTTTCATCACACTAGTCATTTTTCGTTGATTTGAATCCTGGATAATTATATTTTCTTAACCATTGATCATCTTCCATAGTTAATTGAAGTATTAGTTATAATTAAGTTTGATTATTCCTACACTGCATATTAAGTGATAAACATAGTATTAGAAGCTTTTGTGTCCTAGGATTGATACTCGGTAACTTACTTGAACTTTACTATACTATGATACGTACGCTTCCTCTTCGTGTGTAGTTAGTATCATTAGGTCATTTACCTTAAAACCAACTTTACTATACTATGATACGTACGCTTCCTCTTCGTGGGGCCGAGCTTCTTCTCCAGAGGCGGAAATGCGGAACCAAAGGGGTCCTGTGACCCTCCGACACCTCTCTGATAACCCTATGTAGCTGTATGTTTCCACTTTCATAATTATTTTTGGAGCTTGACCCTTAACTATAACCCTTAAGAGTTATGAAGAAAGGAAAGTAAAGATTGTTGGCGGATAAGCGGCGACCCAGCTGGCTGTGCTATTGATGGAAGGAGATGAAGGTGAACCAGGGTAATTGGGGTTGTAGGTCTCTTTGTAGTGAAAAGGTTTTTTTTTTTTTTTTAAATAAAATACAGTGGGCCATGCGTTGGTTTGGGCTTTCTCAGTTTACCGTCTTTAATGAAATATAATACATGGCATCTATTACTAACGAGATTTAATATTCACACACCCTTTATCTCTATCTCTTTCTATATATACATATATATATATATATACATATATAAATAGAGTATAAAAAGATGTGAGAATAAGATATTGGGGTGTGAGAATAGTGAGAGCCATACTAAAAGTTGTAATATTATCCAAATAGTTGTTGGCATGTAAAAGTATTTATGAGGTCAAGTCAACACCAACCTTCAATTTTATTTTATTAGATGTTTTTTTTCTTTTGG
Source organism: Scalesia atractyloides (assembly GCA_947069175.1). Lineage (NCBI taxonomy): Eukaryota > Viridiplantae > Streptophyta > Magnoliopsida > Asterales > Asteraceae > Scalesia > Scalesia atractyloides. The sequence goes on from CAMTDV010000004.1 coordinate 10,907,013, forward strand.
CTCCCTCGTAGAGAAATGGGATTTTATACACAAAATTAGTTACAATCAATAAATGCAAGAGTATAAACATAAGATGCATAAATCACCAACAAAGTATGATGTACAACACCTCAAAGTCAAACCAGGTTGCTGTTGAACTTGCTTCAGGGATATCCTCATTTGTGTGCAGACAAGTGTATGATGTTGAGAGTGAGCGTTTATGGTGGTTAACTAACAAAATATATATTATTTATTTTTCAATTTTTGCCATGTTTCTTTTTCAACTTATTTCTTGAAAATTATGTTGATCGAAGACGTGGTCTTTTCTGACACAAGAACTAGAAGAACCAAAAGAGTTTGCTTATGATCGAGAGAAATGTTTGTTCAGCGTTGGCTCACACTCAAGGAACTGTCATGATTCATTGTTGTGACATGCAATGCAAATGTAACTTTACTTGATTTAATGCGAAAATTTAGTTTAGAGTGCATCATACCGTACCCTAAACAGACTCGATTTTTTATTTTGTTAATGATCGGAAACATCTCGACGAACGACCCGAAACGTCTCGACCCGGCCCAACCCGTTAACAACCGAAACTCTCTACCCGACCCGACCCGTTACTGACCCTAAAAGTCTTAACCCGACAGGCTCGTTAACGACCTGAACTATCTTTGTAACATTCGTTGTAAAACGGGTTCCAAAACCCGCTCCGTTAAAATTCTAGAATTTATTAAATGATTCGCTACGCATGTATTCATTTTATAAATTATATTAGTTAATTTTTATAGTTAATAAATAAACTAGAATGTAAATATATTGAATAAATAAAAGAATAAAAATAATACTAATAAATAAAAGTTCAAAAATAAGAAAATAAAGAAAAGGGGGTGAACCGGGAATCGAACCCGGGTTCGCCGGGTAAAACACACACCACCTACACCATTACGCTGCACACACTAATGGTGCTATGTTTAGAATCTTTTTCCTCATATATCCACGCTAAGAGGAACCTGCAACACCTGCAGATTCCCCCTCGCCGGAAATCTCGGAAATCCACGCAGTCACAGTTGTCCGAGCCTTTATTTTGGTAAATTCCTTTGATTAATCGCTAGCAATCAACTCGAGATCATGGTAACCGAGCCTCAAAACATCCCTATAAATACTAGTCGCTTCCCTCAGCCAAAACTCGCTCATTTCTTCTGTTTCCTCTCTAAAATCCCAGTTGTCGGAAAGTTTTGTTCAACCGGAGGACCACCAAGCCGTCGGAACCCCCCTGTTCACCAGCAGTCGCAGTCCGTCACCGGATTCGACTCGCCAGAAGATCCCTGCTAACCGGTAACGGCTTCCTGCACTTTATTCTTCTATTATATACATATGCTAAGCACTTCAGTATAATAACCGAATTCAAATTGAAATTAAAATTGAGATCGTATTCTGGTTTGTTCAAGGGAAGAAGATGCAGTCCAGTATGTGTTTTTATGTAATACAATTTGTTATATTTCCGGGTTAGACACCCAGCCCAGTTGGATGGGCTGGGTGCAAATCATAACAGAGGTCTCAGGTTCGAGACTCATAATGCGCGCCGGTTCAATCCTGTTTAAACTTTTTAATTTAAATAAATTTCTGAAATAGCTTAAAGGGTGTATAAATACAATTAAAATCAACATTTTTAACGGGTTAGACACACAGTCCAGTGTGGACTGTGTGCACAATTATCATGCACATTTCGAGTTCGAGTGTTGTCCAAACCGGTTTTACTTTTTAAGTCAAAAATGCCATCACAGGCAGTTGTTAAATATCATACAATTTCAAATATAAACGAGTTAGACACCCAGCCCAGTTGGATGGGCTGGATGCAATATAACGTCAAGGTCTCGAGTTCGAGGCCGACTCCTCCCAATCGGTTCGACCAATTAAAAATCTTTTTAAAATTGATGATTTATGAACGAACCTAATAACTGTATAAGAATAAATAAAAACAGAATCCTAACGGGTTAGACACGTAGCTCAGTTGGAAGAGCTGCGTGCACGCAACTGAGAGGTCACGAGTTCGAGCCTCACCACATGCATGCCAGCCTCATAATCGAACTGGCCAGCAGCCTGTCAGGCCCAAAATTTTTTTTACTATTCATTATTATTTTTATTATGTACTTCACTTATTTTTTACCCTCAATTAAAACAAGATTAAAGATAAAATAATTGTCACAAAAATAATCTAAAAGTCAAAAAAAAAGTATTAAATCAAAATATGAAATCGTTTATATTTATCGATTTATCGTATTAATATTTTAGGTTAGTTTTCTACGTCGGTTAAATCCTCAATTCGTGCGCACTCTTCACCAATCAAGAAAACGCACCCACTGTGAGTGAATTCTTACAAATTCTCCTTTTTATTCATGTTTTGGGGTGTATCATGTGTCATTTATACATTTCGTTTATTCAAACCCGTGTGCTATTACCATTATATGAATTATCGTGAGATGTAAATGTTGTTTGTTGTATTGCGAGTTTATATTTTTGTCAAGTTGCGTGCAAATCATTCATTAGGCCCATCAGTTCCTCGTTGGAGACGAGTTGAGCATCAGGTGCCTCATTAGATCGGCTCCGTTTGATTGAGCCTTGATCTCATTGTTCATCATTTGGTATGTGTGTGTGTGCATTAATTGATATTATGTGTTTTGTGGTTTAATTTACATATACGTATACTCATATTTGGTTATGCACATTTTTATTCAAATAACCAATATAACTAATTCATTCAAACATTTAAATAAGATTCACTCGCCAACTTTTGTTGACCCAAAACCCTATTTTTACACATGATACAGGTGGACAGGTTGAAGTAAGGAACACATAGGAAATTGCATTAGAAGAAAAATAAAGAAGTCATGAAAAATGTATTGAACATGTTATGCTTGTATGTTTATTGTAATTTCTTTTTTAAAAAGAAATAATTTATATGAAACTTTATAGTAAATGTCATGAGCTTTGATAAAAACCCAATCATGCCCCGACTACCATTTCCGCTGCGGGTCAGGGTGTGACAGATTGGTATCAGGGCTTTTGACTATAGGGATATAGGATAGGTTATTAGACCCTTAGAGCCTATACTATAGTTGATTAGATTTTAATTGTTATGTGGTTACATGCAAACTCATGATGTTTATTTGTTTCGTATTTATTATACACACAAATGCATGCAAACATTCCACTATTATTTTGTGTGATACTTAATGAGTTATACTTATTGTCAAACATAACATGCTTACATATACATTCACCACGCATATTTCAACGTTCACATATTCAAATCATCCTCATATCTTCTTTATTCAAGATTTTGTGGTATTTCATTTTTCAATCTCCTCAAAGTAAGTTCTACGGCGGGCATGTAGTAACTGGAAGGATACGAGTACCGGTAGTCGAAACGTCCTGTCTAGGTTGGCAATCGTATAAATCCAATATAACGGACTAGTTTGCCTACATGAGGACCACCGATGAGAGTACGAAGGACCTATTAGGCCAAAGCATGCCACACCAAATGTCGCATGAACTAACCCCACTTTGAGTTGTCACTGTGTCTATACCAGGACACCCTCCGACCCTATACTTTGCAATCATGTATTTACGATTTTCATTGGGGTAGCGTGAATGTAACAGACCAACACCAATATGAACCCTACCAGAGCCCAGTAGTCATGGGGGCCCACATGACTACCAAGGCCAAGTAAGGGGACATATGGAGGCCCAAACATGAGCAAAGCCCAAGACATCCTATGGATGTAGCAAATTAATTTTCTTCATTTGTTTTGTGAATGTTCATTTCTAAATACGACACATGACACCTAAAACGTCAAACTCATACTCTCGATACGTATTCCCTGTAGATGTCTTCTAGTCACTCTCGTAGAGGTATGAGATCAGGAAAATCCCGCGAGCGCATGGCTACCCAAATCGCTCAATAAATGGCCGCCGTAATACCCAACATTGTAGTTCAAGTCCAACGAGCCCTTGTCGCCAATCCTATCACCCCAATCAATCTAGAAGGACAAAATGTCGCCAACCCTCCTCTCAACACCACTAAATGCACCTTCAAGCATTTCAAATCCTGCGATCCTCCAAAATACGAAGGGACTGAAGGTGTCACCGCTCTCCTCCACTGGTTTGAGGAGATGGAAAACACTTTTCTCAATTGCGACTGCCCCGATGATCGCAAGGTGCGATATGCTACCGGTCGTTTGTTCGGAGTAGCACTTACATGGTGGAACACAGAGAAGGGCAAGCGAGGTGCTGAGGATGCTATGACTTTGACTTGGGAAGAGTTGAGGGAGATCATGACAAGACGTTTCTGTCCAAGAAGCGAAATCAAGAAATTAGAAGATGAGTTCTACTCTTTGAAACAAAAGGAGGGCGACCACACCACATACAACAAGAGATTCCTTGAGTTGAATCAGATGGTCCCCAACTTGTTCACTCCCCTCTATCGTTTGATCGAGCACTACATTCGAGGTCTTCCTTCAAAAATTCAAGACCCTGTAATAAGTACCACACCTGCAACTTTGGAAGCAGCAATGGCGTTAGCTACGGAGCTCACCGAAAACCACATACGGAATGAAGACTTCAAGGAGGAGAAAAAGAAGGATAAAGCATCAACCGAAACCTCAAACTCAACCCAGACCGAATCCTCTTCTCAACCCACTTCTAAGAGAAAACGAGATGGGCAAAATTTCGCTGTCACCCAAGGCAATCAACCAGCTCCACAAGCCGTACCCCTCCAAGCTATCCCAATCACTCAAGTAGCACCCAACTCTTACATTGGACCTCACCCTCAATGCAACACCTGTTTTTATCACAATCCATCTACCATACCTTGTCGACTGTGTGCTAATTGTGGGCGTTATGGTCATTTGAGCAAAACTTGTCGCACCCCTCAAAACCAAGCTTCACCCCTACCCAAAACATGATCCAATCATATCAACAACCCCAATACCCCATGTTTCCACGTGTTCGAGCTTGCTTTAATTGTGGGGACCCTACCCATTTTAGAAACACGTGCCCTCGATTGGTTAACATCATAAACGCCCAAGCTCAAGCAAACCCAGTTAACCAAGCAAATCAAGAAAACCCAGCACTACCACCAGCAAGAGGAAGAGCTTACAACATCAACGCCAATCCTGTTGAAGATAATAACGGCCCAAACGAACAACCCAATTAGCCTTCCCTCACCAAGAATCAAGACTCAACTCCAACCGTCTAGTTCTTAGTGTTTTTCTCAATCTTTACGTATCCCTGTTATAAATTGGGAATTTATGTATCCAAGAATTTGAATGCAAATTGATATTACAGTCTTGTTTTATATCTTTACTCATTGATTTAACTTTCATATCATCATACATCACGACGTATCTCGATCTCATCATTTAAAGAAGTTGGGTTGTGTCTCACTTTTTCATAGACTGATCCCTTCATCATAACAAACGAGAGAGGTGCTGTCGTTATTCAGTCATGTATTCTTTCAGATTTGAGACTCAAGCTTTGGCTGTTGTGTTTGTTTTGTAGATTTTAGAATCACATAGAACTAATCATAACTTACTGACAAAGCCAATGAAAATTTGACAAGAATATGGTGGATACGCTGCTGGTACTTCCTATATATAAGTATTCTTGTCAAATGATCAAAAGCATTGTCAGGCGGTTATGGGAAGTTCCGTGTAGGTTTTAATATCATCATGGTTGAAGTTTTTGTTTTATGATATAACCTTATCTTTACAAACGTATCAATTCTCTCAAAACTCTTATGCATGAGATCATACCTAGTCAATCAACTCTGTTTATCCATGTTTCGCATTTTTATACTTTAGGCATCAAAAAGCGATTCCTATAGCAGGGTATTCAACCCCTACTAGGAACGTTACCGCCTTATTTAGAACTCAAAATTTCACACTCCTCTGGTTATGTAATCGTCAAATCCAAGCATCACACCTCCGTTTTCTATTAATAGATATTCAAACTTTTTTCAGAATCAAAAGCGAGGACCTAAGTTTACTTGGGAACGTGAAGATTTAATGCTCGGAAAATGCCCGTATCTTACCCTATTACAACTTCTACCTAAATTTCGGGACGAAATTTCTAAAAGTAGGGGATACTGTAACATTCGTCGTAAAACGAGTTCCAAAACCCGCTCCGTTAAAATTCTAGAATTTATTAAATGTTTCGCTACGCATGTATTCATTTTATAATTTATGTTAGTTAATTTTTATAGTTAATAAATAAACTAGAATGTAAATATATTGAATAAATAAAAGAATAAAAATAATACTATAAATAAAAGTTCAAAAATAAGAAAATAAAGAAAAGGGGGTGAACCGGGAATCGAACCCGGGTTCCCCGGGTAAAACACACACCACCTACACCACTACGCTGCACACACTAATGGTGCTATGTTTAGAATCGTTTCCTCATATATCCACGCTAAGAGGAACCTGCAACACCTGCGGATTCCCCCTCGCCTGAAATCTCGGAAATCCACGCGGTCACAGCTGTCCGAGCCTTTAATTTGGTAAATTCATTTGATTAATCTCTGGCAATCAACTCGAGATCATGGTAACCGAGCCTTAAAACATTCCTATAAATACTAGTCGATTCCCTCAGCCAAAACTCGCTCATTTCTTCTGTTTCCTCTCTAAAATCCCAGTTGTCGGAAAGTTTTGTTCAACCGGAGGATCACCAAGCCGTCGGAACCCCCCCTGTTCACCAGCAGTCGCAGTCCGTCACCGGATTCGACTCGCCGGAAGATCCCTGCTAACCGGTAACGGCTTCCTGCACTTTATTCTTCTTTTATATACATATGCTAAGCACTTCAGTATAATAACCAAATTGAAATTGAAATTAAAATTGAGATCGTATTCTGGTTTGTTCAAGGGAAGAAGATGCAGTCCAGTATGTGTTTTTATGTAATACAATTTGTTATATTTCCGGGTTAGACACCCAGCCCAGTTGGATGGGCTGGGTGCAAATCATAACAGAGGTCTCAGGTTCGAGACTCATAATGCGCGCCGGTTCAATCCTGTTTAAACTTTTTAATTTAAATAAATTTCAGAAATAGCTTAAAGGGTGAATAAATACAATTAAAATCAACATTTTAAACGGGTTAGACACACAGTCCAGTGGTGGACTGTGTGCACAATTATCATGCACATTTCGAGTTCGAGTGTTGTCCAAACCGGTTTTACTTTTTAAGTCAAAAACGCCATCACAGGCAGTTGTTAAATATCATACAATTTCAAATATAAACGGGTTAGACACCCAGCCCAGTTGGATGGGCTGGGTGCAATATAACGTCAAGGTCTCGAGTTCGAGGCCGACTCCTCCCAATCGGTTCGACCAATTAAAAATCTTTTTAAAATTAATGATTTATGAACGAACCTAATAACTGTATAAGAATAAATAAAAACAGAATCCTAACGGGTTAGACACGTAGCTCAGTTGGAAGAGCTGCGTGCACGCAACTGAGAGGTCACGAGTTCGAGCCTCACCACACATGCCAGCCTCATAATCGAACTGGCCAGCAGTCTGACAAGCCTGTCAGGCCCAAAATTTTTTTTACTATTCATTATTATTTTTATTATGTACTTCACTTATTTTTTACACTCAATTATAACAAGATTAAAAATACAATAATTGTCACAAAAATAATCTAAAAGTCAAACAAAAAGTATTAAAACGAAATATTAAATCGTTTATATTTATCGATTTATCGTATTAATATTTTAGGTTAGTCTTCTACGTCGGTTAAATCCTCAATTCGTGCGCACTCTTCACCAATCAAGAAAACGCACCCAATGTGAGTGAATTCTTACAAATTCCCCTTTTTATTCATGTTTTGGGGTGTATCATGTGTCATTTATACATTTCGTTATTCAAACCCGTGTGCTATTACCATTATATGAATTATCGTGAGATGTAAATGTTGTTTGTTGTATTGCGAGGTTATATTTTTGTCAAGTTGCGTGCAAATCATTCATTAGGCCCATCAGTTCCTCGTTGGAGACGAGTTGAGCATCAGGTGCCTCATTAGATCGGCTCCTTTGATTGAGCCTTGATCTCATTATTCATCATTTGGTATGTGTGTGTGTGCATTAATTGATATTATGTGTTTTGTGGTTTAATTTACATATACGTATACTCATATTTGGTTATGAACATTTTTATTCAAATAACCAATATAACTAATTCATTCAAACATTTAAATAAGATTCACTCGCCAACTTTTGTTGACCCAAAACCCTATTTTTACACATGATACAGGTGGACAGGTTGAAGCAAGGAACACATAGGAAATTGCCTTAGAAGAAAAATAAAGAAGTCATGAAAAATGTATTGAACATGTTGTGCTTGTATGTTTATTGTAATTTCTTCTTTAAAAAGGAATAATAAATATGAAACTTTATAGTAAATGTCATGAGCTTTGATAAAAACCCAATCATGCCCCGACTACCATTTCCGCTGCGGGTCAGGGTGTGACAATCTTGACCCGTTAACGAACCAGACCGACCTGATCCATTAACGACCCGAGACGTCTCGAACCGACCCGACCTATTACCGGCCCAAAACTTCTTAACCTGACCTGGCTCGTTACCTACTCGAAACGTGTCGACCTGACGAGGCCACTGTTACAGACTCGTAACGTCTCGAACTGACTTGACTAGTCACGTTACAGATCTGTAACGTCTCGAATTGACCCAACCTGATCAGCGGACTAAGATCGGTAGATTCCAATTCATTTGCCAACCGAACCATCAAGAATGGAATTAAGTTTCCAATTCCAACAAATTCCAGTCGTATTGGAATGTTTAAATTTAAAAACCAATTCCTTAGAATTCTGATTCCTACGGAAATTCCAGTTTAAATTCCATCACATTTTATGAAATGAACACTACATTAGTGAATCCAAGTAGAGTTATTTTACCCGAATCAGACTCCACCATCGTCTACTTTATAATTTAACTAAAAATCATACTTTTCAAAATTTATCTCTCATTTTAAAAGGTAAAATCTATTCACACACCCCATCTACTTATTTGGACACCCCTTGTATCATATGGGTCGCGTATATGCCTATTCACAATGTATAAGAGTGTCTCGAAATTAGAGACTGACCGGTGTCTGTCCTGGTCTGGTAGCTATCCTACACCCCACGTATAGGTCTATATGGGGGCATATAGGACCCCCTCGTATAGGTATCGTATAAGACCTCATGCCCCTTATATGCCTCGTATAGGCCTATATGGGTCGTATATAAGTTTTTTTTTTACAAATAATTTTATACAATATTAATTGTTTTAGCAAAGTTTAATAAAAAATAAATAATTTTAAAAAATAAAAAACATTGTTAAGTATCGTATAGCGTAGTATATGCCTCGTATAGGCCTCGTAGATCTGTTGTGATATATATAGTGATACCTACATTGATACCCCATACCATACTGATACCTATACCATACTATGCTACGCTATAGTGATACCTATATAATACTATACTATACTACACGATTCAATACGATACAGTATTATACGTTACAATACTATACGATAATATACAATATGACATTAAAATACGATTAATTTAACAATGTTTTTTTAATTGCTTATTTTTTTATAAAACTTTTCTAAGATGATAAATATTGTATAAAAATGTTTGTAAAAAAAACCCTTATACATGCCTCCATACAAGCCTATACGAGGCATATACGGGGGCATGTGCGGTCAAAAAGACCATTTTACCCCTAGTTTGGGTTGCGTATGACCCCCCAAATCAGGGATAAAATGGTCTTTATTCTATACGCTCCGTATATGCCTATATGAGTCATATAATATTTGAAAAAAAGAAACTTCTATATGCCCCCTATACACCCCGTATAAACCTATATGAGATGTGCCAAAACCATCAGACATGATATAACAGAATCAGACATTTCTTGGAAATTGAAAAAGTCTATACGAAGGGGTGTGCAAATAGGTAGAGGGATGTGTGAATATGTAGTATCTTTTAAAAAGCCTCCTACATCTCATTCGGACATTCACCATACCTATCTCTGGATTCTTTTTTCTCTTTCTATTTTATTATTTATTTCTCTTATAAAAACTTGCTACAATAACAAGAAGGCCAAAATAACTCTTTTTTTTAATATTTAGTTCAACATCTAATGTTGAACTCATCACCACCTTAACAATGTCCAACACTCTAGCCACCTGTTCTAATTTTTAATTTGTTATTTTGTGATATTAAATTAAAAATGCTATTCAAATTCAGAATATGCCAGCGGTTATTGTTTTCCCTTTTAATCAACTAATGAAATGAAAAATCATAATATAGCTCTCAACAATACTTTTATATACATATAGATTGGTCCAACTCATAATCACAGAAGAAAGAACCTTCACCATGGAAAGAGGCGATTTGGAGCTTGGAGAAGTAGACTCGATTGATCAAGATACCATGCGAAGTCTTCTTGATTGTGTAGAAAATGAAGACAACCAATGCATATGGCACCTGGTAAACTTGTTAACTGATTTGGTGATATTTAAAATGGTCAAAAATCTGTAGCAAATTTTCTTATCACTAGTTAAAACTTAAGAGTTATGATTTTGTTAAAGTTAGATGCTTTTATATTATTTGGTGAAAAATTCTTGTGAAAAAAATTAACAATTTTCATCAACATCATGTCATAATGGTGAAACATCTAAGGGGTGACAAGCTGAAGGTGAGTTGAGAGGTTGGCATGCTAAAATTGATGAACCATCATTACCCATATACTTATTCATGGTAAATGTATCAATCTTAATCATGACACACTTCAAAGTTAAACCCATGTGACCTAAACACGACCCATGTAATACGTTAAGCTGAATTGGATGTCAGGTTGTAATAAAGTTGTAAACATTTTAAACGGGTATAGTTTATTAATAGGTTATAATAAAGTTTTAAACGTGTTATGACATGTAATATGGAAGTTATAATAAAGTTGTAAGTGTGTTTAACTTATAGATTACATGTTTTTTTCTGTTTTTAAATTTAAATTTAAATCTTATTTTAGTACAACTAGAATACGGACCGTTTATTAATCCGTTGGTGGTTTGCTTGTTTTGTTACTTACTTAGAGATCATGTTGAGCACTAAGGTGGGAGATGCAGGCATGATTCAAGACAGTGTCGTTCAACATCTTCTTTGTCGTGTCAAAAAACAAGAGAGCCATAAAAAACAAATTTCACCATCAATTTATATGGCACCTCGTAAACTACGTGATATGAGCCCAAGTTCTTTTAACCCTCAGGTGGTCTCTATTGGACCTTTGCATAGAGATGATGAGAAAGTTCAAGCATTTTACAGGGAACGATAAAGAAGAAATGGGAAAACTAAAAGAAAACTTGTTTGCTGAATTTGAAATGAAAGATTTGGGCAGGCTTAAGTATTTCCTCGGAATTGAAGTACTAAGGTCAAAACAAGGAATTTTCATTAGTCAGAAGAAGTATGTCTTAGACTTGTTGGCAGAGATTGGAATGATCGATTGCAAACCAGCAGACACTCCTATGAGTGTAAACCAAAAGCTCTATATGGAGGAAGGAGCAAAGTTAGCAAATAAAGAAAGATATCAACGGCTGGTGGGAAAACTAATATATCTCTCACATACTCGCCCAGACATTGCATATGCTGTAGGGGTGGTAAGTCAGTTCATGCACCAACCTCAAGAGTCCCATATGGAAGCAGTTTGGAGAATTATTAGATATCTCAAAGGAACAGTGGGTCATGGAGTCCTGTTTCAATCACATGGACACCTAAATGTTCAAATCTATACTGATGCAGACTGGGCAGGAGATAAGGGAAGTCGGAGGTCAACAGCAGGCTACTTCACTTTAGTTGGTGGGAATCTTGTCACTTGGAGAAGTAAAAAACAAAAGGTGGTTGCTCTTTCAAGTGCAGAGGCTGAATTTAGAGGTATAGCTCGAGGTTTAACAGAAGCCATGTGGATGCGAAGACTCTTAGCTGAGATTGGCTTTCCTTCAAAAGAAACTAGTAAGATTATGTGTGATAATAAAGCTGCAATTCAGATTTCAGAAAATCCAGTACAACATGATCGAACTAAACACGTAGAAGTTGATAGGAACTTCATCAAAGAAAAATTGGAAGATGGTACGATTGAACTACCGTTTGTTCGATCAAAAGATCAATTAGCAGACATACTAACAAAGGCTGTCAATGGGAGAGTCTTAGGCGAATGCTTAGACAAGTTGTGTATTGGAAACCCCACTACTCAACTTGAGGGGGAGTGTCAGAAAGGGAAGTCAAACCTCGGAGGAAATCCTTAACAAAAATAAGGTGTTGACAGCTGCAAATTGACAGCAAATCAACAGCCTGATCCCAGCTAATCAACAGCCGGACCTTATGCACTATTTCCTTTTTTACGTTTCTTTGTAAACCATATAAGATGTCCTGCATTTGTACCTTAACGAAATACACAATTATGAAAGACTAGTTTTCGGTAATCCACTCTGAAACTCTGATTTTTAACACGATTCAATGGAACAAATCAAGGATTGTTATGTTTGAACCAAAGCCTATAGTGATGCTGATATTGCCGACATGATGATTATGGATGCTTGTTTCATACTTGAATTCTTGTACAAGCCGATTTACGATAAAGAATTTGGTGGCGAAGGAGTATTGTAATCCAGTTTTATAATTTATGATTTGATATTGCTAGAAAACCAGATCCCTTTCTTTATTCTTGAAGAAATATTTCAGTGCATAATATTGGATTTCAATCCTAAGGCCTCCCTTCCTAAACATCTCTATCCAGTTCTAGCTAATGCCAACATCTTTAAAAAAGATATAAAAATCCGTAGAGTATTGGATAAAAATACTGATCATCATATACTAAGCATTCTACATCAATGTTACAAGCCTCCAGGTGACATTAAAAAGGTTCTCGCAAGTCAACAATCCCTTTGGTTACCAATCTAGATAGGGCTGGGGTGAACTTCAAACCTAACAAAGATCCAACATGGCTTATGGGGTTGGAAGTGAAATTACATATGTTCCCACGTTCTTTTGGGTTTTGGAGTAAATCTACTCTTAGAATCCCTGTATTAAAGATTTTTGATTCCACTGAGATTTTTTTAAGAAATCTCATTGCCTATGAGCAGTCAGGTCGAGCTTATAGTTATGTTACATCATATGCCATGGCCATGGATAGGCTAGTTGATACTCAAGAAGATGTTGCGAAGCTGGTAGAATCGGGAGTCTTTGTCAACGGTATGGGTTCTCATGACGAAGCTACTAATATGATCAACAGAATATGCAAAGAAATTGTATTGTCGGATTTCTTTTACGAAGATGAGTGGTCAAATTTGAGTAAGTACTGTGATGCTTATTGGCCAAAAAATATAGCAAAGATGAGGAAGACTTACTTTAGCAGTCCATGGAGTATGATTGCTCTAGTCGCTGGAATCATTCTATTTGCTGTAACCATAGTTCAAACCATCTTTACCATTAAGTCTACTTGAAGAAACAAGAGGACTTTACTGTAAGTTTTATCTACTTTTCTTTTCTTATGTCACATTTAGAAGTTAAGATTTATTATCGTTCAAAAAATTTTGTAGAAATTGCATTCAAAATTTATTTTATTTGAGACGTTTTTAATTGGTTAGAAATAAACATGAGTGTGAGTTAGTTCCTTTAAATTCCATCAGTTAGTTTTTAAGATCGTTCAACACATCAAAGGATATTGGATTTCCAGAGGAAATCAAATGATATTCGGTTTCACAATGCCGATGGCAAGGGAGAGGGTCATAGGGTTGAGCAGTTTTAGGGAGAGTAAGTGAAAAACTTGGGAATTGGGGTGGGGGTTTGTTAAAACTAAAAGGGTAGTTTTAATGTTTGATTTTTATAAATCATTTTATAAGCTTATAAACTAAACACCAATTCAACCCAAAACATTTCCACTTACGTCCCTTGTGTTGATTGAAGTATCACACATACAACACTAGCTACACACCTCCACACATTGTCAATATAACCACCAACCTGTAGATCGTCGAAATCCTAAAAACATATCAGAATGAAGAATGGTCTAATCATAATTTCTAAATCTATGTTGCAATTGTTCTAATCTGAACATTAACCCATGAATTGACATTGACTTTAAAGCCTTGATGCCCATCTCACATGTTGCTCTCCATTCACAACCGATGATAGAACGGCAGAACCATGATAATGAAAACTTTATATTTCATTCCATATAATAGTACAAAAAAATTTGCAGTAGAATGGCAGGTAAATGGACACCAAGCTGCGCAGGAACCCCTTTTTAATAGCAAATGCGATCCTACCGAAACAAAACCTTGGTTCCTTTTCATACGTAGCAACTTTCCCCGATTCTGCCTTCAACACAGTCTAGCCAGCCACGAACCTGTTTTCCCTAAGGCCAAACAAGGGGGACACTCCAGTAAGGTCCACACAAGTGTGTTTACCACCTAGCAAACCTAACACGAGAACATCTACTGAGCGAAGAGTGGACCTCCCTTCATTCGGGTATGTTAGCAAATTCATAGGAGCTTTTTTCTTGGCGGAGTTCCATGCCCGCTTAAGCACATCACTTAGGACATCCCTGACCAAGTCATGTCAGTATCTAAAGCCCGACAACTCCTTGCAATAGACCACATGCTCCCTAAAGTTATCCAAGCAAACCTTACGGCAAACTTGGCAAGGCGCATCCCGAAACAAAGGGATCATTAATAGGTATCTAAGGATGGCCCGATATTCCACGGGTGATATTTGTTCGCCTAGCCCTTCAATGGGGATAACGGTTAGAAAATCTTGAGCATGAGGGCCCCATAGACACTCTAATACCACTTTCTAGCACGAGGATAGGCCAAACTTCTCTCCAAACTCTCTGGACGATTTTAAAATATAAGGCACTCACTAACGTATTTTGGGCCTTTGGGGGGTCCTTATTAGCAAACCCGCCAAGATCAAGATCAGGAAGGGACTTGTGCAAACTACCCAACGCACACCCATAATCAGAGTCCAACCTATCAATGCCACTGTCCCGCAGAATGTGGTCCTGTAAACTCTAAGATTGAGCCCTCAGGGCCACGAAAGCGTATGTTGATACATCACCCGTCGAATAAAGGCCCAAACCCCCAAAATGAATCAGCAAGGATACCAACCTCCATTGAAAATCACCAACAAATGGGTCCTCACAAACCACAATATCCTTGATCGCATCCTGGAGGCCTTTGTCGAAAACAATAACAACTTTCTTAACAAACATGGACTGGCAGGTTCGTAGATCAAACAATAGCTTAGCAACCCCATACAAGAGCGAAGAAAAAGGAGCTCACATTGAGGGTCCCCCAAATAGGGTAGAAATCGCATAAGGTCCACCACACATGAAGCCCTTCTCACAGCCAAACTGCTGATATAATCGGCGTCCCGACTAACACCCCCCTCCCGAGGACTTTCATACCCAACCCTGGCCTCCTAAGCGCATTGGGTAACATGCCTTCCTTCACTTTCACCCATTACACGATGGCCAAAAGACCTCAGTTTTCTTCATGTTATGCTCAAGCCCCATACATTGTAACATCCGTCGAAAAACGGGTTTCCAAAACCCGCTTCGTTTATTAATCGAATAGTCAGTTATAATTTTTGTTGCGTATAAATGGTTCATTTTAATTTTAAACAATAATTAATAAACATTTTAGAATTTAAAAACTATAATCATTAAATGGTAAAAACAAGTGCTAAAAAAATAAAATCAAGCTGCCGGGTTTCGAACCCGGGTCAGCCGGATCAAACAGACAAACATCTCACCACTCCGCCACTTGACTCGTTTGTGATAACTATTAAAACAAACAATATTTATAATAAAACTCGAAATCAAATTCAGTAATCGCCCAATACGCAGTCGCCAGAATTACCAACGATTTCGCGAGACTTCGACCGTTTCCTTTGACTGAACGCGTGTATTAACTTCGACATCGGTTATAACCGATGTCTAATCCCGCAATCCCAGTCATAACCGCCGGAAAAGTTTTGACCACGAATCAAGATCAAATTTGGACTCGATTCATTCTGTTTCTTCCCTATAAATACACACCCAAGTCTCTTGTAACCTTTTCGCTCAAAATCGCACAATTTATCGAAGTCTTAGCACTCGCCGGAGAAATTCTGCACTCGCCGGACTTTCACCGGAAAACCGAGACTTACACCAACTCGGTAAATTTCTCGACTCTTTCGTTTTCAATCCATTGTTAGACATATACTAACTTCAATCAGAATCGGTTCCAGACGACGTTGCCGGAAATTCTGCACTCGCCGGAAAATCTCTGGAAATTCCGAAATCACACTGTAAATCGGTACAATCATCTAAACCCCCTGATATCTCTTGTTTAGTCACTTAATTTCACAACTCATTGATCAAAACTATTAATTGATCCACTCAGACGGAATTCACAAATCAGAGCCGACGACCCTTGCCGGAATTCTGAGAAAAACATCCTGTTCGGTACATTCGAATCCGTAACTCTCTTTATCCATTACATTTCAGTCAATTATATGTTCGTCGAACGATTTAAACAAGAACAGTCGAACATCTTTGTCTGTGTCTTCATGAATGAAGAAGACGAAGTCGAACATTGTGTATAAGTTTAATTAAAACAGGATATTAAACCGGGTTAGACACACAGTCCAGCGGTGGACTGTGTGCAATCACACAGCGCACGTCACGAGTTCGAACCTTACAACGCACCGACTTTCCGAATTAAAACCAAAATTTTTAAAACTGAATCAGATCAAGTCACAGTAAGTTTATAAGAATAACATAAACCATAAGTTAAACAGATTAGACACACAGCCCAACTGGTTGGGCTGTGCGCTTACAAACCGAAGGACCCGAGTTCGACTCCGGGTCCCTGCAACCGGTTCGACATATAGACCTTTTTTAATATAAACCAAATAAATTAACATTTAAGTAATATATATATATATAATTAAAATTAGAATATTTCGGGTTAGACACGTAGCTCAGTTGGTAGAGCTGTGTGCACGCGTACGAGAGGTCCCGGGTTCGAACCTCACTCAGCGCACCATTAAACCACTGTCCGACCGGTCAACGGTCCGGTCAACGGTCAACGGCCCGGTCAACGGTCAACAAAAGTAAATTTTTTTTTTTTTTTTAAAAATCAATTAAAAATTACTTAGAAATAATATTTTTAAAGTTAGAAAATGACCTTAAACTCACAAAAATAAATCTAAAAATCCTATTAAAATTGTTAATTAAAAGTATTAGTCTCAAATAAAATCCAATTATTCACCGAACCATTTCGTTATTATTTTAGGTTAGTTTTTCCTCGTCGATCAAATCCCAAAACTCGTGCGCATCCAACATCATCAAAAAAAACGCACCCAATGTGAGTGAATCTCTACCAATTCCCCGTTTTAATCACATTTTTGGGGTGTATCATGTGTCGCTTAATTATTTATTATATTTAAACACTTGTGCATCCATCATATCCGTGATCAAATGTGTATTCAATATGTATCAATTGTTGTGTGGATTATGTTTAGATTAAAGTTATCATTTTCAGTACATGCATTTCATTAGGCCCATCAGCTCCCCGTGGGAGACGGGTTGAGTACAGGTGCCTCATTCGATCGGCTCCGTTTGATTGAGCCTTGATCTCACATACATCATCATACATTTCATACGATCGGCTCCGTTTGATTGAGCCTTGATCTCACAATACATTATCATTCATGTCATATACTCATTCAAGGTGGTTTGTGATTGTTTTGTTTATATATGTTTGCTCACATATGAATATTGCACAACTTTTCAATATTAAATACAACAAGAAATCAATAACAATGTTTTTAAACAAGGTTCACTCGCCAACTTTTGTTGGCCAAAATTTCCCCCATTTTACACGTGATACAGGTGATCCAGTTGAGGCAAGAAACACATAGGAGGGCCTAGAAGAATAAATCAGTTTAAGCTTTGGATTGTTTTACTTAGTTTCATTTCCTTGTAATTGTATGAATTTGATTTGAACTTTTAAGTTGTAATTTGATTTAATAAATATGAAACATTTTAGTAAACATCATGAGCTTTGGTGATAACCTAATTATGCCCCGACTCTTATTCCGCTGCGGGTCGGGGTGTGACAGATTGGTATCAGAGCCATGACTATAGGGATATAGGATAGGTTATTAGCCCCTTAGAGCCTATACTATAGTTGATTAGAATCTTAAAATTGTTTATGTGTTACATACAAAATTCATGATGTTTATATGCTTTATGTTTATTGTTACATTCAATGTTATGCAAGCATGTTCATAAGTACATATTATTATACAATGCTCATCATGAATCATATCCTCATAACATATCATATCCATGAGAGCACACACCTCACAATTCCCATGATTTTTGCAACGATTTTTGTATTTTTCAAATCACATCAAAGTGAGTTCTCATGACGAGCATGTAGTAACTGGAAGGGTACGAGTACCGGTAGTCGGAACGTCCTGTCTAGGCTTGGCATTCGTATAAATCCAAAATAAAGGACCAGTTTGCCTACCTGGGGATTTTCGATGAGAATACGAAGGACCTATTAGGCCAAAGCATGCTATACCAAACGTCGTGTGAGCTAACCCCACTTTGAGTTGTCATTGTGTCTATACCTGGACACCCTCCTACCATACATCTCGCAATCATATTTTCATGGTTTTCATTCGGGTGATGTGAGTGTTAAACTGCCAACATCAATGTGAATCCTACTAAGCCAATAGTCATGGGGGCCCACATGACTATACAGGCGATGGTATGGGGGACATTGGAGGCCCAAACATGAGCAAACCCAAGACATCCTATGGATGTAGTTGCATTATTGATGATTATGTTATTTTATTACTTTTAACGACACATGACACCTAAAAAAAACTTCTTAAACTCGCAATCTTCCTATGTATGTTCCTGTAGATGTCGGCTAGGCAACTACGTGGAGGTAGAAGGTCAGGAAGGTCAAACGAACGCTTGGCCACCCAAATTGCAAAACAAATGGCCGCGGTGCTTCCTGACATCGTAATTCAAGTCCAACAAGCTCTCACCGCGAATCCCATCAACCCTCCCAACCAAGAAGACCAGAACGTCGACAACCCATCCTCCAAAAAGTGCTCCTACAAACACTTCAAGTCTTGCGATCCCTCAAAATATGAAGGGACCGAAGGTGTCACTGCTCTCCTCCACTGGTTTGAGGAAATGGAGAACACCTTCCTCAATTGCGATTGTCCCGAGGATCGCAAGGTACGTCATGCAACCGGAAGACTGTTTGGGGTAGCCCTTACCTGGTGGAATACAGAAAAGGGTAAGAGAGGAGTCGAAGATGCTATGGCCTTAACATGGGAAGAGTTAAGGGAAATAATGACAAGACACTTCTGTCCAAGAAGCGAAATCAAGAAGTTGGAAGATGAATTCCATTCGTTAAAACAAAAGGAAGGAGATCATACTTCCTACAACAAAAGATTTCTCGAGCTGAACCAAATGATCCCCAACTTGTTCACCCCGGTGTACCGCTTGGTCGAACACTACATTCGAGGCCTCCCCTCGAAAATTCAAGACTCGGTTCTAAGCACTTCGCCTACAACACTTGAAGTCGCAATGGAACTAGCTACCGAACTTACCGAGAATCGCATCCGAAACGATAAATTCAAGGAGGAAAAAAAGAAAGCCCCCATTGAGGCTCAAACTTCAAACCATTCTGTCTCCTCTTCGAAGTTTGCTGGTAAGAGGAAGCGAAACAACAGGAACTTTGCTGTCACACAAACAAACCCCCCCTATCACTGCTGCACCCATCACCCAAGTTGCTCCCTCAGCTGCACCATATAAAAAGCCATACTCAGGCCCATACCCAAAATGCAACCGTTGTCAATACCATCACCTTCCCGAACATCCTTGCAAACATTGCACCAGCTGTGGCCGTGCGGGTCACACCATCCAAACCTGTCGCACACTTCAGTGAATGAACCGCAATCAACCCTCAACCCAAACCCACCATCAGATAGTGGGTCAAGCCCGACAACCTTTACTCCTACCACCTGCCCAACATATAGCCAAATCCTACTACCAACCCAACTACCCCATGATGCAACCCATGCGAGCTTGCTACAACTGTGGAGACCCAAACCACTTTAGAAACACTTGTCCACGCTTGGTGAACATCATTCATGCCCAAGCTCAAGAAAATCCAGTAAACCAAGCTAACCAAGCTCCTCCACCTGCTAGAGGAAGAGCTTTCAACATCAACGCCAACCAAGCTAGGACTGACAACAACGTGGTTAACGGTGCGTTTCTCATCAATGGTAGTTATGCATGTCACACCCTGACCCGCAACGGAATAAGAGTCGGGGCATAATTGGGTTCAAAGCTCATGATGTTTACTAATATGTTTCATATTTATTATATTCAAAATTACATCCTCAATATTCCAAACATGTTCATACAATTACAAAGAAAAATGACTAACTAAACAATCCAAAGTCTAAACCGGTTTATTCTTCTAAGCCATCCTATATGTTTCTTGCTGCATCTGGATCACCTGTATCATGTGTAAAAATGGGGATTTTTGGGTCAACAAAAGTTGGCGAGTGAACCTTGTTAGAAAACATTTATTATTGATTTCTTGTTATATTTATTATGGAAAATTGTGCAGTAATCATATGTGAGCAAACGTAAATAAACATACAATAACAATAACAAACAATAACATACAATAACAAACCACCTTGCATGAATATATAACATGAATGATAATGTAAATGTTGGCAACGTCTCGTTCACGCTCATAGGTAATGGGGAACGGCTCACGCTCATAGGTAATGGGGAGCAGACGGCCTATGATGAAATGTATGTGCGATCAAGGCTCAATCAAACGGAGCCGATCGTATGTTGGCAACGCCTCGTTCACGCCCATAGGTAATGGGGAACGGCTCACACTCATAGGTAATGGGGAGCGGCGGCCTATGATAATGTATGTACTGAAAATGATAAATTTAATCTAAACATTAACCACACAAACAGTTGATACATATTGAATACACATTTGATCATGGATATGATGGATGCACAATTGTTTAAATGTAATAATAATAAGACACATGATACACCCCAAAACGTGATTAAAACGGGGAATTTGTAGAGATTCACTCACATTGGGTGCGTTCGGTTGAAGATGTTGAATGCGCACGAGTTTAGAGGGTTGATCGACGAGGATTAACTAACCTAAATAATAATAACGAAAAGGTACGGTAAATAAGTGGATTTTATTAACAATTTTAATAAGGTTTTTAGGTTTATTTTTGTGAGTTTAAGGTTATTTTCTAACTTTAAAAACATTATTTTTAAGTATTTTTAATTGATTTTTAAATTAAATAAATAAATAAAAATATAAAAAATGTTGACTTTTTTTTTGGTTTGACCGTTGACCATTGACTTTGACTTGTTGACCGGTTCGGTCGTGTATATTGTTTGCACTGAGTGAGGTTCGAACTCGTGACCTCCCGTACGCGTGCACGCAGCTCTACCAACTGAGCTACGTGTCTAACCCGAAATATTTCTGTTTTTAATTATAGTTATATACTATTTAATTTATTCCAAAATTCATTTCTTAAAAAGGATTTAAATTCTATCAAACCGGCGTGCGTATCAGGTCTCGAACCCGGGACCTGTTGATTAACGTTGCACACAGTCCACCGCTGGACTGTGTGTCTAACCTGGTTAAAACACTTGTTTTTATTTCTCTTATATACTAACTGAAAGTTTTCATATTTGGGTTTTATAAAAAGTCTGAATATTGTGACGAATCGGAATAAGGCCGGACTCGAACCGGTATCGCTGTGTTTCAATTGCACACAGTCCACCGCTGGACTGTGTGTCTAACCCGAGATATAATCCAATTTATATTAAATTTATATACAGACTCACTTCATCTTCTTCGTTATAATAACCCAGACAACGATTACTTTACTGAACTTGTTCAATTCAATTAACAGGCGTATGAATGATTAAAATGTAACGGATAGAAAAGGTTTTGGGAATGAACATACTGGAATGATGACTTTTCTCAGAACTCCGGCAATTTCGTCGGCTTTGTTTTTATGAACTCCGTTTGAGCGGACCAATTAACAGTTTTTTATTAACTAATTGTGGAATTGAAGGACTAAACAAGAGTTATCAGAAGGTTTGAATGATTATACCGTTTCACAGCGTAATCTAGGAATTTTCAGAAAACTCCCGGCGAGTGTTGATTATCTGATATCGTCGTCTGGGATTGATTCTGATTGAAAGGTTTGAGTTAGCAAAAGCCTAACAACTGATAGAATATGAAAGAATTGAGAAACTTACCTTTTTGTTGAAGGACACGGTTTTCCGGCGAAAGTCCGGCGAGTTCAATAAGCGTTTCCGACGAACTGACAATAGAGCAAAAGTGAAATTGAGAGTTCTGTGGATGATTTTTAGTCGCGAGATACTGATATTGTTGGAGTAATTCAGAAAGTGAATGATTTCGGTTATTAAACCCGAACATCATACGAATTCAAGTTCATTAAAGGCCGAATTGATTAAGAACGTCGGTTTATCGGTTATTTTCAGGAATCCGCGATCACTCAAAAGTCCCTGGACGTTTGGAAGCCGATATCGGTTTCAGTTTGGCGCAAACAGGTTGATTCACGGTTGAACTTATGTTTTAATTGTTTCCTAGAATTCACAAAGACATCAAGTGGCGGAGTGGTTATGTGTTTGGTGTTAAGGTTCTCCGGCTGACCCGGGTTCGAAACCCGGCAGCCCCTTTTCATTTTTAATTGTTTTAATTTTATTTTTTAACAATTTTAATTTCCATAATCTAAAATGTTTATTAGTTATGTTTTGTTTAAAATTAAAATAAGCATTAAATGAGCAACAAGAATTAAAACTGATTATTCGATTAGTAAACGAAGCGGGTTTGGAAAACCCGTTTTTCGACAAATGTTACAATGCATCCATGTTATTTGATACTGGCGCGGATAAGAGTTTTGTGTCCTTAGAATTTGAACCCATCCTCAACCAAACTCGTGATAATCTCATGGAATCCATAACGGTGGAAGTTGCTGACGGAAAACCGGTCTCATTAAACTCTATTATATGAGATTGTACCCTCACTCTAAACGATCACGATTTTCCAGTCGACCTCATTCCTATGAAGTTGGGAAGTTTCGATATTATAATCGGTATGGACTGGCTCAGCCAGCATCACGCTGAAGTAGTATGCCGCGAAAAGTTCATTCGCATTCCTCTTGCAGACGGTCAGACCCTACGTATCTTTGGAGAAACCCCTTTGAAAGGACTCAAATTAATGTCCTGCCTTCAAGCCCGAAAATATCTCCGCAAGAACTATGTCGCATTTCTAACTCACGTGGTCAAAAAGGGAACCAATGAGAGGAAACTTGAAGACATACCAGTAGTGAAAGAATTCCCACAAGTCTTTCGCGACGACATCTCAGGACTCCCTCCTGTGAGAGAAATCGAATTCCGCATCGATCTTGTACCTGGCGCTACACCAGTCGCAAAATCTGCTTATAGGTTAGCCACATCCGAAATGCAAGAGCTGGCCAGTCAACTGCAAGAGCTGACTGACAAAGGATTCATACGTCCTAGCTCATCGCCTTGGGGTGCACCTGTTCTTTTTGTGAAGAAGAAAGATGGAACGTTTCGCATGTGTATCGACTACAGAGAACTCAACAAGTTAACCGTCAAGAACCGCTATCCATTACCTCGCATCGATGACCTTCTAGACCAACTTCAAGGCGCCACCTGTTTTTCAAAAATCGACTTTCGTTCTGGTTATCATCAACTCAGAGTACATGAAGAAGACGTCCCAAAGACCGCATTCCGGACTCGTTATGGGCATTACGAATTCATGGTCATGCCATTCGGTTTAACCAACGCCCCAGCTGTCTTCATGGATCTAATGAATAGGGTATGCAAACCCTACCTCGACCGCTTTGTCATAGTCTTCATCGACGACATACTCATCTACTCCAAGTCTAAAACCGATCATGAACGACACCTTCGACTCATCCTTACACTCTTAAGGACTGAAAAGCTCTTTGCTAAGTTCTCAAAATGCGAATTCTGGTTAAGAGAAGTACAATTCCTTGGACATGTCGTTAATGACAAGGGAATACATGTCGATCCTTCGAAAATCAAGGCAGTACAGGAATGGCAAGCGCCACGTACCCCTACCGAAGTAAGATCATTTCTTGGTTTGGCTGGTTACTATCGCCGCTTCATTGCAAATTTCTCCCGTATTGCTGTACCACTCACGGCTTTGACTCATAAAGGAAAACCCTTCATATGGGGACCTAAACAAGAAGAAGCCTTCCAAACTCTAAAGCAAAAACTCTGTGACGCACCTATCCTCACACTCCCTGAGGGTTGCGATGACTTTGTAGTATATTGCGACGCATCAGGGCAAGGACTAGGCTGTGTATTAATGCAAAGAGTAAAAGTGATAGCCTATGCATCTAGATAACTCAAAGTTCATGAGAAGAACTACACCACCCTCGACCTGGAACTTGGAGCCGTTGTGTTCGCTCTTAAGATATGGAGACATTACCTCTACGGTACCAAGTGTGAAATATACACTGACCACAAGAGCCTCCAACATATCTTTAACCAAAAGGAGTTGAATATGAGACAACGAAGATGGGTCGAACTGCTTAACGACTACGACTGTGAAATTCGGTATCATCCTGGCAAGGCAAACGTGGTGGCCGATGCGCTTAGTCGAAAAGGTTATGCGAACTCCATTCGTCTTCTATGTTCGCAAATCATAACCGACATCAAAGATCGAATCCGAGCAGCTTAACATGTTTCTGTAACCGAAAATGGCGTTCACGATGAGTTGTCATGTGGAGCTGAACTAAAAATCGAAACCAAATCCGACGATATTCTATACTATTTAAATCGCATATGGATTCCCGATCGCGACAATCTTCGTGATTTCCTCATGAATGAGGTGCACAAAACACGATACTCTGTACACCCAGGGGCCGACAAGATGTATCAAGACCTACGATACACCTACTGGTGGCCGGGCATGAAAAAGGATATTGCTGTTTTTGTTTCCAAGTGCCTTACCTGTTCCAAAGTAAAAGCTGAACATCAAAGACCTTCAGGACTTCTAGTCCAACCCGAAATACCTGTGTGGAAGTGGGAAAACATAACCATGGATTTCATTACCGGGTTACCTCGCACCTCCAGTGAGTATGACACAATATGGGTAATCATTGATCGTCTTACAAAATCAGCTCACTTCATTCGAATCCGCGAGGACTTCAAGAACGAGAAGTTAGCTCGTATCTACATCAGCGAGATCGTAAGCCGTCATGGTGTACCTTTAAGCATCATTTCAGACCGTGATGGTCGTTTCACTTCACGAACATGGCGAGCCGTACAAACCGCCTTGGGTACACGATTAGACCTCAGTACTGCTTTTCATCCTCAAACTTATGGACAATCTGAACGCACCATCCAAACTCTTGAAGACATGCTTCGAGCATGTGTCATAGACTTCAAAGGGAATTGGGACGCTCATCTACCATTAGTTGAATTTTCGTACAACAATAGCTATCATTAGAGTATCGGCATGGCTCCTTTCGAAGCTTTATATGGTCGTAAGTGCCGATCACCAGTATGTTGGCACGAAATTGGAGAAGCACAAATCACCGGTCCAGAATTAATTCAAGAAACAACAGACAAGATCCATCAAATTCGAAACAATCTTCTAGCGGCACAAAGTCGTCAAACGAGTTATGCAGATAAACGACGAAAGCCCTTGGAGTTTAACATTGGTGATCAAGTACTTTTAAAAGTATCACCGTGGAAGGGAGTAGTTCGTTTTGGCCAGAAGGGCAAGCTAGCACCACGCTACGTAGGACCTTTCAAGATACTCGAAATGGTAGGACCTGTAGCATACAAGCTTGACCTACCAGAAGAGCTCAACAGAATTCATCCCACATTCCACGTATCAAACTTGAAGAAGTGCCTCGCCGATGAAAACCTCCATATTCCCCTAGAAGACATTCAAGTCGATGAATCTATGCATTTCATTGAAAGACCAGTAGAAATTATGGACTTCGGAGAGAAGCGTTAAGACGATGTCGTATTCCAATTGTCAGGGTACGCTGGGAGTCGAAACGAGGACCTGAGTTTACTTGGGAATGTGAAGACTCAATGCGCGAGAAATACCCGCACCTTTTTCCTGTTACCACTACTACTTAAATTTCGGGACGAAATTTCTAAAAGTAGGGGATACTGTAACATCCGTCGAAAAACGGGTTTCCAAAACCCGCTTCGTTTATTAATCGAATAGTCAGTTATAATTTTTGTTGCGTATAAATTGTTCATTTTAATTTTAAACAATACATAATTAATAAACATTTTAGAATTTAAAAACTATAATCATTAAATGGTAAAAACAAGTGCTAAAAAAATAAAATCAAGCTGCCGGGTTTCGAACCCGGGTCAGCCGGATCAAACAAACAAACATCTCACCACTCCGCCACTTGACTCGTTTGTGATAACTATTAAAACAAATAATATTTATAATAAAACTCGAAATCAAATTCAGTAATCAGCGCGCCCAATACGCAGTCGCTGGAATTACCGACGATTTCGCGAGACTTCGACCGTTTCCTTTGACTGAACGCGTGTATTAACTTCGACATCGGTTATAACCGATGTCTAATCCCGCAATCCCAGTCATAACCGCCGGAAAAGTTTTGACCACGAATCAAGATAAAATTCGGACTCGATTCATTCTGTTTCTTCCCTATAAATACACACCCAAGTCTCTGGTAACCTTTTCGCTCAAAATCGTACAATTTATCGAAGTCTTAGAACTCGCCGGAGAAATTCTGCACTCGCCGGACTTTCACCGGAAAACCGAGACTTACACCAAATCGGTAAATTTCTCGACTCTTTCGTTTTCAATCCATTGTTAGACATATACTAACTTCAATCCTTCAACCAGAATCGGTTCCAGACGACGTTGCCGGAAATTCTGCACTCGCCGAAAAATCTCTGGAAATTCCGAAATCACACTGTAAATCGGTACAATCATCTAAACCCCCTGATATCTCTTGTTTAGTCACTTAATTTCACAACTCCTTGATCAAAACTGTTAATTGATCCACTCAGACGGAATTCACAAATCAGAGCCGACGACCCTTGCCGGAATTCTGAGAAAAACATCCTGTTCGGTACATTCGAATCCGTAACTCTCTTTATCCATTACATTTCAATCAATTATATGTTCGTCGAACGATTTAAACAAGAACGGTCGAACATCTTTGTCTGTGTCTTCATGAATGAAGAAGACGAAGTCGAACATTGTGTATAAGTTTAATTAAAACAGGATATTAAACCGGGTTAGACACACAGTCCAGCGGTGGACTGTGTGCAATCACACAGCGCACGTCACGAGTTCGAACCTTACAACGCACCGACTTTCCGAATTAAAACCAAAATTTTTAAAACTGAATCAGATCAAGTCACAGTAAGTTTATAAGAATAATATAAACCATAAGTTAAACAGATTAGACACACAGCCCAACTGGTTGGGCTGTGCGCTTACAAACCGAAGGACCCGAGTTCGACTCCGGGTCCCTGCAACCGGTTCGACATATAAACCCTTTTTAATATAAACCAAATAAATTAACATTATAATATATAATATATAATAAAATTAAATTAGAATATTTCGGGTTAGACACGTAGCTCAGTTGTAGAGCTGTGTGCACGCGTACGAGTGGTCCCGGGTTCGAACCTCACTCAGCGCACCATTAAACCACTGTCCGACCGGTCAACGGCCCGGTCAACGGTCAACAAAAGTAAATTTTTTTTTTTTTTTAAAATCAATTAAAAATACTTAGAAATATATTTTTAAAGTTAGAAAATGACCTTAAACTCACAAAAATAAATCTAAAAATCCTATTAAAATTGTTAATTAAAAGTATTAGTCTCAAATAAAATCCAATTATTCACCGAACCATTTCGTTATTATTTTAGGTTAGTTTTTCCTCGTCGATCAAATCCCAAAACTCGTGCGCATCCAACATCATCAAAAAAACGCACCCAATGTGAGTGAATCTCTACCAATTCCCCGTTTCAATCACATTTTTGGGGTGTATCATGTGTCGCTTAATTATTTATTATATTTAAACACTTGTGCATCCATCATATCCGTGATCAAATGTGTATTCAATATGTATCAATTGTTGTGTGGATTATGTTTAGATTAAAGTTATCATTTTCAGTACATGCATTTTATTAGGCCCATCAGCTCCCCGTGGGAGACGGGTTGAGTACAGGTGCCTCATTCGATCGGCTCCGTTTGATTGAGCCTTGATCTCACATACATCATCATACATTTCATACGATCGGCTCCGTTTGATTGAGCCTTGATCTCACAATACATTATCATTCATGTCATATACTCATTCAAGGTGGTTTGTGATTGTTTTGTTTATATATGTTTGCTCACATATGAATATTGCACAACTTTTCAATATTAAATACAACAAGAAATCAATAACAATGTTTTTAAACAAGATTCACTCGCCAACTTTTGTTGACCCAAAATTTCCCCCATTTTACACGTGATACAGGTGATCCAGTTGAGGCAAGAAACACATAGGAGGGCCTAGAAGAATAAATCAGTTTAAGCTTTGGATTGTTTTACTTAGTTTCATTTCCTTGTAATTGTATGAATTTGATTTGAACATTTAAGTTGTAATTTGAATTTAATAAATATGAAACATTTTAGTAAACATCATGAGCTTTGGTGATAACCCAATTATGCCCCGACTCTTATTCCGCTGCGGGTCGGGGTGTGACATACATGGTCCCTTAGTCCTGATGATATCCAAAGCTTTAGTCATTTTAATAGCGTCTCCTACAATCGTACCATCGTTTAAGTAACACGCATGGAAAAGCAAGTTATAGTTGTCTCGCACCTGATGAATGAGAGGGTGCAAAACTAAGGCAAAAAGGAGGTGCCCTAAAGGGTTACCTTATTGAACCCTTGTAGTGGACCCAATACAACTATCCCCGACATATAACCTAGCCCGCTGTCTCTAAAGAAAGTTGACCCATGGAGAGATCGACGGGCATCGAGACTGAACCTCCCGAAGGAGAGCCATCCTATCCACAAGGTTGAAGGAATTAGAGAAATCAATCATAAGCATAGCCAACGACCCATCCGCGTGGAACTTATTTAAAATTGTGTTCGCTCTACGGAGCACAACCTCCTCCCCACTAGGAATCCCTACCCTGAATTGATTATCACCAAGGTAATTTGCCATCACTTTACCCACCTTCTTCAAAGCCACCATAGAAACCAACCTCCTCCAAATAGTGCCTACGACAATAGGTCTAATCTCATTGTCCGGCTTGAGCAACAGTGTTAGGGGAAGGATTTAATGCACCCCAGGACAAAATCGACTTCCACAGATAAGGGGGTCTGCGAGCTTAGAGATTAGGATTAAGCATTGTCTAACCCTAGATCCTTTATGTTTTCATTTTCCTAGTCCTAGCACTAATCCTCCAATTGCCATTTTTTGAAGAGCCTTGATGTCCAAATTAGCAATTGATCGATAACAGGTTGTTAATCCATCCTAATTCCTGTTCGGAGATAAAAACTTGCCCTAACATTCTCTAATCAGTACCTTCACCAAAACTAGAAATGAGTAAACATCCTACAACACTCACAAGCTTACCTTTACCCTTATTATGCCTAACTATGGTTGTTAGGAAGGGTTATGATCCAACCTTTTCTAAATCACCAACATTAGGTTATGTGAAAAACTCAATTTCATGTTCAACCGACTACATCACTAGATTTGGCTTCTGTCATGTGTTAAGGTACGACAATGTACATGTGGCCACTAGGTTCCCTTAAACGAAATTATATGCCTCCCATATCTTTCATAAACTTAACTTTGAATACACAATTTCAATGGATTAAGATTCATGTTGATAAAACTTTCGATGCAAACCTCAAATACATTTTGATATGAAAGACAAAGCCTTGGTCATTCTTACATTATTTGGACATAGGGAAAAAACATCACTACTTATAAGGTCCACACAACCTTCATAGAACATAATGTGAATTATGGGAAATCTCAACATCAATTTGGTGAACCCTATATATATGTGTGTGTGTCGCGATAGGATCATGAAAAAAAACATTGTTCGTGAGGGAACTAAAAAACAATGCATAACATGTATGGAGTATATATTGCATATATGGTTTGTTGCATATATGCAGTATATATATGGCGTATATTTAATGTATATTTAATATAGAGTTGTTTATTTTTCTTAATAAAAATAGTATTTCCATGATCCCTTCAATATATATAGGGTATGGATTCAAAGAGAAACACATGCTAATTGAGAACCGTGAGAATGATTCTAGAATACACATTTTCTCTATGTCAAAATAATAATAATAATAATAATAATAATAATAATAATAATAATAATAATAATAATAATAATAATAATAATAATAATAATGCACATTTCAGAATGACGTTGCATGGATATCCATGTATAAGTAGTTAGTATTTTTTTTCAAATGGGAAAAACAAGTATAAGTACTTTAAGTAATTGTCGTCTAATCGTGTTGCATGATGTTTTATTGAGCTTGTTTTTGACCTTATCCACCTCTATATACCATATAGTGTGTAGTAGATCATTTATTGAGCTTGTTTATGCCCTTATCCGCATCTATATACCGTATAAGGCAACATATCGTGTGAAAATATTTGATACTTAATAATTGTGGATTTTGGCTACAAAATCAGGGGATGTGCAGGAAATTCATTAATAAAGCCCTGACTGATCATAAGCATACTGAGGAAGTACGTACGGCCTACACACGTTTGCATGCTCGACACCTACCTTAGGCTATATGATGTATGAAGGAAGTAGAGGTCACAATGAAGTTCTGTATGGCTCTATAGACCCAATATTTAAATGCTAAATGGTCATTTGTAATAGTTTTTTAAACATTTTTTGAACGTTAATTGTAGTTATCATAAGGATGTGTACTTAGCATTAAGCTAACGAGTTTGTTGCACATGTTTATTAGGTCATGCGTGGGCTACCAGTTTTCATCTCCATTTGCACATTTGGATGGGTGCTTAATTATAAGGTATCATGTATTTGTGTAATGTTATACTTGAATTATATTTTGATGTCTGTCTTTTACACCAATACATGTCATCGACATTTCAAATGTTCTTAATTTTGTTTTGAAAGCATCTGTATTGAACCTAAGTTTTAGCATTATAAATAATTGATTCTTATTGATTGCCTGTTTAAAATCGATCAACTATTAAAAATGCACCTTTGAAATGTTGGGTTTACAAATTGCAATTTTCGACTTCTAGCTAGTATCATATAATTTTTCATATACATACTTCGTGTTAGTTAAGTAAATATTCAAAACTTTGATTACCTAGTTAAACTTTTGTAGTAATATTGTGTTGGCCTTAATTTGTTGCCATGTTTGGGCTTTGGAGGTTGTTATATTACGTTATGCGTTGATCACCACTCTTGGTATATGTGGTGTTTCTAGTGTTAGGATTTGCATGTAAGATTGACGTTGGATGGGGTGTAGCACTGGATACGGGAACTGGGTGTTTCCGATCCATAACTATATTTTTAATAGCTAACCACACGCTCTATAATTTTACTCTTATACATTATGTTCGTCATGAAACTTGAATCCTCAATGATATGTGAAGGAACACCATATCAACACACCTTAATAGCGCTAGGATACAATCCATTTGACACCATGGTCTGCGTTATTTATGTTTTCTTCTTTTATTGATAATTTGGAAAGCTTATTTGGTCCATACGGCGGCTAATGTTCTTGATCTTGGATGTCACATGATTTTTTTAATATAATGAGTAAATTTCCATTTTGCTCTCCGTGGTTTGGTCGTTTTAACAGTTTTGTCTCAATTCTTTAAAAATAGTCATTTTGCTCCAATAGTTTACTATGTTTTTTCTATTTTGCACCCCGCTTCTAACTCCATCCAAATTGTTTTTTAACTAAAAGGGCATTTCAGTAATTTTGTAAATGTAAGTGTTAATTTATTAAAATTATTTTTTGTATTTACACACTTATCTATTCCCTCTACGTGATTCCACCACCACCCTCCACTAGCCACCACAACCTGCCAACCTCCACCCATGACCACCATCACCTACCGACCTCCACCCACCGCCATCAAAACGTCGTTGTCACCTGAACACCACCAGCAATCCCACACCATCAACGGAAACGGTAATCGGCTGATTCAAATAAAGGGTTTTCGAGATATCGGAAATGGTACTGTTTTTTTTTTCTTTTTGACAGCTGACATAAGCATATACGGACGATCCAGTCTTTTTTTTTCTTTTTCTTTTTGGGAACTCTTTTAAAGGAGATATTGATGCAGCTTTATCACATACAAAAATGTTGAGAACTAACTACATCTAAAACAGGTCCCAATATCACAACTGTGCAATCGAGAATGAGATGTCGTGACCAAACCATCTAAAAGAAGAGCAGATGTGCTACCACTACTTTGCGCTGAACTCATCACAGCCACGCAACAAAACCGAGTAAATTTAGAACTAACCGTAACAACCTACAGTTAAACGGCATGAACAAAGTAAAGGTGAAGCTGGTCAGAGACCACCAACTGTTGGAATTTTGTGAAAATAGCATTTTCATAAATATAGGAAATGCGTATTTCCTAATTTTGGACTATAAATAAATATTATAAACTGAGGTTTATATAGATATTTATTTTCCGGGTTTGTGTTCTATGTTGGAAGAGCTTCGCAACGAACTAAACCACGTCCAAAATGGAGCTAAGATGAATGAGATATCGATGCCCAAAGTTTGGTGTTTGAAACATTAAATGCTGAAATAATAGGAAAGTAGCATCTTGTCCCACATAGGAGGAGTGATGAAACTTAAATGGGCATTTAAGCGGGAACACTCCTTCCCTATTGTTTCATGGAAGCACACACTAAGTGTACTCGCGAAGGGTGCGAGGCACCCCAACTCGCACACGCGCGCGTGGCGTGGGCGATGGGCGCAATGTGGCGCTTTGATGATGCTCGCAACGCCGCGAGCCGCTTGAGAGCCGCCTTTGTATTTTTTACCGCGCGCGCGTGGCTCAGCAAAGGCTGCAAGGACCAGGTGGCGCAGACCCTAGAAGGCAAAGTGGCAAGGGGCGCGCAGGTACACAGGTAGTGGCGCATGGTGCAGGCAGTCGAGGTTGCGCCGCAGATGCCTAACGTGCGCGCGCGCAGCGCACCAAAGTGAACCAGTATGGCGTGACTGTGTGGCGTGACCAGATGGGTTCCCTGTTGACGTGGCGTGCGCACGCAAGGGCTGGCGCTCCAGTAGGCTCGCGCAAGGATGTGAGCCATACTGGCGCACGCGCAATAGGACTGTGGAGCAAGGATGCGCGCGCAAGGCCTGGCGCACCAATAGACTCGCGCAAAGATGTGAGCTATACTGGCGCACGCGCAATAGGACTGTGGAGCAAGGATGCTCGCGCAAGGGGTTGCGCACCAGTAAGCTCGCGCAGGGATGTGAGCCATACTGGCGCGCGCACCAGTAGGCTGGCGTATAGAGGCGCGCGCGCACGTGCGACCTGCTGCTTCTAGAGTTAATGACAGATCAGTTACACTTCAGCAATTGAAACAGACGAGTCAAGGGTCTTGACCAGGAATGTAACTGACGAATTAAAGTGCATTAAAGACGTTTAATGCAATTTAATTCGTTGAGTTAAATCTTTTTGACTGTTTCAACACAGATGCAGTATAAATACTGCATTACATCAACCCCAGAAGAGAGACTGAATCACTAACGAACCCTCTACTCGAATTTCTTCTTCTTCCTCTTTCTTGCAGCAAGGTACACCTTCGGGTTGCGTCATCTCCGGCAGTGCAACTGCTTAGGCTGTTGTATCCTGGAAACAAACGAGTTCTCCTGGGAGACTCGAAATTTGTTTTAAGGGACCCGTGTCTAACACGATCCTCTGCCAAGAACTTCATCTTTTGTTGAAGTTTTGTTCTTGTATTTTCTTTATTTCAGTTGTAATCCGTACTGTAATTTACTGTTTTCTTTATTTTTCTGTTTGTGTAATTCAGTTAAATTATTTTTTATTTATTTTATGCGAACGGTTCCCACAATCTTAAAACAAATTTTTAAAAAAACACCGTTCGTGTAGAATCAAAACCATTCTGTTTTGGCAGTTTGTGTTTTTAAAAACATATTTTCTTTTCCGGTTTTCATCTTCAAAGAGCGACTTTAGTTGAAAACCATTTCGGATTACTTCAATTCGTTCGTAACAGAAGTTCTAAATTTCTGGTTTGGTCTTCAAGTTGGAGTTAGAAGCCAAACAGTTAGTGTGCACTAAAATTATAAGAGTTTTTCTGTTTTGGTCTTCAAAGTTGGACTTAGAAGCCAAACGTAAATTCGTGGTAAATTAAAATTAAGAGTTTACTTCTGTTTTTATTGGTTTAAAACAGAATTTCGGACTAAAATTTTAATTTTACTTTTCAGAATGTCGACTGAAAACAACAACAATGTGAACACGATTGTTAACAACCTTGTCGTTGGAACCCCTGCCAACACTGTGGGAGCGACCACAGTGGCAAATCATGCTGAACGACCCGAGAAATTTACGGGTCTCCACTTCAAAAGGTGGCAACAGAAGATGTTCTTCTACTTGACCACCATGAACCTTGTGTGGTTCTTGACTGAAACCGTTCCCCAACCTGCGGAAGGGGAGACCGACGCTCAAGCTCAGTGTGCGGTTGATGCTTGGAAGCATACGGATTTCATATGTCGAGGCTATGTGCTTAATGGCCTTTCGAATGCATTGTATAATATGTACTACAATGTCAAGACTTCCAAAGAATTATGGGATCTCTTGGACAAAAAGTACAAAACGGAGGATGCGGGAACAAAGAAATTTGTTGTCGCCCGTTTCTTGGACTATAAAATGGTCGATAACAAGACTGTTATGAACCAAGTCCAAGAGTTGCAGATTATACTTCATGACATCCATGCTGAGGGCATGGTTCTTAGCGAGACATTTCAAGTGGCAGCAATAATTAAAAAATTGCCTCCTTCGTGGGTAGAATTCAAAAACTACCTAAAACATAAACGAAAGGAAATGACGATGGAGGAACTTGTGGTCCGTCTTCGAATCGAAGAGGACAACAAGATCGCTCTAAAAGGCACCATTGCGCAAGCTGCGGCTAAAGCAAACATGGTGGAAGTATGGGATTCTTCAAAGGCAAAAGGGGTAAACTAACAAAAAAGGACAAGGGGAAAGCAAAAGTTAACAACCTTGGACCAAGAAAGGGAGCTGTGAAAAAGAAGTCTGCGCCTTTCCAAGGTACTTGTTACAATTGTAACGAGACGGGACATCGTGCTAACAAATGCAAGAAACCTAAGCGTGAGCGTACGCATATGATTGATGAGGATAGTATGCCTCTAATTGCAATGATAACCGAGGAAGCGGCTATGATTGAAGAAGTCAACGTGGTGGGTGCCAACCCACCAGGATGGTTCGTTGACACGGGTGCAACCCGCCATGTTTGTGGAGATAAGGCTCTTTTCTCAACATTCAAGGAAGCAACGGGTGAAGAAAAGCTTTATATGGGAACAAAGCTACTGCCGACATCAAGGGTGAAGGCACAGTGATCTTGAAGATGACTTCTGGCAAGGAGCTCACGTTGAGCAAAGTCCTCTATGTCCCGGATATACGGAAGAATCTCGTATCGGGTTGGATGCTCAATAAGTTTGGTTTTCGTCTAGTGTTTGAATCGGACAAATTTGTTTTATCTAGACGTGGAATGTATGTTGGAAAGGGCTATGCCCTTAATGGTATGTTCAAAATGAATGTAACGGTGGTTAACACAGGAAAACATGAATGAAATTTCTATTTCTACTTACATGATTGAGTCTTCAAATGTTTGGCATGGTAGATTAGGACATGTAAATTTTAATTCATTACGACGTTTAATTAAATTAAATATGATACCAACATTCCATATTGATTCCGATTACAAATGCGAAACATGTGTAGAATCCAAACTTAAAGATCATCGTTTAAATCGGTTGAAAGAATAACCGAACCCCTTGATTTAATTCACACCGATGTGTGTGATTTAAAAGCGGTTCCCACACGTGGAGGAAATAAGTACTTTATCACGTTTATTGATGATTGTACTAAATATTGATATGTATATTTACTTAAAAGTAAAGATGAAGCAATAGAAAAGTTTATCTTGTACAAAAACGAAGTTGAGAATCAACTTAAAAAGAAGATAAAAGCGGTTAGAAGCGACCGAGGAGGTGAATATGTCGCAACTTTTGCGGATTTATGCGCAAAAAGTGGCATTGTACATGAGTGTACACCTCCTTATTCTCCACAATCAAATGGCGTTGCGGAACGTAAGAACCGTACATTAAAAGAAATGATGAACGCCATGTTG
Source organism: Scalesia atractyloides (assembly GCA_947069175.1). Classification (NCBI taxonomy): domain Eukaryota; kingdom Viridiplantae; phylum Streptophyta; class Magnoliopsida; order Asterales; family Asteraceae; genus Scalesia; species Scalesia atractyloides. Next base: position 10,943,679 of record CAMTDV010000004.1, read on the forward strand.
ATCAGTTCGGGTGTGAACCGAGAAATGTGGGGGGACGCGATTCTCTCAGCGAATTATCTTTTGAACAAGATACCACTTAAAAATAGGGACGAAACTCCATATGAGTTATGGAGAAAAAGGAAGCCTTCGTACAAATACTTGAAAGTGTGGGGGTGCCTAGCAAAGGTGATTGTACCACCTCCTAAGACTCTTAGGATAGGACCCAAAACTGTTGATTGTGTATTCATAGGATATGCACATCAAAGTAGTGCACATCGTTTTCTTGTACATGAGTCCAACAATCCCGATGTCCACGTAAACACTATCATGGAGGCAAATCCTAACATCGTCTCATACTTTGAAAATGTGTTTCCTATGCTAGGAGAACCACATGAAACCTCACCAACAATGGTTGATGAAGCAGGTTCAAGTTCATCTACGTGGTTAGATGAAACACATGATCGACCAGAGGTCGACCAAGGTGACCTTAGACGAAGTAAACGGCCAAGGATTGCAAAATCATTTGGGCCAGACTTCATGAGCTATATGGTTGAGGGTGAGCCCAATACCTATCGCGAAGCGGTTTCTTCCGCGGAAGGAACTCAATGGAAAGAAGCAATGAAGAATGAAATTGATTCTATATTGCAAAATCATACTTGGGAGTTAGTAGATCTTCCACCTGGTTGTAAACCACTTGGATATCGTCGGATATTCAAAACGAAGATGAAAGCTGATGGAAGTATTGATAAATACAAGGCGAGGCTAGTAATAAAAGGGTTTAGACAAAAACAAGGTCTAGATTACTTTGATACTTACTCACCTGTGACTCGAATAACTTCTATAAGATTGGTTCTTGCAATTGCGGCTTTAAGAAATTTGGAAGTTCACCAAATGGATGTAAAAACCGCATTTCTAAACGGCGATTTAGAAGAAGAGATTTACATGGAACAACCCGAGGGTTTTTCCGCCCCAGGAAAAGAGGGCAAAGTATGTAAATTGGTCAAGTCTTTGTACGGTTTGAAGCAAGCTCCAAAACAATGGCACCAAAAGTTTGATCATGTCATGATTGACAATGGTTTCAAAATAAATGAGTGCGACAAATGTGTTTACTATAAAGACACACCAAGAAGTTATGTGATTTTATGTCTTTATGTGGATGATATGCTTATCATTGGGAGTAACGATCATATGATCAACTCAACTAAAGACATGTTGAAAGCGAGGTTTGACATGAAAGACATGGGCTTAGCGGATGTGATTCTTGGTGTAAAAATCACTATAACGCAAGATGGTTTTATCTTAAGTCAAACTCACTACGTGGACAAGATCCTTGGGAAATTCAATTCGGAAGATACGAGTATAGCTCGAACTCTGATTGATAATACTCAACGTCTAAGGAAAAATAGAGACGAAGGAGTTGCTCAGTTAGAGTACTCAAGGGTCATTGGTAGTCTCATGTATCTAATGACATGTATTAGACCCGACTTAGCATATGCAGTAAGCAGAAGTAGATACACTAGTAATCCAAATGATGATCATTGGAAAGCTATCACACAAGTGCTAAGATACATAAGATACACGAGAGATTACGGATTACATTATACCCATCATCTAGCAGTGATCGAAGGATACACTGATGCGAACTGGATTTCGGATATAAAGGATCATAGATCGACAAGTGGATATGTATTTACACTTGCGGGAGCAGCTATAGCTTGGAAGTCGTCCAAGCAAACTGTTATAGCTAGATCCACGATGGAATCCGAATTCGTCGCTTTAGATAAAAGCGGTGAAGAGGCGGAGTGGCTACGTCAATTTGTGGAAGATATTCCAAGATGGCCAAAGCCGACGGCGATTTGCATACATTGTGACAATACATCAGCGCTTGTGAGAGCACAAAGCTCTATGTACAATGGCAGATCAAGGCACATTTGACGTAGGCACAACACAGTACGTCAACTAATCTCAACGGGTATTATCTCGGTTGACTATGTGAAGTCAAAAGAGAATATTGCAGACCCGTTAACAAAAAGGCTTAAGCAAAGATTTAGTTTATAAGACGTCAAGAGGAATGGGACTAAAGCCCATGGATAAAGGGAATATGAGGGAAACCTAACCTAGTTGACTGGAGATCCCAAGATCTAGGTTCAATAGGCAACTTAATCATAAACCCAAAGGGAGTCACTGTGGGGGGTGCCCCAAAAGATTCATAAAGGGAGTTATATACTTCCTAGTCCATTCCAATCAGTGACTTGAAGTAAGGTTAAGCATGTTGATGTTAAGGATTTGAGGAAATCAAATTAACCATGTTGCTTTTAATGATTCGATGAATCACCTATGTTAGAGAGAAGTGGGGTCGCTTCGAATGGATTTGTGGAGAGGCGCAAATCCTAGAGCTCTCGGAGAACCAGGAAAGTGTTCCATGACCATGAACGGACACAACCATGAGGAGTTGACTAAACTATGGAAAGTACTGTGTGAATGTATATTCTCGCCTACATAAATGGGTGATTGTTCAAAGACACCGCATCTACAAGACCCTAGGAGGCTAAGTATGCTTCACAAAAAAGGGTTCAAAGGTTACGCCTACCTATCTTGCAATACTTGACTGTTGAATTTGTATCGTTGAAACTTGAAAGGGGAAAGATCGATTTCCATTCATGTGGGGGATTGTTGGAATTTTGTGAAAATAGCATTTTCATAAATATAGGAAATGCGTATTTCCTAATTTTGGACGATAAATAAATATTATAAACTGGGGTTTATATAGATATTTATTTCCGGGTTTGTGTTCTATGTTGGAAGAGCTTCGCAACGAACTAAACCACGTCCAAAATGGAGCTAAGATGAATGAGATATCGATGCTCAAAGTTTAGTGTTTGAAACATTAAATGCTGAAATAATGGGAAAGTAGCATCTTGTCCCACATAGGAGGAGTGATGAAACTTAAAGAGGTATTTAAGCGGGAACATTCCTTCCTTATTGTTTCATGGAAGCACACACTAAGTGTACTTGCGAAGGGTGCAGAGCACCCTAACTCGCACTCGCACACACGCGCGCGTGTGGCGTGGGCGATGGGCGCAATGTGGCGCTTTGATGGCACCAGCAGGCTGGCGTATGGAGGCGCGCGCGCGACCTGCTACTTCAGCAGTTGAAACAGACGAGTCAAGGGTCTTGACCAGGAATGTAACTGACGAATTAAAGTGCATTAAAGACGTTTAATGCAATTTGATTCGTTGAGTTAAATCTTTTTGACTGTTTCAACGCAGATGCAGTATAAATACTGCATTACATCAACACCAGAAGAGAGACCGAATCACTAACGAACCCTCTACTCGAAATTCTTCTTCTTCCTCTTTCTTGCAGCAAGGTACACCTTCGGGTTGCGTCATCTTCGGTAGTGCAACTCTTAGGCTGTTGTATCCTGGAAACAAACGAGTTCTCCTGGGAGACTCGAAATTTGTTTTAAGGGATCCGTGTCTAACACGATCCTCAGCCAAGAACTTCATCTTTTGTGTTTTGTTATTGTATTTTCTTTATTTAAGTTGTAATCCGTACTGTAATTTACTGTTTTTTTTTATTTTTCTGTTTGTGTAATTCAGTTCAATAATTTTTTATTTATTTTATGCGAACGGTTCTCACACCAACAACTAACGCCACCACCAATCAAGCAAACCCTAAAGGGTTAAAAAAACAAATCAAACCAGAAACAACTAGAGCACACCATCTCAAACGACCGTCGCCAACGGCGTGTGAAGTGCCGAGAACAAACGGCAAAACGTCACACACACAAAATACCTACAAAGCCAACAAAAAATACCGAAAATACCTAAAGATAGTGAACATCATGTCAAACAACCGTCGACTACGGCGTTTGAATCGTCAGGAAACACGGCGTCAACAGCGAAGCAGTCGAGAAAAACCGGCATCAACGGCGAAGCAGACGCCAGACCTGCCCTGTGTCTTCGGTAAACAACCAAACCAAAATCAGTCAGCCGGTAGACACTATCGGAAACGACGGTGGTTCTAGAGAGAGGGGGGAGGCGATGAGGATTTTAGAGAGAGAAACAAACATAGCACCTCCATTTTCTCTCTCTAATGAGAGAGTACGCATGTGAGTTAAAGAAAAGAGTTCACACCGTTGGATCTAAAAGGAACGCCTGGGATTGTTTACGTGAATCGTTTCTATAGAGTAATTAAAATATCTTTATAGGTAAATTACTAAATTATCCTTACTTTCATGTGGCAAGTTACCAAAATACCCTTCTATTTAACAAACATTTCTAATGGAGTTAGAGGCATGGAGCAAAATGGAAAAAACATAGTAAACTATTGGAGCAAAATGACTATTTTTAAAGGATTGGGGCAAAACCGTTAAAACGACCAAACCAGAGGGAACAAAATGGAAGTTTACTCTAATATAAATTTATACTTCTGTATTATAATATAAATTAATTTTGATTTAGTTATGTGTATAGTTTGTGTCGACGAGGGTCCCCTAGTGGGTCCTCTCGTCTTGGGTTGGTCCATGGGGATCTAGAATGGGCATGCGGTACATCTCAGCGAAGTCCAAAGGATTAATGATAAAAGGCCCAACTATGCAAGTTGTCTTCTACGTTTATCAGAGGCATTAAATGCCTGTAATGGACGTGGCTTCATGTCGGCGATGAAGTACGAGGTAGGTGAAGGCAACATTTAATGAGGAGATCTCCTATCCATCAGAAAGGTGCCACGTGCCCTCGAAAGCCAGGCGATAGCCTGGTTCCGGTCCGTTACCGTTAAGAGAATCTCGAGGTCATCCCAAAGAGATAAGGGTTCTCCCCTTATATAACCCGGCAAAGAGGTATCTCAGGCTCATTCAAATTTATCTGCATTAAACTGATTCTCATTTACTCTTGCTACATTAAATACAAGAACATTCCTCGTATCACATTAAAAACCAAGGATTCACACCTGGAACTACGGCGAGTTATTCTCGTCGGAAAACTCCTTATCTCCGGCAAGTTTACTTACTCTCACGCCGGAGCTTGGTCACGGATCCCCCTTCGGGGCCCTCCGTGACGAGGCTAACGGTTTATTCTATTGTAGAACTGAAGAGAAGACTTTGTCAAGCACCGGCGAGTCACGTGGACCTTCGAACCAGAAGCCTAGGGATTCGACAGTTGCTTAGTTCATTTGTAGTTTGGTATGTTGCTATCAATTTACTTAGTGCATTACGTTTAGGAGGTTAATTGGTGACAAAAAAAATGTGATTCTGAAACATTAAAATGTGAATAAGAGTATGTGATGCCACCCAAAAGCTAAATTCTGATGTTTTAGGTGGCATAGAAAAGGTGATTATGAATTTATAATTGATTCATCATATGACATGGTGAAAATGTGTAGTTATTCTCCGATTTAGATTTTGGGATCTTTGGTAATAACTGTTAGCATATTTTTTTAATTCTCCAATTTCGATTTAGACATCTACTTTTTTTTATTGATTTCCCCATTCCGTTTTTCATCTTCAAAGTTAACCGAGTTCTTCTATTCTAACAGACTTCTTTAAAAATGGAATCATGGAAAACATGATGAACACAAACAACCCAGTAGTTCTGCTGTAACCTTTTTTGTAATAAATTACATATATGTAATTTACTGAATTTAATATATGTAGATGGTTTCATACATGTCATTAACTAAATTAGATATATCTCTCTTACTTACATACATGTAACAAGATGACAGGGCCAACACAACTTTTTACTTGCCCTAAGCAAACTAAAAAGTTAGGCCCTTTATTAAAAACTTTTCAATGTGGATCCTCATTCCTTACCCAGGTTTGAGATCTGTAATTATAAACTAAAAAGCAAGGCCGGCCCTTAAGGTGGGCGGGGAGGACCCCCGGCCAGGGCCGTGATTTCGTAGGGCACGTAATTTAAAAAAATCGATATTATATATGTAAAAAAAATTAATACGGTATAACTATACAAATATTAACATAGGCCTAATTATAAAAAAAATCATATGGGTTAGATTAGTTAGGCCACTAGGATTAGGTTAGTAAGCCAATAAATGATTTTAAAAACTAATTAAAAAAACAATACGTCAATATGTTGAAGGCGGCAATGTGGATACTGAAACGTCAAAAGCAGGAGTGGAGCCTGGTTTCACGAAGACGAACTGTCGAACTCACAGAAATGGCAACCGGACAATCGGTAAATTCAAGCCCTTCGAACTCACAGAAACGGCAGACGAACTGTCGAACTCACAGAAGTCGTGCACATCAGTCATCACACAGACGCACACGATCAGTCGATCACGAATTTAGGTAAACGTGTTGTTCTGTACTTCAGTTTTTCTGTTCTGTTTTTTATCTAATTAAGGCCCTTATTAGTTATTAATTATTATGTTTCGTTTAGTCGAATTCAGGCGCTTATTAGTTATTAATTATTATTTCGTGGATCACTAACCAATAAATTTAGCAACCCTGTAGATGTTTTGGAGTATATGAAAGAAGACGGTTATTCCCCAGAAGCATGCATTGCATATAGAATATTGTTGACTATTCCGGTCACTGTGGCATCTGCAGAAAGAAGTTTTTCGAAGTTGAAATTATTGAAATCTTACTTCTGATCTACCATGTCCAAAGAAAGACTTAGTGGGTTGGCGACTCATTGGTTAGCTATTAGCTTATTAGTTATTACGGGCATGTCACTTATTCGAATACTATATTTTGTATTTTGTTAATTGAATTGTTTAACGAATGCTATATTGTTGTCAACGGTTCACGGTTGTATGAAAATTAGTTTAAATTATTTGTTTCGTTAAAGCCTAAGGGCACGTTTCTTCGAGCTCAAACAGGGACACGAATTCTCAGGGACGGCACTACTAAAAAGTTTATAGTTAGTGGAGTGAAAAAAAAATAAAGTTATATGTTGAGTGTATAGATATAAAATATGTTTTAGATTACTAGATTATAAAAAAAAGTAGTTGTTAAACCGGATTATCCGTGCGAGAATGAGTCAATGGCGATTGAGTAACCATCGAACTTTAGCCGTTAACTTGTGCCTCTACAGATTCTTGTGTTTGTCGGCTTCATCGATTGCCCTAATTAGCCCCGGATTTCCTTTCCCTAGTCGCCATTCGCATTTGTTACTTGCAGCAAAGACCGTTAAAAAAGGCATTCGTGCTAGCGAATTAACAATGTACTAATGAACAAACATGGACCTTATTTGGTCCTTATTTTCATAATTGTCTTATTTAGTTTTGGGCTTTTACATAGCATTAGTTTCGTTTATTTTTGGCATCCCAACTCTAATACACATATTACATATATACATTTTTTCTAAAAAGTAGGCCCTTAATTTTAAGAGCCCTAAGCCCTTACTTGACCGTAGCCAAATGGGTTGGCCTTGCAAGATGATATGATTTAGTTACTAGTTTTGCATCTTTTCTGGGTTAGTTATTTTAAAATACATATATGTAATTTAATAATAACATACATGCAACCATCTATATGCATGTGTAAAATCACACATAGTAGAGTTAATATGAGTTTTATCGTAAACACATTACCCGAAACTATAAACTCATTTACCTGAAATATATACCTAAAAACCTTTAAGTTTAATATATATATAATTCTTTTAACTCTTGTTTAGTAATGTTTCATTCTTTTAGCTTTTCTATTTGAATTCCTTTAACTCTTGTTTAGTAATGTTTCATACTTGTAACTTTTTTATTTGAAAAATAAACTTTTCAGAAGTATATATTTTGATGCTACGAAGTACAAAATTATTTTTTATTATTAATGTTGTAATATATTTACGTGTTTAAATATATCAAATATCACTATGGTGTTGATGATATGTATGTTATTTATTATAAGTTAATCTCTATACTATAAATAAAAATGTTAGTACACTTGGCTGGATTTCAGCCCACCTCTAATTCATTTATATAACCCTCTTGCTGCCACGTGGCACTTTTTACACGTGTCTTATTGTTTGCTGGCATGTTCTCTTCTTTGCTCTTTGTTATTGTTACGACATACATAACCCTCCCCACCCTTCTCCTAGCTTCAGTCACCCCAATAATTGAAACCCTAAATTAATCACACTTCCATAACCTAATTCTTTTCATCTGAATCAGCTCTCCCTCAAATCAATAACAGCGATTCCACCCAAACAGATATCAACTGAATCTCGATCTCTCTTAAACGAATTCGCATCCTTTGATTGAAACCCTAATGTTATAACACCCGAATAGCCCATCAGTTACTTTTGAGTTTGCTGCCGCAGTCGCAAGCATTCCGGCGAAGCTTGGCGGATGTCGATCAAACTCCGGTTCAAGGTAAATATTATAGTTGTGATAACAAGCCGTTAATGGTTTCATTTATGAGGTTTTAGATAGTTGTTCAGATCTTTATTCTTTGCTCATTGAATTTGGAATTTAAGTTCTAACCCCAGCTCAAAATCGTTGTGGAGGGTCAGGTGCAGAAAAAGCTGTGTTAAATCTCTTTTTATTTGTTGTTTGAAAGATAAATGGAGATGGTTTGACTTTTGATCTTTAACCTTTGACTTTTGAGTGTAATGTTTTTTTATCTCACAACTGTAATTATCATTTTTTTATGATATTCATTATAGATGTATAAAATTTAAAATACCTACATATACACGATCTTTGTGTACAAAATTCGAAATAAAAACTCATCCAATAGCGATATGTGCCAAAAAGTCGTGTGAGATAGTGACGTTAATACCCACCTACGTTGAAAATTATCTCATCTACGCCTGTTAATTAACGCCAATGATAAATATAAATTAATAAAACATTTGTAAACACGTATTTTTATTTTTTTAATTTAAACTAAATGATAAATATAAATTAATAAAACATACACAACACACAAGCCAAATATGTGTTGATTATATGTTTTTAAGTGTGTAGAAGAATAAGTAAATTTTGTTTTGATCATATGTTTTTAAGTGTGTTTAAGAATGAGTGAAAAAAAATCCGTATAATATATTACATTAAATTTCAAAGAATATAACACGTAAATAATATATGGATAATAAGAAACCTTATAAATTGAACGAATATTGTTTTTTTTTTAATCTCAAATCCACTACATGAATCCGCGTCACTTCTATGCTTATAGAATGCTCCAAAACATGGTATGCACATTGTCATTAATTTATCTAATAATTAATATAAATAACTTTCTCGAGCCCAGGAAGCAACCTCGGGTGATAACCTAATATATTATATAGAATTTTAAAACATAAAATTATTAAGGGAAGTAAAATATATATATATATATGAAAATCCTAAGGGGTATACCCGGTACCCGACGGGTAATGGGTCGGGTATGGGACAGGATTTTACAATTGTGCATGGGTATGGGATTAGCGACACCCGATCCATACCGGCCCATTGCCATCCCTAGGGTATGCCTAAAAGAAAGCTGAATATCGGAAGTGAACTCATCCTCATCGACACGAAGGGCCAACTTGTTGTCATAAACGTCAATGATTGCACGTGCGGTAGTAAGGAATGGACGAATTAAGATTAATGGAATCTCAGAGTCCTTGTCCATGTCGAGAACGACGAAGTCAACCAGGAAAACAAATATGTCGACTTTCATCAACATGTTCTCCACAATGCCCTTCGGAAATTTCACCGAACGATTGGCGAGCTGAATACTCATGCGCTTAGGGACGACTCTCCTAGGTTAAGCTTAGAAAAATGGAATATGGCATAAGAATTATGCTAGCACCTAGGTCAGCCTACACATAGCTGACAGTCAGATTTCCAATCAATTAAGGAATGGTGAAGCTGCCTGCATGGACTGGTCATTTTCTTCAGGAGATTGTTTTGCAAGACATCAGAACACTCCTTGCTCAGCGTGATAGTATAGATCTCCTCCAATTCTTCTTATTCGTAAGAAGATCCTTAAGGAATTTCGCATACTTCGGCATTTTGGCCAGAGCCTCAACGAACGGAATGTTCACTTGGAGCTTTTTCAACCTCTCCATGAACCAGCCATGTTGCTCCGCATCCTTACCATTCAACAATCTACCAGGGTAAGGGGGTGTTGGCTTATACACCCTCGTCGAATTCTTCTCCTTCTCTCTCGAAGATCCACTGGACTGTGTTGTACTTGCAGGGACTACTAGCCTCGATTGCACCATGCCAGATGACGTCGCCATCTCAATCTCCTCATCAACTACTGGTTCAACCTCAATAGTTCCTCTCCTGGTGGTCACAACCATCGCAGTAGCATTTGGATTAGGGATGGTGCTACTTGGAAGACCACCTTAAGGCCTCTGGTTCAGCTGATTCGACAATGCTCCCACAGTTCTCTCAAGATTTTGCTATGTTGTGCACTAACTCTTAATGAAAGCCTTGTGCTCCATGAATTTTGACTGAGTCTCATGATGTCGAGTCTCCTCTCACGTCATGAACTAAGTTAGCAACCATGTCTGCTTCGCCAACATGGTGTTTATGCATGGTGTTTATGCATCGACAAGAAATAATATAATGCCACATGGTGTTTATGCATTGGCAAGAAATTTTCTTTGTTGACATGCCATCTACCGAAGGAAAAAAATATTTGTCGTCACAACGGAAGTGCATGTTTTTCATGCACCGAGCAACACAAAAACAGAGGCTTATTTTCAACAAAAGGGTATGTGTGATTTGAAGACAAGCCATATACTTTGCTAACTTCCACACATTTAATTTGTCACGATTTTAAGGATTTATGTTAGGGTCGGGAGAATGTGTTTAACCGTGTTAAACGGGCCAGACACGATTAACATGGATACCAAACACGAACATGATACATTTAACTAAATGTGTCATTTACTTGACACGAACACAAACATGTTTGACAAACAAGTCACACAACAAGATTTCTTTAACGCAAATATATATAACATGTCCAATAACACAAATGCCCCAACCCTATCATTTTTCAGCACAACTAATAAAGAACAAAATAAAATTAAAGTGAACAAAAATTCTATCACACCCTGACCCTATTATTAAACTATTAATAATTTAGAACACATATGATAGAATCTCAAATAATTATACAAATTCCAAAGTCATAAATCATAAAATAAAATATTAAATTAAGGCATGTCATACATGTCTTCATCTTCAACTCAGTCACACCTGGTTACCTATATCATGTGTAAAATAGTTTTTTGGATCAACATAAAGTTGATGAATACATCTAAATATTTTTGCTTTATTACTTTTAAAGTAAATTAACATGCAACTTCAAGTGTAGGTAATATATCCATAAACATCCAACAATAATAATAATCAACACAACGACATCAAGATTACGGGGCTGAATGTTGAATAATCTTGATGGGTTAAGTCGGGTTACTAGGCAGGAAACAGGCCAGATACGGGTCAACGGAGAATTTATTTTAACATGTTTATTTTGTGGGGGTTTTGATGGTGTCAACTGTCAAGTAGTGGGTCAAAAGTGATAGGTTTATTTACTAATTTTTGGGATATTTACGAGTGCAGTAGGTTAGTTTCTATTCTTTAGGTGCAAGTAGTTTACTTTCCTATATATGTAACGTGTTTAATTGGAATGAATGTTGAGAAAGTTGAGCAGCAAATTACGAGTTTCTATTTCTTTCTAATTTGTCTGTAATCGTCTTTTTTTATCGTAATAAAAATATTTTTACGTTAAAATTTGTAAATAACAGTTAGAAACGCAACATTTTCATGTCTCTCTATCAATTATAGAGTAAACTTCCGTTTTGTTTCCTGTGGTTTGGTCGTTTTAACGGTTTTACCCCAATCATTTAAAAATAGCCATTTTATTCCAATAGTTTACTATGTTTTTTCTATTTTGCTCCCCGCCTCTAACTCCATTAGAAATGATGTTAAATAGAAAGGTATTTTGATAACTTGCCACATAAAAACAAGGATATTTTGATAGTTTACCTATAAAGATATTTTAATTTATAATATATACATACAATATATAACACATCACATGCATACATGCACTCTGATCTCTCTCTCTCTCTTAATCACCTTAAAAGTTAAAACCCCCAAATCCTCCATCATCCATCTTCATCGCAGATCTGAACCATCCATCTGACATCATCCCTCCTTATCAAAACCACTGAGTCGCATCACAACCCTCTCTCTCTTCACTTTCTCTCTCTAGAAGAGAAACCTGCAACAGCAACATACATGATGCTCTAAGTAAGCATCATCTTGTTCACTCAATCCAAATCCAAAACCCTAACCATAATAACCAAAATGTCTCACACAGCGTTTCAAACAACTCAAATTATGCCGATAAACACACATCAAACAGCTCAAAATGTCTCACACAGTGTTTCGGCGCCGGTGAATCCTCTGTTGTCGCTCTCCGGCCACCGTGTCGGAAGGGTTTGGTGGTGAGGAATTTATCGGTGATTGTTGACAGAGATGCAGCGGCTTGAACGGTGGGCTTGAACGGTGTTGTTCCGTCGGCGATTCGTCGGGTCTGGTGGGCCACCGTGTTGTTCCGTAGGCGATTCGTCGAGTTTGGTGGGCTTGAACGGTGTTTTAGGATGACTCCGGCGGAGTGTCCGCGGCGCTTCCACGACGGCGCATGGGCAGTCGGCAGGTGATGGTGATTTTGAGTTGTTATAGATGGAGCGACATCTAAGACATGTTTTTATGTTGTTGGTAGTGGCGTTTTGATGGCGGTGGGTGGAGGTCGGCAGTCGGCACGTGATGGTGGTCATGGGTGGAGGTCGGCAGGTTGTGGTGGTTGGTGGAGGGTGGTGGTGGAAGCAGGTAGAGAGAACGGCAGAGAAAGGGAATAAAGAGAGATAAACAAATATGTACGTGTGTAAATATAAAATTGATTTTAATAAATTAATACTTACATTAATAAATACTGAAATGCCTTTTTAGTTAAAAACATTTTGGATGGAGTTAGAGGGCAGCAGCAAAATGGAAAAAGCATAGTAAATTATTGAAGCAAAATGACTATTTTTAAAGGACTGAGGCAAAACTGTTAAAACGATCAAACCACAGGAAGCAAAACAGAAATTTACTCTTAATTATATAACAGACATTATTTTCACGCATTATACATAATCGTAAATATTACTAATTTCTCTTTGAACTAATTTAAATTATACGATATTGGTAGTCTATTACTTCATCCAAATAATAACTTTAAATTATATTTTAAACATTTAATTAGTATATAGTTGTTTAATATGTGAAACGTTTAATTAGTATAGTTGTTTAATATGTGATATTATAGGATTATAGATTAATAAGGTGTCCTGTATAAAAAAAATTAGGAATTGAATTCACTTGCGTAAATAAAAATTAAATTTGTATATTTGAAAAGTAAAAATTAAATGTATATAACTGAAAAGCTTATTGTGTTAGCTACACTAAATGAAAAATTAAATTAAATATGCAACTCTAACAGAAATTTGAACGGAAATAAATGAAAAAATAAATTAATTATGTAACTCTAATAGAAATTTTAACGGAATTAAATTCTAATATTGAAACCACAACTGTTTAACTTCAGATTTCCACAACACTAGCGGTGAACTCCAATATGCTTGTTTTTATGTCCATTGTATCTTCCATGACAATCGGTAGCTCCGAGATGCAACATATGGTGGGCGACGTCTTTGGCTGGGATATGCCTGATAACCCCAATCTCTACACCGACTGGGTATCACGTAGGATCTTCACCATCGGTGACACTCTAGTCTTTAATAGCTTCAGAAGAACGATTGACGTCAAAGAAGTGCGCAAGGATGATTACAATAATTGTAACGTTGGTGAACTTGTAAAACCCCAAATAAAAGCCCCACCACCTTCAACTTAACCTACCCGGATACCATTATTACATTAGTACTCAAGAGGGACATTGTTTTTTTCATCAGAAATTAACAATTAAAGTTGTCCCAGCAAATAAAGTGGCTCCTTATTTAGGGTTTTGATTTGTACACACACATATATATATAAATTAAGTTTATGTATTTGTTTAAGAAATTGTGTCTTCTATGATGCTACATTTACCAATTCTTCATTTCATCTTATAAGATACTAAGATGCTCAAAGTAAGTTTAGTGATGGCAAAAATTTGTATTATAACAAGATGCAATATATAACTGATTTAGTAGAGTATGCGAAATTTATTAAAATACGTCGTTTTGATTAAAAGCTACTAAAAATAGATAAATGTAAGAAAACGATTTCCATCAAAATACCAATCCTTATTAGTTTCCAATTTTTTTTCTTTTTATTTTTTTATTTTTTGTAATACACCACTTTGGAAAACCCATTGTTTCACCTACGGTCTACATTCAGGTCTTCATCTTTGTTTCAAATTCAAATTTTTGCAATAACTTAAATACTCAGATGCAGAATAGTAGAGTTTGGATACCATAATTCTAGCCATCATTACCTAAATCAAAATTATGAGTAAATATAAGACGGGTAGCTAAATTAGTTATATCCACATCTACGTGAAATCCTTTTATTAGTAATTAGTACTCCCTCTAAGACCGTGGGGTATGGTGGGGCGAAGATTTGGGGTATGGGTTGACATGTGGACTGGGTGGGCTTCACTGGCAAGACCCAAAAACTTACGGGTATGGTGGGGCTTGGGTTTGGGGCGTGCCTTGGCCAAATTCCTTTTATTTTTTCTTGTTTTTTTAATTAATGGATAAACCATAGGGTAGGGTTCACCCAATGTCCACCCGCCAGCTCAGATGGGTAGCCCCGCCTAACGCCCGGGCTGAAACCCCCGCCCAAAGGGCCACGCCCAAACCCAAGCCCACCCGGGATGGTCACATGGACATTTGTACCCAATCCATGCCCCAACCCCCGCCCCATACCCATAGTCTAAGTACCAATGTCACAAACTATTTTTTTAATTTAAAAAAAGTTATTTGTCCCAACCAATCAAAACCTACCCACCAACACCCGTCATATCAAATTTGACTCAAACTAAGCACTAGCTTGAACCTGTGAGCCCCTACCCGTGGAGTGCCCCAACCCCTAGGAAGTCACTATAGAATGACAAGAAGAATATGCACATGCAAGTCAATGCTATCCTCTCTATTTTTTTAAACGTCCGTAACTTTTTATACGTCATTTGTTTTTTTTAATATACCATAAAATTTGTCACACCCCGACTAGCAGTGAAAGTAAACAAGGGGTGCAATAGACTCTGGTACAAATACATTGTTTATAAAGATACTATATTAAACATTAAACTGTATAGCATATTACATTGTTGTTTACACACCATATTATGTATGTTATAACGGCAGTTCCTCACGAACCGCTTTATTCCTATAGCAAGTATCCATCCATGTACGTACTTATCCGCAAGCAAAACTTGTAGCAGCAAAACACATACGATCATTTATTTTCTTGTTTACCTTAAAAACATGTTTAAAAACGATCAACTATAAAAGTTAGTGAGTTTCATAGGTTTTATTTATTTTTAAAGGTAAGTACACAAAAGAAGTTTTACACATATGATGTAATTATACTAAGTTCACAAATTGAGCCGAGACATATAAAATATAAACAATATACAAATAAAAGTAAAATAAAGACATTCATAATGATTTGACTTTGATAATGGTGTATTCTCCTTTCTTTCCCTTTCCCGAAGTTGATTTGCAAGTTGGGTTGTTGGTGTTCAGCTTTCGTTCTTTGCGTACTTCACTTTTGTTTTATGAAAAATCACGAAATTAGACAAAATAAAAATAAATAGCTATTTACACTTTTAGGAAATTTGATTTACTTTTTTTTAACGGTAAGTAATGACGTGACAACCACCGTGACCCCATGCGCTTTGGCTAAGGTCGACTACTCGACCGCCGCCAGCCCCTTGGTTCTCCAAGATGCGCGGAAACCCGACCTTCACCCACCCGAAGGCACGACAGTGAAATAATCGGTAAAACCTCGCCTCCCATTCAAGACGAACCGGCGCCACCCGTATTCGCCCTTCACTTGGATGCCGCAGAAAATAATGGGAAGAATAGGAATCGAACCACAAGGAACATCAAGTCTTTCCTCAACTGCTCCGTATATACCTCTTTGATTTACTTAAATAAACAAAAATATAATAAAAACCAATGATACAACGTCATGTGATGTTTTATGCATTGCCAAGACATCTTTTGTGTTCATATGTCATTTTATGAAAAAAAATCTCCTTCGTCACATCGCAAATGTATGGTTCTCCTACGTTGGGAAACACATAAGCATGGATTTTTTAGTACATACAACCTTTTGAATTTGACACGTTACATCATCTAACCTATCTGACTCGTCTATATTTTGTTTTTAGGTGAATTGGGTTTTTTTATTTTAATCGGATTTTGATATTACACTTTGTTGGCTGGCAATCCCACAATGTTAGCAATGATGAATTTGTTTTGGTTTTTGAAGATTACCAACTAGAAAAATTAACCCCGTTAGTAATTTGAAGGATAGATAGCTTAGGGACTGTGCATGCAAGAAAACAAAAAAAAAAACAAAGGAACGAAAACCAGAATTTGGCCCAAACCATAGAAACCAACAATGTAGGTTTTCCGTGTATTTACGAATAGAAAATCATATCTGTGTCAAAATTTTTTTTTTACTAGTTTTCTGTATAACTGTGGCTCACATTTACTTATGCATTGATATATTTGAAGCACTAGTTTGTTATTTCATAGGTTTTATGCAACATCGTTTTACATACATTTACGTTTTGCTATATTCAAGTGTCTGAGGGACATTTCCCTTTGGGGACATCTGTTAAAATTGGAACTAGGGATGAGCTCGGTACCGGTACCGAAAGAACCGGTATCGAAAATCCTCAAAAGTTGGTACCGGTACCGAATATATCCGGTTTGGTACGGTTCAGTATCGGTATTTAAGGGTAAAAACCAGTAAATACCGGTACCGAAAATGTCAAAAGTCGGTACCGAAACGGTACCGAAAAAGTACCCGGTTTGGTAAATTCGATACTGGTACCGGTTCAGTACCGGTACCAGGTCTGATTTGCTTATCCCTAATTGGAACAATGCGGAGAGACATACCTTAGTTGGCATAGAAAGAACCTCACCCAGTTCTGAAAAAAAAAAATAATAAAACATGCGCAGTAAATGAATTATCAAAATCAAAGATTGTAATGATTTTTGACTCTGTTGATCATGTTTTTGGGTTTTATCAAAATTTTGTTCATGCTAGAGGATTCATTGTGCGAAAGAATCGACAATATACTAAGAATATACTAAGGTGTGTCCAAATTGTAATACTCAATTACACAAAAGTGGGGTTCAATCGTTCAAAAGCCGGATACATTACATAGTTCTAACAAACAAAAGGATTTTAGATATAAGCAGTCTTAACTCTAAGAGGACCGGATACGCGCGCCAGACATACAACTCTGTCGATGAAGACAATATTCACATTCTAACGACGTGAATGATGTTTACCTTCCTCAAAAACACATGATATGATGTAGTATGTTAAATCTCAATATTAGATCTGTAAAGACTTTTAAAATAGAATATAATCATTTTTTTTTAAACCGCAGGGTGTCTTTTCAGAAATGAAAGGGTGTATTTCTTTCAATAATTATATAGTTTGGTGTAGCATACAAGGGCGTCCATTTTTTTATATAAATAATTTTGACTTTATCAAAAGGTAGACAAATAGTTAAAGGAGAAATTCTATAAAAAGAAAAGAAAACATATCTTACAGAATCAGAATCGTATTGAAAGTGTTTATTTTCCAAGACAACCCAATTACAAAACCGAGTGCCAAATTACATGTAGGCCGTGTTGAGTGACGGTCCATGTCACACAATCTTATTAATGCCCCGAATACTACCCTTCCAGCATCATTGAGGGGTGCCATCATCACCTTCACCAATACAATGGCGAGCGCCATCTATTTCATGTGTGGGCCCCTTTTTCCTTTCCACCGGTCATCAATTTTCTTGTATTCCTCCTTTTTTTCTTACTTTATTAATAGTTAAAGGAGTTTTATTCCACAGACCACCCACATTGACGACTTTTTTGGTGATTGGGTTGCCACCTGTAAATTAAAAAAAAAGTTAAATTCAATTTTTGCCAACAGAACTTAACGACCGGGTTGCCACAAGAACCTGGGTTGCAACCTAATTGTTCCTTTATTCATTACACATGTCACTGTCACTGCCTCAATGAATTGCATTTACTTTCTTTTTCTTTTTCTTTCCAAACAATTAGCTTCAAATATAAATTGATTTTTGGCTAACACATTGTAAAATTTAACTTTTTTTATTTAATATACAGTCTTGTTTACATTTTTATTGTAACAGCCTGATATAAGTTTTATAAAAAAAAAAGAAGTTGCTTCAAAAAATGATTAATTAACAAAAATATATATAAAAATCGGTTTGACCATCTTATTTGCCACGTGTAACTATACTATTGGTTCGTTAGATACATTTTTTATAAGCTAACTTAATTTTAGTATTGTAAAATAACTTAATCATATTTATATAATAAAAAAATTGGTTGGGTTAGGCTGTGAATGTGTGTGGAAAATTAAGTTGGGTTGGGTTGTGTATGTGAAAGAGAGAGAAATTATTTTTTGAGTAAACTTCCGTTTTACTCCCTGTGGTTTGGTCGTTTTAATGGTTTTGCCCCAAACCTTTAAAAATAACCATTTTGCTCCAATAGTTTGCTATGTTTTCTCTATTTTTGCTCCACGCCTCTAACTCCATCCAAATTGATTACTAACTGAAAGGGTATTTTAGTAATTTTATAGATGCAATTATTAATTTATTAAAATCAATTTTGTATTTTCACACATACATATAAGAGAGATTATCTCTCTCTCTCTTTATTCCTTTTCTCTACCCCTTCTCTCTACCTGATTCCACCGCCACCCTCCCCCAACCACCACAACCTGCCGACCTCCACCCATGACCACAATCACCTCCCGACCTCCACCCAATCCCATCAAAACGCCACTGCCAACAACATAAAAACATGACTTAAATGTCGCTCCATCTATAACAACTCAAAATCACCATCACCTGCCGACTGCCCATGCAACGCCGTGGAAGCCGCCAAACCCACCAAACCCGAAGAATCGCCGACGGAACAACACCGTTCAAGCCCATCGTTCAAGCCGCTGCATCTCCGTCAACAATCGCTGACAACCACCATCCCCACGACCTCAACACCGTCAACAAGCATCACCACCACCACCGCCACTCCACCCCACATCGACTACCGACCACCGCCAATGACCCACACAGTTACATCCTCGTCTGCAAACATAACCCCCAAATTGTTATCAAACCCTAGTCATGGATCTGATCGTAATTATCAATCTTTGATCTCCGAACTCACCGATGGCGTCCGACCACCACCGTCCTCACCGTCTCTCTCCCCTCCTTCATCCTCTCTTTCACTTTCTCTCTCTTCAGAAATACCCTAAATTCCAAATCCATCTTCACAATCCATCACTCCATCACCAAACATCAGCAGCGAATATTATTCGCCAAATCAATCCTCCTCGCGATCGTCTTCCTCATCCGGTTCCAAGCCCTCCGTTACTGCGGCACCGCCGCCATGATCCTCGCCGAAACCTCAGGCCACCTCGTCGCCGGAAAGTATACGACTGTTGTGCTATTTGTTCCTGTTGCGGTTAGTATGTTGGTGCTTGAGGCGGAGGGGGATAGTGTTTCCATTGGTGGGCTTGGATGGCCGTAGGTGAATATGGTGGTTTTTGGGGTGCTTTTGAGTGAGAGTTATGTGGGTTCCGGTGACCGGTGAGGTGGTTGGGTGGTGACTGGTGGTGGGTGGGTGGTGATCGGTGGTGGGTTGTGATGGAGAAGGGAGAGAGAGGCAAAGAGAAGAAAGTGTGTGTAGTGACTGTAATGTGTGTGTATATATGATATAAATATCTATACAAGTAAATTACCAAAATATCCTTACTTTTATGTGGCAAGTTACCAAAATATCCTTTCAGTTACAATCAATTTGGATGGAGTTAGAGGCGAGGAGCAAAATGGAAAAAACATAGTAAAAGATTGGAGCAAAATAGCTATTTTTAAAGGATTGAGGCAAAACCGTTAAAACCATCAAACCACAGGGAGCAAAACGGAAGTTTACTCTAACTTTTAATAAAAAGTTGGGTCGAGATGGGTCAGTAATGTGGATAGTCTTAGAGAGTGGGGATGTGTTAGTTAAAGTCATTGTCTACGTGACGCTGATGTAGCAAAGACATGACGTATAGAGGGTTTTATTTCACATCACGCATCCTATATGATTATACATATTAATCACATTGCAAATCGAATCAAAATTAAAAGGACCCCATATTCTTTTCACATGGATAAAAAATAAGGTGAAGAATAATAGTATCTCTTAAACCCAAAGATGTAATTCATGTGTCGATCTTCACTGAAACTTAGAAAGTAAAATAGTTTAAGCATGTCATTATCTCTTAATCACATGCTTTATAATTGTTATCAAATCCCTTTCTTTTAATAATTTATTCACATAAAATTAAACACCGGCAAATTACTTCACCTTAAATACATCCTGATGCCGCTTAGCCAGAAGACATGTTTCAGAAGACATGTTTGTCTTTAATAACTATGTGTCAATAGGCCAATGTAGGGCTAACCCATTTGGTAGAGGCGTGTGCCTCTTAAAGAGGAGGTCTTAGGTTCAAACATGGGCACGTGATATCATTAAATAAATGGTGTAAAGTAGTGTAGGAGCAAACGTTGTCGTTTAAAAGAAAAATGATGTTCAATAGAGTGATTATGAATTAACAAATAGCCTCATTGACTTATTTATTTAATTAAAGAGAGCATTCTTGCTTAAAGTAATGAAGACTCGGGTTACTCTCGGAGTACTTCATTTGTCCAGTGGGTGCCCCAAGAATACTCAGGATTGATTTGTTGGCCGTTAAAAAAAATAAGATCTCTTGCTAAAAAGCATATATATGGTGAAGATAGGACTTAATGTAATGAAGATCTAAATTGGTTAATGGAGTGGTTATTAGTTTAGTGCCCCACTATGTGGGGTCAAAGCATTTGAGTGTTCAATGGTTTGGGTTGTCTTTGTGAAGATACCATTTGTAGCTCAAGGAACTTGTTCTGAACAGGTCTTATTAATCTCAATTTTGTAACAAGTTTTTACATTTGTTGATATATTAATAATTTAATCAATCTTTGAAAATTGGATATTTATATTCGAAACACCCCATGTTAGATTATTATCAGCAGAAGGTTTTAGGTTCAATCCTAAGCAATGGAAGTAATTTAAAATTATGAGTGTACAGTAAAATAACATGTGCTGTTTAAAGAAACAATAAACAATTGAATTGTAACAACATTAGTAAAAGAAGACAAAAGTAGATAGGATAAAGTGCGTGGTTGTCAAATCTCAAATGAACTTGTTGAGGAATTTCAAAAATGGCTTACAAGTTTAGGTGGTTCATAGTGGAAGTCTTTCTGATGGAGATCAATTAAACTTTCTATCTAAGATTGTTTTCAAACTATGGATGTTACATAGTGGTGTTCATAAGTGGCATCTAGTAAATATGAACACAACGTACCAATCTTCCTAGAAGGCGGATTTGAATGATCAATGGAAAATCACACATTAAAATTTTTGATAGTGACTTTGAAATATGAACATCAAAAGCTTTAAAGAACGAAACCCATACATGCAGGGCCGGCGAACCCGTGCCGTCGCTCGAGGTCCAAATTTTCAAAGGGTCCGAAAGGTTTTTATAAGCTTATATATATATATACACACTATCTTTCTACCCGCGCCATGCGGCGGCGGCGTCGATTTACAATAGGATACTCGTTTATCGTCAGTTTTTCAGTCGTTTTCGTTATATATTGTAGGGGTGATCACGGTTCGGTTTTAAATCGTAAAACCGCCAAAACCGGTCTTCAATTCGGTTTCGCGGTCACTTTCTTTCTTTAACTTTTGGCTTGTCGGGTTCAAAATCTCGTATAGTACTTCTGTTAGTTTTATTAAACATAATATCGGCGTGATCTATCTATACCTTACAGATCTCAGTTAAATAATAACGAACAGAAAAATAATCCGTCATAAATATAATATGTTAGTCACATGCACATTTGAAGAAGGTTTTTATCATGATAGGTTATTGGATGTTTTCTTAATTGAGTAGGGTCATCAAAAATATTTTAAGGTTGAGAGGCAATTTTAGTTTGTTCATAACTGGGATTGCTCGCGCGTTGCTGCAGGTACATCTGTTTGTTGCCTTTTGATGTTTTTTTTTATAAAAGCAACTAACATTTCCATGATTGAATTGAAATCACGATACATGCATTAATGCTTCTACTTTTATATCTTGCAATGTGATTTTCATATTTATATAGATTTAATTGAACAAACTATATAAATATGAAAATTTAAATAAGAATTGATTGACGAAATTAAATAGGGCCATCAAGTTGGAATTCATGTTAAATTGAATACAGTTGGGCTGTTAGTTACAAACTTCATCTGGGTTGCAATTAATTACATTCATTTGCAAGTTTAACTGAGATTGAGGTCTATCTTTAAGAAAGCATATTAGACCGCTTTTTTTTGGAACAACAGTTGTTTTATTCACATTGAAAAAATAGAACAAGAGGCCAAAAAGCGACTGGAAAGAAATGAATTTTATTATAATATCGCGAGTACTAAAATCACATCATCTCTCCCATTCGACCTCAATGAAAGAGGTTCGATCACACAAAGGATTCTCTTTAGGGCAATCAGTGACCTTCAAACCCTGTTCCCTACGTTGGTTGTATCTACCGAACATACTCCGCTTGCGACGCGCTCCGACCCGTGCTCCGTCTGTCCATCCAGATCTACAGTAAGCAAGCGATTATATCTGAAATAAAAAACCCTACCCATAAAAGAAACTATGATCCGTTCTTGACCCTTGTTGATATTAACATATGGCTCAATAGAAGATTATACCTTGATCTGTTCTTGATCCTTGTTGAGAAAGTCTTTAACAAACCTAGATACCAACTTGTTTTCATAGAAAGCCCGAGCTGACATGTCTACAAACAAAATATTAAAAATAATTAATCAGATTAACATTCTATAAAATGATCACAAAACTAAAAACAGAACAGTTGAGAAAAAAAATACCAATGTTCAGTGATAGTCCCATTTGTGTATGGCCACTGGATGGGACTGATGTAGGACTCATCGGCATATCTGATATGGGTGAAATGGCCCCATTTACTGGAATGTAATAAATACAATCCCAAAATGCAATAAATACAATAGAATGTAATAAATACAATCCCAAAATGCATGGAAGTTATGTACCTAAAGTTGTAAAGCCGGGATCTATCCTCACACGATTTAGCAAAGTGTTCACAACCTCATCTCGGTTCATATACAGTTGCAAACAGCGTTCTATCAAGTTCTGGACCTACAACAATAAAGGATACAATCAAGATCTGCATAATCGGAACTGTTTTTATAACTACATAGAAAGTACTTGTACAATATTCCTTACAAGTTCGATATCTTCCCTAGTAACTTTTCTATTGTCATTGCTTGAAATGGAGGCTGAACCAGTGTCAGGAACAGGAGTGTCTGTCGCATTGTTATGTTGGTCACTTTGAGACTCGTGTGAAACTTGGGTTAAGGACTATATTTCAGGCTTAGTTTCCTGCATGGTTTCTTAAAATTATATAGCCGTTACACAGTAAGTTTGAGCCATTCATACTAATCAAACAAATAAGCACCATTATAAAATATAGAGTATATTGTCATTTTCGTCCTTGAGAGGTTTGGCCAATTTGCGACTTTCGTCCAAAGGTTTGTTTTTCCGTATCTGGATCCAAAAGGTTTGAAATCTTGCCATTTTCATCAGGCTCGTTAATTCCATCCATTTTTGTCTGTTAAGTCAGGGGTATTTCCAGTCTTTTTTGTCAACTTAAAAGGGGTATTTACGTCTTTTTGAATACTTACATTATGCTAAATGCTTGTACATAAAGTGAAAAAGGCCGAATTGCCCTTTAAGTTAACAAAAAAAAGGAAAATACCCCTGACTTAACGGAGAAAAATGAAAGGAGTTAATGAGCCGGATGAAATTGGCAAGATTTCAAACCTTTTGGATCCAAATGTGGAAAAACAAACCGTTGGACGAAATCGCGAAACTGGCCAAACCTCATGGACGAAATGGCATTTTACTCTGATATGTATCCTCTTAATTTGATCCGTCTTGTCTAATAAGGAAGAATTAGGAGTAGGAGGATATATTCATATATCATTATCCATACAAAAAGGGAACCTGATTGTTCTTCATCTCAGTAAAATGCTAGCTGAAACAGCTTCACAAACTCTTGTTGTTTCCCCGGGCCAGCTTGTTCAGATGTGCCAATTCTTTTCTCTTAGAAGTATAAGATTTTTTCAACAAATTTCAACCTAAAAGATAACAAAAGAGATTTACTAATACACTATCTGGCAACTCACTGAAATTTAGTTGAATCCAGAAGACCCAAACTACCGACTTTGTGGCCAAGTTTTTTTTTGAACGGCAAGGAACGACGTGCCAACCACCGTGACACCGGGCGCTGTGGCCAAGGTCGCCTACTCGACTGCCGCCAGCCCCTTGGCTCTCCCAGATGCGCGGAAACCCGACCTCCACCCGCCCGAAGGCACGACGGTGGAATAATCGGTAAAACCTCGCCTCCCATCCAAGACGAACCTGCGCCACCCGTATTCGCACTTCACCTGGATGCCGCTGAAAATAATGGGGAGAGTGAGAGTCGAACTTGGGTCACTAGGAACACCAAGTCTTCCCCAACCACTCCACTGTTGTTTGGTATAGAGGAAAAACTGTGGTTTGGAATTGTTTGTATTGAAATTGTGGAAAAACTTAATTAGGGTTACAGAAGGAGATGTTTATATAGAACACCATTTTACATTTAGCCCCTACACTATAACATATTGTTTACTTTCCGACACTCCCCCTCAAGTTGAGTAGTGGGATCACCAATACCTAACTTGCTCAAACAACTACTAAATGCGTTTCCAGTGACAGCTTTTGTGAGTATATCTGCGAGTTGATCTTTCGACGAAACATACGGAAGTTCTATGATTCTTTCTTCCAACTTCTCTTTGATGAAATGTCGATCTACCTCCACGTGTTTTGTTCGATCATGTTGAACTGGGTTTTCTGAGATTTGTATTGCAGCTGTATTGTCACACATAACTTTACTGGGAGCCTTTTGGGAAAAGCCAATGTCTTCTAGCAACTTCCGGATCCAAAGAACTTCACTTAACCCTCGAGCTATACCTCTAAATTCCGCTTCTGCACTCGACAGAGCGACCACCTTTTGTTTCTTACTCCTCCAGGTAACGAGGTTTCCACCCATCAGGGAAAAATACCCTGATGTTGACCTTCGGTTTCCCTTATCTCCTGCCCAGTCTGCATCAGTGTAGAGCTCAACAGTGAAATGTCCATTTGTTTTGAACAACACTCCATGGCCTGCGGTTCCTTTGAGATATCGTAAAATTCTCTGAGCAGCTTCCATGTGGGCAACTTGTGGTTGATGCATGAACTGACTCACCACTCCAACAGCATAAGCTATATCAGAGCGAGTGTGAGAGAGATAAATTAACTTGCCTACAAGCCATTGATACCTTTCTTTGTCTGCAAGTTCTCCATTGAGTTCCATGTGAAGGTTGTGGTTCACTACCATTGGAGTATCTGCTGGTTTACAATCAATCAACCCAGTTTCTGCCAGGAGATCAAGGGCATACTTCTTTTGGCAGATGAAAATCCCCCGTTTAGACCTGAGAACTTCTATACCGAGGAAATACTTAAGATTCCCAAGGTCTTTCATTTCAAACTTTAAAAACAGATTCCTTTTCACCCGTGCTATTTCTTCTATATCATCTCCGGGAATAATCATGTCGTCTACATATATGATCAAGCAAGTTACAAGGCCGTTTCTTCTCTTGAGGAACGAGTATGATCAGCATTACTTTGGTGATACCCATACTCTTTCATGGCTAAAGTGAACTTTCCAAACCATGCCCGAGGAGACTGCTTTAGCCCATATAAGGATTTTTTCAACCGACAAACTTCCCCTTCTTTAAAACCCCCTGAAAAACCTGGAGGTGCTTCCATGTAGACTTCTTCAGTTAGGTCTCCATGGAGAAAGGCGTTTGTAACATCAAACTGGTGAAGAGGCCACTCCTTATTGGCTGCTACGGAGAAGAGAACTCTGATGGTGTCCATTTTTGCAACCGGAGAAAATGTCTCAGAGTAATTGATCCCATATGTCTGAGTGTACCCCTTGGCTACAAGCCGAGCTTTGTATCGCCCAACGGAACCGTCTGGTTTATATTTTATTGAATACACCCACCGGCATCCAACTGTTTTCTTTCCTTTAGGAAGAATGCACTTTCCCATGTGTTGTTTTTCATAAGAGCACGCATCTCCATTCCATTGCTTCTTCCCAGTTCTTCTTACCTTGAGCTTCCTTTACGGAATTAGGTATTTGTTGAGAGTATAGTGAGCTAACAAATGCTTTAGCACTGTTAGATAAGTTCCCGTTGACCATGTTAGCTACAGGATACCTTGAATTTCTGGTTTCCCTCTCTGGGGAGTATCGTTTTGGAGGAACCCCTCTATTGGCCCTGGGAGGGAGAGGGTATCTTCCGATTGTATCTGCTACAACTGGTTCCACATGGTCAACGACTGGTTCAACCTCTTCCAAGTCTGGTTCAACCTGTTCCACATCTGGTTCAACCTGTGGAGTAGGTTCCGTTGTTGTCGGTTCTATGTGTTCCCCTGTTACCTCAGGTATCACGTTGGATGGACCTTCTTCAGTGGTACTTTGCTCCGCAGATTGTGTGGCTGTGTTTGAAGGACTCGTGGTACTGTGATGATTTTGTATTGTTACTTCTTCAGAGGAGGGAAGTTGGGTTAGCCAACTCAGAGTGTCTATACATCCATTCTCCCCCTGATCACTGAGTTGGGTGTCATAAAAGTGTTTTGTTTCAAGAAAGTCAACGTTCATTGTGGTAAACATTTGTTGAGTTTTTGGATTATAACACCGGTACCCTATTTGGTCGATCCCATAGCCGACAAATACACATTTCTCAGCACATGGGCCGAGCTTGTTCCGGTTGATTTTGGGTATGTGGACAAATGCGGTACACCCGAAGATTCGAGGTTCAAGTATAAGAGGATGAGGAATACTGGCAGACTTAGACATACAATCCAAGGGAGTTTTAAATTTAAGAGCTTTTGTGGGAAGCCGATTCAGGAGATACACGGAGGTTGCAACTGCCTCCGGCCAGAAAGATTTAGGAACCTGGGATTCGATTAACAAGGCTTGAGTCATTTCAAGAATAATATGGTTTTTCCGTTCGGAAACACCGTTTTGTTCGGGGGTATGAGAACAAGAGGTTTGATGAATTAATCCTTTGTTTTTAAAGAATTGTTTCATGAGTGTATTGACAAATTCCCCCCATTGTCGGATCGAAGGATTTGGATTTGAGTTCGGAATTGAGTTTGAATCATAGCATAAAACGTGATAAATTTTTCGTAAACTTCGGATTTGTTTTTTAAAAAATATACCCATGTCATGCGAGTGCAATCATCCACGAATAGTATGAAGTACTGAAGACCCTGCCCCCCCCCCCCCCATCACAGGAGCAGGACCCCCCCACACATCAGAATGGATTAGTGAAAAATGTGAAGCAACTTTCGTATTTCTAGGTTTAAATGGTTGTCGATGGCTTTTGGCACGAAGACAGGTTTCACAATCTATTTTCCCATTTGAAGGGAAGAGTTTTGGAAACAAAAGGTGCGAATAACCATTAGATGGGTGTCCTAACCATCTATGCCATAGCCAGGCTTCTCGATTTTCGGTTCCATGTGCCAATATCACAGTATCCTGTTGAGCCACTTCATCCACGTAGTACAATCCTTGGCGCTCAGTACCACGTCCAATAATCACACCCGTCCTGATATCTTGTAGAAGGCAGAAAGTAGGATGCATTAGTACCGTGCAATTTAACTCTTTGGTAATATGGCTAATCGAGAGCAGTTTGTGCGATAATGATGGAACATAAAGACAATTTGATAATTTCATAGTTGGTGAAATCTCAATTGTTCCTCCTCCTTTCACTTGCATCGTTCCGTTGTTTGTAGTATGGATTTGGGTTTTTTGAGGATTGGACATTGACCGTATGTCTGACGGTTCAAACGTCATGGTGTCGGTGGCACCAGAATCGAATATCCAAGAGTTGTTTTTTTATGGTTGATTTCCATTTTTTTTGACTTTGGTCGAAGAAGGAGTTGATGAAGCCGAGAAACCAATTCTATGAAAGGTTAATAGGATTCGAATCAGTTAAGCTGCACTTAGCTGCGACCAATATCAGACCTACTAAGCAATCGAGAAGAGGAGCCGGCTATCAACAGATCCAAAGGGCCGAACAGAACCGGATCTCGGAAGCGAATGGAAGGGTGAAATGCAATTGAAGGAAAAATGTTTAAAAATAACTCATGAATTTTTTTGGGGACTAAAAATGACATAATGATCAAACCTCAAATTAATTCCATATGGAAGAAAAAGGATCAGAAAGTGTGGCGCAAGGATCAAAAAGAAAAGAGGAAAATATTATGTAATTTAATTGGAAAGGTGTTCGTGGATGGTTCGTTGGATGAGGACGGGTTGGTGATGTTTTTGACGGCGGCGACTGTTACCACCAGAGGCACCGGAAAAAAGATAAATCACCGATCAGGAAGACGGAGAGGGAGATAAACCGGAGTATTCGATCGCCGGAGAGGAGCGTTCGCTTCGAGTATAGAAAGACGGACCGCAGTTTATGTTTTGAACGATTGTTGAACGATTGAGTTGTTGAATGATTGATTTGTTTGAGATTGTTGAAAGATTAAGTTGTTGGACGATTTCTGGTTTGAGATTGACGAACAGAGTTTTTCAAGGATCATAAACTCTGCTCTGATACCATGTTGTTTGGTATAGAGGAAAAACCGGTTTGGAATCGTTTGTATTCAAATTGTGGAAAAAATTAATTAGGGTTACAGAAGGAGATGTTTATATAGAACACCATTTTACGTTTAGCCCCTACACTATAACATATTGTTTACTTTCCGACATCCACCACTACCTCGTTGGCTTTTTTTGTGGCTAAGTTAACTACAACATTGTTACATGGGTCATTTTCTAGTGCCTGTTTTTCATAGATTTATTTATACATCATAATTAATCCTACTCTATTTCTATTATGGCTGTAGAATTTAGAGTACTTGGCAATACTTTCTAATTCTGATCAGGTTCGAAAGTCAAAGTCTGCATCAATGATCAATCACAAAGGCAACATGAGGACATCCAATCCAAGTGCAACCAAATTCTATTACCGATCAGTAACTTTGTGTTAATAAGATATTAATCATTTAAGCTCTCTGATGACATTTGTTGATAATGAAAGCATGAAGCTAAGTTAAAACTTGATTAAAAATTCTTCTTTCCAAGAATTCAACTTTATTTCAACCATCTTTCAAATTATTCTATGTACCATGTTTTAATAACCGAAACCTTTGAATAAAGTAATTTAGGATGTTATATACAAAAAAAATACACTTTAGGGACTTTCAACGCATTCAACCATTTGACCCATAGCTATAGAGCTGAACTACAATTTTCGTTTAGGGTAACTAAAATATATTTCGTAAATTTTTCAGTAATTAAAATTATGATAAACGGATTAATAAGGTAGCCGAACTCATGAATTTGACAGATTTCTCACATTTTTCGTTTAGGGCAATCAGTGACCTTCAAACCCTATTCCCTACGTTGGTTGTATCTATTCGGGTTACCGAACATACTCCGCTTGCAACGCGCTCCGACCCGCGCTCCGTCTATCCATCCAGATCTACAGTAAGCAAGCGATTCAATCTTTATATCTGAAATCAAAAACCCTAAAACGTATCAATCCCCATAAAAGGAACTATGATCCGTTCTTGATCCTTGTTGATATTAACATATGGCTCAATAGAAGGGTATACCTTGATCTGTTCTTGATCCTTGTTGAGGAAGTCTTTAACAAACTTAGATACCAACTTGTTTTCATAGAAAGCCCGAGCTGACATATCTACAAACAAAATATTAAAAATAATTAATCAGATTAACATTCTCTAAAATGATCACAAAACTAAAAACAGAACAGTTGAAAAAAATACCAATCATCATAAGGCTAACGTTAATTAGGAAGCCCTCAAATGGTCAAATGGGTTCATTCAGAATCAAGATCCTCTCTCTCTTGCTACTGTTTTGAAAAGATAATGATGACAAACAAAAATAGACAGTACAATTGTGTAATAGATAAACCAACATCAAAATCGCAGGCGTATCCTTCCGATGAACTTAAATATTCACGAAATCAGAAAAAAGAAACGATTCTATAGATGTGGGTTCTCACCTCATGTTGGACGTTGCTGGAGAAAGCTTGTTCAAGCCCCAAATCGAGCATACAGTCACGGATCCGAACCTGCGCCACATCTACCATAGCAGCCACCAGATCTGTGTGGTTACACCTCCGTCGGAACCCTAGTCTCCTCCGATTGCCTTTGTCTGATTTCATGTTGTCACACCCAACCGATGGCGGAATCATCGGGGTAGTGGCACTAGGCGACCAGATTGATTTCACGAGATGTTCCATAACAATCATTTAACATATCACAATCTGCTTAATATCTCATACTATTAAACGTAACATTTAAACAATTATTACAAAACGGAGGTTTCTCATAAAATTCAACCGGGTTCGATATCCCCTATATTTATTACACTTGGAACTAAAACAAAACAAAACAAAATAACTAAACTAAGCATAATCCCATGCATCCAAAGCTAAACTCCTCAACCTGTTACATGCTAAACTCCTCAACCTGTTACATACGTTAAAATACATGTCAATACAATTAAGTAAAGGTGAGCAAACGAGTTTTTGTAATACTAGAATAATAGAGAAACCGTTCTCGAGATAATCTAACTACATATCATGATACCCCGAAACATTTTCACACAGATTAACATAGGCTTATTTCTCATGCTAACTACCGTGAGAAGTCTTGCGCGTCCATCCTAACTAGACCCCGTCAGGTGTAAGCCACACTATAGTACCATACTAGCTAAGGAGGCAAGTTAACGAAAATAAGTCATAGTCACATGTTTCTAGCATCACGTATTGAGCATATATAATCAGATTATTCGCGTGTGATAAATAGTTTGATTTGTGAAGTGATTTTGATATAGGAACGTATGTAACACCCAAAAAGTGCGTTAAAGCGAAAATGGGTCAAGTATACTCACTGTTGGTGCGTTTAGGTGAGAGTTTAGGATCTGCGAGGAGTTGAGAAGAGCCCCGGATCAGGCTGCATACGCGAACGGAAGTGCATCAGTCTCCGAAAAGCTGAAACGGCTAAGTCTTGGTTGGGCAGTAGCCAAGTTCGGGAGAACTTGTGTGTAAACACGCAAGTTCGAGCGAACTTGTATGAATTTGGTAGGTTTAGAGTCAAGTTCGGTCGAACTTGATGAGTTTCTTTGAGAAACTTGTCAAGTTCGGGCGAACTTGTAAGAATTCCTTACTGAGATGACAAGTTCGGGCGAACTTGTTTAGTTTCCTAAGAAACTAGACAAGTCCGAGCGAACTTGTAAGAAACTTGGAGAAATTGACCTAAGTTCGGTCGAACTTGACCCATATGGGTGCAAGTTCGGTCGAACTTGACCAGTGAGCTGGGGATTCTTGAGCGAACTTTATGTTTTCGGGTCCAAAATCTTGCGTTTTCACGTCGTTTGCTGAGGAAAATCGAGTGTTCATCCCTCCAACCCTGTGCTACTGAGCAAACTTGGGTCAGAGAGGTCTTTAGAGCAGTTTTAGCCGTTTTACAAAAGCGTGGGCTAATCCGGGCGAACTCGGGGTTCGTTCGGGTTAGTCCGGCTTGTATAAACCGACATAAACGTCCTTGTGCTTCCAGATCTGGGATCTTGAATGATAGATGCTTCGTTTCATATCAGAAGATGAACAAAACATCATCAAAAGTCCGTATCTTGTGTAGAAATCAATGTTTATCAAAGGTTTTTCTCAGATCTATAACTTACAAGCCGAGATCTTGCAGATCTCGTGTTTGAGAAGCCTCTGCTAACACCAAACAAACTCGTATTGTGTAGATCTAAGCTTAAAACAGAAGTTTTGGAAGAAAAAGATGAAAATTTTCGTAAAAGAATGAGTTTTGATGAAAACGAAGGCTATGCCTTGTGCCAAAATCGTTGTAAACGTTTGTAAAACATTGTTGAACATCATTGTAGTTGAAATCGGTTTGATTCTTACTTAGAAAACAGAGGGTTTCGGGTTTCGGGAGCTCTTGGCGAACTTGCAGCAAGTTCAAATGAGAGAACAGAGCTTGGTATTTATAGGAGAAAGCAAAAAGGTGAGCTGGTTGAGCCAAGTTCCGCCGAACTTGCTTGTTTTCATGCAAGTTCGCGCGAACTCAGGTGAAATTGGAAGGAGTTGAGTCAAGTTCGACCGAACTTGACCTCCTAGAGGTTAAGTTCGAGCGAACTTGAGACCTGGGAGAGTTTTGTTGAGCCAGTCAAGTTTGGCCGAACTTGGTATCACCAAGTTCGAGCGAACTTGACCCAATTATTGGGTTTTCTTCGTTTATTTCGTGTTAAGAGTTTGTTTGGTGATTCGGTTCGTATACGATAGTTATATTAAGCATTTTAGTAAAGCGTTAAGCGTTATACTTGATATAATAGTGCGATTAGTGATTCGAGAGTGCG
Organism: Scalesia atractyloides; assembly: GCA_947069175.1. Classification (NCBI taxonomy): domain Eukaryota; kingdom Viridiplantae; phylum Streptophyta; class Magnoliopsida; order Asterales; family Asteraceae; genus Scalesia; species Scalesia atractyloides. The sequence goes on from CAMTDV010000004.1 coordinate 10,976,536, forward strand.
AGGGCGATGCGATAGCGATTGTAACCATTAAACAAACACACACATACACTTAAATAACATGTAAACACATAACTAATATTACCACATAATTCCAATAACCAACTAAGTAACTGCGTTGCGATTTGCGATGAGATATGCGATGCGATTCAATAAGCGTTTAGATGCGATATAATGGAGATAATACACATTAAATTAATCAACATAACCTTTATAACTCGAATCTCGGATTACAATAGAAGCACAGCGATAGAGATAACAACGAGAAAATCGGAGTTGTTACACATGTATTGCAGATCCAAAGAAAGATAGAGAGAGAAGAGACACGTGCTTTGAATTTCAAGACTCCAGGGTTTGAGGTTTTATGTAATTTGAAATCTACCGCCCAAAACATTTTAGGGTGTTTGAAATTTGACCGCCCAAAACCTTTCAGGGGGTGTTTGAAAGTTACTAAAATCCTATTTGTGCTTTATTGTATTGTACATTATGCTTTAAGATGTTGTAAATATTGAAAAAGTGGCAAATGACCAATCTTGCCCTTCCTATATGCTTATTATATATATATATATATATACTAAATTATATATTTAGAATATGGTTCCATTTATTATACAAAAAAGTGATTGTGGTGGAGTGAGAAAACCATCTCGAAATAAAATGTAAAGGTCTCAAGTTCAAGTCTTGGTTTCACCACAAAGGTTTTATTTATTTTTAATTCATTACCACAATTTTGGGCCAGATATTTTTGGCGCCCAAGGCCTATTCTCCAGGACGACTCCATGTCTTTGTAAAATCCGATGTTTGAACGTGAACATCAAAACGAAACTTAGAAGAGCCAAAATCAGCAATCAATTGTGATTCAATAGAAATATACAATGAATAAAAATAGAAAGAATTTACATGTTTTTTAGCAAGAGATCTTCATTACTTTAAGCAAGAATGCTCTCTTTAATTAAATATGAATTAAGTCGTCAATGATCTCTAGATCAAGTGGTGGAGGGCTTGCTATTCCTTTAGGAGATGCAAGTTCAACTCTCACTTGTTGTAGAATGAGACACTGGTAAGTAATGATTGTAGACTCAGAGAAACTTGGGTTCGATCCTTGAGTCAACCAGTTTTACCGGTATAAATAGATAATTAAGTCAGCGAGGCTATTTGTTAATTCATAATCACTCTATTGACACATAGTTATCAAAGACAAACATGTCTTTTGGCTAAGCGGCATTAGGATGTATTTAAGGTGAAGTAATTGGCTGATGTTTAATTTTCTTTGTTTAAACGATTAAAAGAAAGACATGCATAAACTATTCTACTTTCCATGAAGATCGACACATATAAATTACATGTTTGGATCTAAGAAATATTATTATTCTTCACCTTATTCTTTTATCCATGTAACAAGAATATTGGGTCCTTTTAAATTTTGAATAAATATCCAATGTTAGTATGTATAATCATAATGGTTGGATGGTATGGAATAAAGCTCTCATACGTCATGTTTGTGTTGCATCAGCATCACGTAGACGTTGACTTTAACTAAACACCCACTTACTAGGTGTATAATAATACACTTTTAACTATTAATAAAAAGGAAAAAAAAATAAAAAACAAGAAAATTGGTGATTGGTGGAAATGAAAAGGGCCACACATGAAACGGATGGCGCTCACCATTGTATCGGCGGAGGTGTGATCATGGGACCACCTATACTTTGTAATTCAAAACATAGAAAGAATTTAGTGGGGGACATGTGGTAAATATAACATCAACATTTATCACACATTTAACAACATTTATTCAGTTATAAAACCATCTTCAACTAGACAATCACTTTAACTAAACACCCACTTATAATCGAAAATTTCAATCACAACCTTTAAAACTGTTAAACCCTCATTCTCGTTCACACTCTCAGAATATAACTTTTTGACTTCACCACTATCTAATAGTTACACAATTATATATGAATTTTCAACTAGAGTATCAAGCAGCTGTTTTTCACTTTTTTTTTGTCTTCTTTTGACCTTTTTCTGTTTATGTATATTTACTCTTCAACTTTCAGTATTGACACTTACAACCCCGCAACTTTCTAAATATTTTGTAATTGCGTTTTACGTGCTTATTTTTTTATATGTCGCGATAAAGTCAACTTGATTTATGTTTCGACATAAGGTTCTTTTAGAAACGAGTAGAATCAAATATAATATATGTTCGTGCTTATTTTTATATATGTTTGTAGGTGGTCAACGCCTTGACGTAAATTTGGTTCGAAAACGAGTCACGTCAAGTATAATACGTTTTCATTAGACAGTAAAAATTCAAGTTACTTTACGTTTTAACGCCACCGCAACACGCTCTACCATTTATTTTAAATAATATTTTTGTGGGCTTATGGTTATTTACGTGTAAGTATAATTTAAGTTGGTTTACGCTTCGACGTAAGTTTCTTTAAAAAATAGCTTGTTATGCTTATTTTTATATAAGTTTCAGTTGATCTACGTGTTAACAAAAATTTTGTTCGAAAACAAGTCGGGTCAAATATAATACGTTCTCGTTAGACGGCATAAATTCAAGTTATTTCACGGTTCAACGCCGCCGCAACTAAGAAGTTACATGTACAATAACTTCAAGTGGGCCAATTTCCTTTTTTTAGTATGTTTTTGTTTTTTTTAACCTTTACCATTCAACATTTTTTATTGGCACTTACAACCCTTCAAGTTTCTGAAAACTTTATAATCATTTTTGACGTTCTTATTTTTATGTACGTGTCAGTATAAATTAAAGTTGATTAAATGGGTAGACTCATATATAAAATGTTTTTTATGTACGTTTTCAGTTGTTCTACGTTTATTTTTATATACTTGTCGGTATAAGTTCAAGTTGGTGTTCGACGTAAATTTCTTTCGCAAATAAGTCGGGTCAAATATAATAAGTTCCCGTGCTTCTTTTATGTACATCTTTAGTTAATGTATATTTTGACGTAAATTTTGTTAAGAAACGATTTGAGACTTGACGGTAGGGATGAGCTCTGTACCAACCGGTACCAGTACAAAAAATCCCCAAAAATTGGTGCTGAGTATACCCGGTACGGTTCAGTATCGGTACGGTACCGTTATTTGAGGGTAAAAACCGCTAAGTGCCGGTACCGAAAACGTCAAAAGTCGGCATCAAATCGGTACCGAAAATATACCCGGTTCGGTAAATTCGGTACCGGTTATCGGTACCCAGTACCATTTGCTCATCCCTACTTTACGGTATAAATCCAAGCTACGTTATATTTGAACCCGCCGCAACACGCGGGAAATTTACTAGTTCCATACAAATGGTTTCTTTGGTAATATATTTATATTAATAAAAATATCATCAAAAATATATCTAAAAACAATGCTAGAATTATTTACATAAATAGAATTTTGACTCTAAAATTGAGAAAATAATTGGTTCATAAAATTAAGAAAACCAAAACCCTAGAATTCTCCAAGGTCGGCACATTGCAATTGAGGCAACACACGCTTTCCATTTTCCAGTTCCACGCGCGCCACGCGTCATAATCCCATAATAACCTCATAAAGTTACTCTTTCCATTTAAACGGTCAAATCGCTCCGTCATCTTTTCCGTCCATTCTTCTCTCTTCTCCATTGCTCTCTCTCTCCTCACTTTCTCTCTCTAAAACAGCCATTGCTAACCTCTTAACCATACAAACCTTCAATCCTCCAAAATGCACAACCGATTTACGCATCCAAATCTATAGATACAGACGTATACATACATATAGAGAGCGAAACAAAACAAAACGATGTGGAAATCATCGTTTTTGTTGCTGAAACAAGGCTTATCTTCAACAATCGTTAGGTCAAAACCGTACAGGTATGGATCGAAAACCGTTGCGTCTGTTGAATCTAGTTACAGGACTTTTAACTGTAACTGTTACGGTAACCGTTTGTTTTTGAGTACGGTCGCCGGAGACGGTGGCGGAGTAGCGGCGGTTAGTGACGGCGATAATATATCAGTAGCTGAGGCGAAGAAGCTGATGTGGTTGGTGAATGTGGACGCGTTGAAGACGAAGTTCGGTACGGAAGGAAAAGAGGTGATAGGTTATTCGGAGCTGTTGCAGGCGTGTGAGAGTATCGGTGTTGCGAAATCGGTTGAGGAAGCGAAGAAGTTTGCTAGTGTGCTTGATGAGGCTGGTGTTGTGCTTATTTTTAGAGATAAAGTTTATCTTCATCCTGATAAGGTATAATGTTACATGCTTATAACTGTTTGATTGATTTTGTTGTTTTGGAATTAGGTTTGTGTTGTTTTAATTTTAGGTGCAAATGTTTAGCTAGGGTTGATAGTTAATAGTTGCACACATTTTTGGAATCTATGATTTATTTATTTGTTTGATTGATTTTATTTGGGAATTAGGTCTGTGTTGTTTTAATATGTGGTGCAATTGTACAAACGTTTAGGTAGGGTTGATAATTAGTAGGTTCTTAAATGTGTTTATTGATGTATAGAACTGCTGGTGGTGTTCTTATTTTTCGAGATAAAGTTTACTTTCATCTTGATAAGGTGAAAATTTACAATGTTGTATCTGTTTGATTGATTTTGTTTGGGAATTAGGTTTGAGTTGTTTCAATTTGTGGTGTAAATGTTTAGGTAGGGTTGATAGTTGATAGTTGCACACACATCTTGAATATGTGTGTGCTAAAATGTGTTTATTGAATGAACTAGCGGGTGTTGCTCTTCATCTACTGATTGGAAATAGATTGAGATTTGAGATGTAGTTTATCCATAGAAATTGATGGGATGAAGAGCCTGGTAAAATGGTGAAGGAGACCTTGTGATTGATGATGGCAAATATTGAAATAAGTGCTCTGTTTTGGTTTTTATCTAGTGGATCTTTATGAGCCAGATCTTTAGGCTTCATCTAATAAGAATTTGAAGTTTAATGGTTATTAAAAACACACGAGGCAATTTGCAATTTGAAAAATGCCTCTGGTTCTTGAGGCTGCGCGTCATGTATATCTGGTTAAAATTGGTCAAAGTTAAGGTCAGTAGCAGTCTGATGTGCAAAAAGGATCTAAAGGATGAAGAGAGTATGAATGGTTTACTTGATAGAAAGGCTGATATGTAAACGATATGAGAGGGATACAACTTTTGGTTGTACATGGAGCACTGCCTTTAATACCAAGATGATGCATACTATTTGTGTTTGATTGTGTTCTTTCTCTTGATTTTGACATTTTGTGCTCGCTAAAGCTGCAAATTTACTTTGTTTCTATGTTTTCGTTCACTTTTTCTTGTTAGTGTTTGTTTGATTGTATGTTTAGCTTCACCATAGATGTTTTGCCAAAGTTTGAAAAAAAATACAGGATTGCCAGTTGGAATTTAGGAGCTTTGTTAGTCAAGCTCAAAAACCATTCTTAAATAATCTAATTTAGTTACAATTCGTGGTATTCTTCTTTGTCATGTAAGGATTGTGACAATTTCCATATGGAATTTCCCAATGTCATCTGACTCATCTCTATAAAATATTCTTACCATTTGATTTGAAATGGTTTTTTAGACATTTAGTAATAACCACACTTTATAAACATGTCGAGCCGAAAGTCACATGGTTTTCAAGTAGTTTTGTATGGTTTCTTTATTTGAAAGTGCTTAGGAATAAAGGTCATTAGAAAAAAGTTTTAGCGATTAGAGAAGCATAGTCTTTATAGGCATTGTGCTTAAGCTGTCTGGTTCCTTTGTACAAAAGATCTTTATCTATTTCTCAGATTCCACTTTTTTGATAATGAAGCATTTTGCTTTTAGCAAAACCTTTTTAAAATATAAAACGATTCCTGATGCAAGCTTGGTTTGCAGTGCGTTAGTGACTTTGTATTGTATAGAAGTTTTAATACGTTAAACAGAGGTTGCACTTTTGACACATTTATTGATAAATAGGTTGATTTGGATTATAATTTTTTTCGTGACAGGTCAAATGGACAAAACCCCATTTTGGCCACCTACTTAGAGGTGGCAGTTTCTGACGCGACACAAAAACGAAAAGTTTTGGGTTCAATATAACCTGTAATAAGCGGGTCAACAGTTTGACCTGTCAACCCGCTTAACTCATTTTGACAGGTCAAATGGACAAAACCCCATTTTGGCCACCTACCTAGAGGTGGCAATTTCTGACACGACACAAAAACGAAAAGTTTTGGGTTCATATATAACCTGTAATAAGCGGGTCAACATTTGACCTGTCAACCCGCGTAATTCATTTTTTACAACTCACTAATCCGTTTAACACGTTTACAATTTGATTACAACCCGTTTTTGTTTACATAAATGGGTTAAACAGGTTGTGTTTGGGTTGCACGATTTTCAATGTATCGGCTTAGTGTTAATATCTTTGACACGAATAATATATGGACCGTGTTATTCGACCTGCCAACCTATCGGAGTTGGTAAACGTTTTTCTGCATATTCATCTTTAGAATATGATACCAAGTAATCTAACCTTATATAGTGTTAACTCAGGTGGTGGATCTAGTCAGAAGGGCGGTCCCGCTAGCCCTAACACCTGATGATGATCCAAGGAGGGAGGAGCTAAAGCAATTACAAGCAAAACAGGAAGAAATTGACCGGCTGGCCCACAAGCAGGTCCGGCGAATCCTCTATACCGGGCTCGGGTTCTCCCTAGCTCAAATCGGGCTCTTTTTCCGTTTAACTTTCTGGGAATTCTCTTGGGATGTTATGGAGCCGATCGCGTTTTTTGCAACGACGTCTGGCATAATTGTCGGATATGCGTATTTTCTTATAACATCAAGGGACCCGACGTACCAAGATTTTATGAAGAGGCTGTTTTTGTCGCGTAGAAAGAAGTTGATGAAAAAGCATAATTTTGATGTTGAAAGATTCATGGAGTTACAGAAGAAATGCAAGTCACCTCTAGATGCACCCCTTTCAGCCAAACATGTTCTTGCAGGGGTAGAATTGGAAACTCAGGATTTATTGCATAAGAACTAAGTCAACTAACATAAAGAGGTTTGACTTTTGATTGTCATGTGTTTTGACTTTGGTTGACAATCTGCCATCCGATTACATTCACAAAATTTTGAATTTCTTTTTTAAGTGTTTTAAAGTTTGTTATTTGCAAATGACATCTAATTAAACTAACATTAAATGCAAATGGTCATTTTTTTATTTATTTTTTTCGGGAGCGGCTACTTTCATTTAAAAAACCAGCAAGAAGCTATCACAAAATACACAACCAAAAAGAATTTACACCAATTTGTTCCATGAAAGAGATTTAAACGGGGATCTATTCTTTATCTAAAGGTATCCAAGCGATTTAATGTCTCAGCACTTTAGTAACCAAGGTTTGATGGAGAAGGTTTGCTTGTTTCTATCTTTTCAAATACACCAACAAGGCTTTTCCGGTGGCCCACCATTGAATGTTTGTGAATGAAGAGCAAATCACGGACCATGAAAGCGTATATCGGTTGCACTCCACCGTCCACAACACCTGCTGACGAAGCTCCAAACGCACGCGTCAAAGTGACACGAAGTTGTAAGGTGGTCGCTTGACTCTTTCTGTTCAACACAAAGCCCGCATACAACTGATCCCACATTCACATTTCTTTTTCTAAGCGCCACGAGGGCTGGGATTCAGTCCATTTTCACTTTCATAAATATTATCTTCTTCGGACCCAACTATTCCAATCCAAAACAAACTGTGAAACCGAGCCTGAGGCCATGAACAACGTTTTTATCATCGAAGCAATTGAGAAGCATCCATTGTCATCATTGAACCAGATCCAACCATCCGGTTGCTGGGTAAAAAAACCCGTTGGAGGAGATTTGTCAAGTCTGCTAGTTCCCCCTTCCACCTCCACTTCCAGTTTATGTTGTGATCCACTTCCTCAAAACAATCTTGCACCAAACAATTTTTTAATCTTCTCCAACAGAATATCTTGATCCACCTAAGAGTCAAGCCAAAATTGAATACTAGTCCCCATTCCAACCTCCCCCTTGATGAGCTTCACAAGGTTGAGATTAGATTTTTCCAACCGATTTTCTAGCTTTGCTATCGTGTTCCACGTACCCGGAAGGCTCTTGGCATGAGGAAGGGAGGGCCACGATCTGTTAGAGCCGCGAATCGACAAAATTCCTTTCCTTTATAAAGAATTTGGCTCATTCTTGAATCGCCACAACCACTTTGTGAGAGATGTATTAGCTTCACGAAGCGGTGTAAGCCCCAAACCACCCGCCTCTATGGGATAAGTAATTCCCTTCCAACTCAACCAACTCGTCTTCTTTTTGTCCTCCTTGGCGCCCAAAAAAAGTTTCGCTTCCATATTCTTGTTGACTAGATTTCTAAATTGCTCAATTTGCATTTCAAATGACAATAGAAGTATTTGTTACAAGAAATAACTAAAACCCACTTGGAACTTAACAAAAACCGAGTTTTTAACACAGGAAAAATAGGTGGATTGAACCGATTGAGAAAAAAGACGTTCATATAAAAGATATGTGTTAAGGGCAAAACAGTCTACGGGCTAGCTTTAGTCTGTGAGTCTGATGACTGACTCGAGGCAGCCAAAACTCGTTGCTCTAATGGTTCATGATAACTCAGATCACACAACCATTGTACTAGCAAACACCAATCAAATTTTTTCACAAACTTTTGTCATATAAGTTGAGCAACTTGTCATTTAAGTTAACAATTTTACACTATGTTAGACCAACTATATTAGACTATGTTTTATATTATTATTCTTGACGGTAGTTAGATGTAATATATATAATCATATATATAGGATACTCTTGTAATTAAAATCATTCAAAGCAATAATAACAACTTTATTCATGGTGTAATACCCTAATTACTAACATTCTAAACTGTTGGTTAATCATGATCTCGTTAAGTTTAGTTAATATTCATTAGCAAAGTTAGGGTACAAAGTGTAACTACTGAAAGAAGTAGGTTACTTATAGAGATGCTGTGATTAAATTAAACTGAAGCGTTACGTTCTTTATGAATGTCTCGATGGTTAAATAGGTTTCTGGCTATGTATAAATAGGCCGCCGGCTTAACCATTGTAATTCGTTCATATACATAGATCAATAATTGGAATCGTTATCAATTGATTGTTTATCCTAACCACATAATCCAGTCAAGATTTTTCTAAAACTTTCAAGATCTCTTTAACAGGCGCGGCCTAGTTCAGTGATCAACATTTTCATATAATATAAGCAATGTAGTTAAGAGTTATTCTCGTCCATTTTACGCAATGTCTTAACTTCTTTGTAATGATGCTGAATGTACATTGCCTAAAATGGACGAAACTAAAAATGCATTGTTATTATTTAAACGAAAAGCCAAAACATTTCCTCTTAACATAACTGCAATCATAACATCGGTTTCAATTCCATTTCATCACTAATAAAAATTAAAAAGAAACATTATATGCATGAAAGATGCATCACATAAGCTTATACAGATTGTTCTTCTTATAGATTAAGAAGTCACCCTCCATACAACTCAGCACATCCACCACTGCTGCTTCTGTTGATCCAGTGAAGTGTTCCAATACGTCTTCTAATGTAACCTACATAATATTCCGATTTGGTCAATAAAACATCATCATTTTCTTAAACCAACTAGTGTGCCGAATATAATTCTAAAATTATATTATTTAATTTGTTGAACATCATCATCATCATCATCATCATACTCAGTAAATCCCACCAATAGCACAGCTAAGGTAGGGTAAGATGTAGACAACCTTACCACTACCCCGTAGGAAGAGACTGATTGCTTCCAATGAGACCCCCGGCTCGATAGTAGTTTTGCATCAAGCCTTGGACATAAGGCACAGAACACTCAACAATTAAGACAAAGGCCGATTAGTGCATGTACCCCCTTGTCCTTCGGCTATCAACGCCACCTTTTAACGTTATTTAATTTGTTGAACAGAATAACTTAACTACGTAGTGATTATATCGACTACTCACCCCATTCTCAAAATTCTGAAGCCACGCTAAAATGGAAGCTTCATTAACCTCCATTAAAGGGCGATTCTCTTCTTCTGGTACATCAATCTTCATTCGCTTTCAACCTCGCTTTTCTCATTAACCGACATAGCAGATAATTCTTGTGTTTTGTTCCCAGAAATAACTTCAGATGACAACCCGAGATCTTGCATTGTCAGAAATGCCTTGATATGAAAATACTCGACCTGATACATCAAAGTCAAAATATTTATCCAAATGAGTCGGATTATGAAATAGACTAAAAACACGTCAACAGGGCCGAACGGTATAGAAGTGACAATGCAAGCACGTTTCGTGACTTTCGTCCAAAGGTTTATAATTTCCTAAAGTACATCAAGTGTTTATAATATCCTAGAGAGTAGAATGCCATTTTCGTCCATGAGGTTTGGCAATTTTGCGACTTTCGTCCAAAGGTTTGTTTTTCCACATTTGGATCCAAAAGGTTTAAAATTTTGCTATTTTCATCAGGCTCGTTAACTCCATCCATTTTTCTCCATTAAGTCAATTGTATTTGTCTTTTTTGCTAAAGGGCAATTCGGCCTTTTTCACTCTATGTAAAAGATCGAATACCCCTGGAAAAGACCGAATTGCCCTCTAAGTTAACGAAAATAACAGAAATACCCTTGACTTAACAGAGAAAAATGGATGGTTTAACGAGCCGGATGAAAATAGCAAGATTTCAAATCTTTTATATCTAGATGCGGAAAAACAAACCTTTGGACGGAAGTCGCAAAACTGGCCAAGCCTTGCAATCATATTGAGTCATAGAAAAAAAAAACGAAAAAAATAGTCAAAGCAAGTCAACCAGGCTTGTTTTGACATTGAATTTACGTGTTTCTGACCCGTGATAACCCGAATGAAAATTGGATCTCGAGATTATACGGAGCTTTACCTCTTCCGGTAGTTCATCTTTGATAGGTTTCAGTTTATCTTTTGAGCCAACTTTCAAAACGGCAGCTTGTATTTGCGCAAAAATCCCTTGGGTCAGCCCGATTTCTTTGAACAATCTAGCCCAGTCAACCGTACATCCTTCTCGAGCTGCATCTAAAACATATCCAAGAACCGTTCCTACTTTTATCGGGGCAGATCTACCAGGAAAGTTCTAGAAGACAAAATTCAAGGCGGTAAATAACAAGATCAAACAATAAAACTGAAGTTTGTATCCCTTCGTCAGTAATTAAATTATTAAAATCCGTACAGCGATTTTTTCAGCAGAGAGACCATCCTCTTGCCACATTTTCCAAGCGGAATATTTTGCGGGTGGCAAGTCTTTTGGTTGTTTTGGTGTTGTGGAAGCTTTGCCGTTATTATTAGCTTCTATCGCTGCAACCCCGCCCAGAGAAAGGTCCAGTTGTTTTGATAATTGCTGAATACTTTGAAGAAGATGATCACCATACTTTGTAACAAGGTGCTGCATCACAATATTTAAAAATTAATTGATAAAACGACCAAAAAGGCATTTTTTTTTGTAAAATACGAGTTTATTAGAATACCTGGTTGACACCATCAATGTTTGCCAGCCTTGCTTTAGTAGACGGTCGTGTTGCTACTATCTTTTTCAACGTTAAATCACCGCATACCGCGTATCTGCAAAGTAGAAATTGATCTTAATAAAATAAATTCGAATATTCGTTGTGCTCATGGAAAATATACGATGAAACACATTAACGTTAAGCATTGTTAATAGAAGAACGAAAACTCACGGGGCAGTTCCAGCCGATCTTGCAAGCTTCATTCTCTCTTCTAGAAGCATCTTATAGAATTCCACCTCTGCCTAAATAGCAGTTAATAAAAATTTACGACAATATTTCCAAAAAAGTTAATGATAATAAAGATAAGAAATCAAATGTCCTTTTAACCTACTTGTGATAGTCCGTCATGTTCTGAGCCAGCTTTGATGTCATCATTGCCTCCCGATTCACTTGTTATCGGCAAAAGTAACGGAGGTTGGTGATCGGGCCTACATGATTGCAGAAATTTTGCACCTTCTGGGCCGACACTGGTCAATAAGAAAGTATTCTATCAGTTTCATATAAATTTCCACAAGCAGAAAATTATGTTATGTAGATAACATTAGAGATAACCATAGCTGGCAGCCTGATCTTTAGAATAAGTTAAAAAAAAAGACTAAAAACTTGTATATTTATAATTTAAAAGGAAATATAGTTAGATACATACCTTACAGTTCGGTAAGTATCTTTAACAGCCTCAACCAAGTACCCTGCATCAAATTTGACTTAAGAACTTTTTGTCAACTAGTAAAGCAGTACAGCTTATTTCCTAAAATTGTATTGCATACCGAAAGAAATTAGTTGAAAACCTAGGGACTTCCACCAATTTACTGAAAAATCTTTCCCGAGTCCATGAAACGGGAGATTGTCAAACTGGTTTTCGGTGATCTTTTTGGCCTGTGAAACACAAGAAGAATTATTAGAAATATAATCAACTGAGAATTAGAGATAGGTTTTCTGTCAAGAAAAATAGAAACTAGAAACAAAAATATTATGGTGCGAACATAGAAGTAGCATAGTATTTGCTAAATATATAATTAGCCCATCTTACACGAGAACCTCGAAGAACGTCTATTGGCAAGTTAAGGCCCCAGTAACCACCACAAGCCTGAATGCAACCCATCAACAGAAACGCTTCTCTAGACATATCACTTTCCTCCTTAGCATTTGTGCAATTATCACAATTTCCTGAAAAAGAAAATATTTGTTTAATGATTATCCAATTAAATAACTCATGAATAACCACTTAATCCTTTTCATATTAAATCATTCATGAATAACAATTTAATTACCAGAAAACATAGATAAATTAAAAATATAAAATCCTTGGTCATGGCACAATCAAAATTATTCCTCACCGCAGTTGCTAGAAGCATATGTTTCCCCAAAATATTCCAGTAAAATTTTTCTTCTGCAAGTTGTCTGCATGCAATATCGTTGAGCAGCCATAAATGAATCCATAATAGCTTTCTTCTGGGTCGCCTGATCATAACATAATACAATAATAAACAAAACCAAGATTAGTACATTGACCCATCATTAAGTATCTATAAATGTGTGCGGGTCAATCCAAGCCGTTTTCATCCGTACTAAAACAAGTCATGCCAACCCAAACCCGCTTGGCCCATTAGCAACCTGACCCGCCCATTTTGCTACCTCTGATTAACATACCGAGCTTGCTTCCGCACAGTAAAATTCAGCCTTCCCGAAATCAGCTCTTGAAAAGTAAAGCCAGCAATCAGAAGCAACACAATCTCGACCACATCTCCCACTTTCTTGATAATACGATTCCAAACTTTTCGGACACCCGTAGTGGATCACATGCCGTATGTCCGGTTTATCGATACCCATTCCAAAAGCAATAGTTGCAACCATGACGTCCACCTCGTCCCTTATAAACGACCTACCAACAAAAAGATACACAAATAAAATGTCTGATTACTGAAACAGACATTAATATTTGGAGTAAAATGCCATTTTAGTTCTTAAGGTTGGGCCACTTTTGCCACTTTAGTCCAAAGGTTTGTTTTTTCGCATCTGGATCCAAAAGGTTTGGAATCTTGCCATTTTCATCTGATGCCTGAACTCCATGCATTTTTTAACGTCAAGTCAGGGGTATTTCCGTCATTTAGTCTTGCCATTTTGATATAAATAAACAAAACAGATAGCTAAAATGACAGAAATACTCCTGACTTAACGTTAAAAAATGGATGGAGTTAACGATTCGGATGAAATGGCAAAATTTCAAACCTTTTAGATCCAGATGCGACAAAACAAATCTTTTGACGAAAGTCGCCAAAGTGGCCAAACCACAGGGACACAAATGGCATTTTACTCTTAATATTCGTATAAAGTCTCGAGTTCAGGAAATGTTAAAACCTATGTGACTGTTCACGGGCCTTGTTACCCATTTGACCATGATACATTCCGGCCTTTATTCCAGCCCCACAGAGTGATGTCGTAATCTAAGGAATCAAGATTAGAAATAAATAAAGTCAACTGCGGATACACAAGTCTGAAGCATGAATGAGATATTAGGAGTATATATATATGAAAGCTAACCTCTTGGGACATCTTTGACTGTTGTGCAGTATACAATAGTTGACCCGCCATTTGTTGCATACTTAGAGATTTGTGCCACAAGCTCGTCCACAAATAAAGGCCCACGGTTAATGGATTTCACTCCGTAATATAGGTTTTTACGATCAAATGATCCAATGGCAATATGAGGGTCTTTCATCTTAAGTGAATCAGTTATGTCTTTTCTAACCCTATAACAACAAGCAAATAGCTGTTAACGATCCAAACATGATTTTCACTAAAGACTAAAAGACGAATAACACGTACTTTTCTGTAGCTGTTGCGGTCAATCCAACAAATGGAACATTTTGTAAAACGTCACGCAGCTTATATAACTGTTTGTACTCCACCCTGTAAAGCAGACGAATATTCAATAACCAAAAAAAAAAGAAGAAAAATGTAGCTAAATGTGAAAAACCAATACAATACATCATACGTATACACACATTAAATTTTGTTTCACACACGTGTACACTGAAAAGTGTGGATGTTATATAAGCAAGAAGCAAAAACAAAAACAGAACATGTATATATCAGAAAACGAACCGAAAATCATGGCCCCATTCAGAGATGCAGTGTGCTTCATCAACTGCCACTAGACAAATTCCTGTGGCAAGCAACCTCGACCAGAAGCTGAATCAAAAGTAAAAACAGCTTACATCACCGTATTACTTAATATTTCTATCGTTCTCAAGATAGCATATCACATCATAACAATAACTGACTTAAAAGCCCTAACTCGTATTGTTCAGAAACTCAAATAATTAGTGAAATAATACTTTCTGTTATCATATTATACTAATTACTGTGATAAACGTTAAATTTTTTGACAAAAAGTGTTTCTGAACAAATATTGTTTAATGATCTTTACCTATTAGGAACAAAGCATGCTTTTTCTGGAGTCATATACAGAATGTCGTATTTACCGCTTTCAGCATTCTTTTGTGCACTTGTGTTAGTCTGAGCAGTAGAAAGATGCTCAGCTTTAATACCTCTTTGTTTCAAAGCCATAACCTATAAAACAAATAGTATATGCATTAAAATTTGCAAATTATTAAATTTTGATTAAATAATAATAATAATATAGGGCGTGAAAATACCTGATCTTGCATCAAAGAAATGAGTGGGCTAATAACTATTGCTGTCTTATTTGAAATTAACGGAGGCACCTGGTAGCTTGATTAAACAATTAAAAAATTTAAGTCAGTTGCAAATTTTAATCACAAAAAATTAACAGTTTTAACACTCTCGTATTCTAAGAGACATATACTCTGATGGCATCCTTGTTTTCTTCTTCTAAAACCTTAATAGTCCTAATCTGCTCTACAACTCTACTTCAAATATGATAATAGAACAATGTCTGACTTTAACTTCTAACAAAACTAATATACAATTTACATTCGAAAATGCTGGATTTAATATTAGTGTCAATAATGCACCACTTCTTT
Organism: Scalesia atractyloides; assembly: GCA_947069175.1. Taxonomy (NCBI): domain Eukaryota; kingdom Viridiplantae; phylum Streptophyta; class Magnoliopsida; order Asterales; family Asteraceae; genus Scalesia; species Scalesia atractyloides. The sequence goes on from CAMTDV010000004.1 coordinate 10,992,097, forward strand.
GCAAACTTACTAAAAAACAGCTTATTTCAGTAGAAGGATATTGTAAACTTGAATCCGACAGGAATAACAAGTTTTAATAAGCAATCTCCAACTGCTTACTGAGGAGCAAACCTTGGAGCAACCGTAAGGTACAAAGGATGCGTACATCAGGCCCAAGTTGGCCCGACAACCCCGAGCCCACACATGCAGAAGCCTCATGCATCGGGTCTGCCAAACGGCTTATTAGAAACAGCTATTTCACCCTAAAACAAGCAACACTGTGTTTCATCCAACACGCCAAAACCCAAGATTATACAAGTCAAGAGCTGCATCTCTAAACTTATCAATGTATGCCATTTACAGTAGGGGTTTGTACGGTTCGGTTCGGTTATTAGCCTTAACCGAAACCGAAGTTATCGGTTAATCGGTTCGGTTTATTCGGTTAGTTTGTCAGTTTTCAGTTCGGTTCGGTTATTTCAGTTGTATAACCAAACCAAAGTTGGGCAAAGAGTTATATTTAGAAATACATGGAATGGAATATAAATACATGAAATGATAGCAAAGCTATCATTAAATCCCACAAATAGCAAAGCTAAGGTAGGGTCTGAGGAGGGTAAGATGTAAACAGCCTTGCCACTACCCCGTTGGAATAGAGAGGCTGCTTCCGGTGAGACCCCCGGCTTGATAGTAGTTTTGCATCAAGCCTTGGACAAAAGGCACATAAAACTTAGCAATCGTGACAAAGATCTATTGGTGCATGTACCTTCTTGTCTTTCGGCTATCAACTCCACTACATGATGCATGATATAAACTTCCGCCGCTTTTAATGTTAGTAAAGTCGCGTTAAAATTTAATTTTTTTCACTTTTGCCGCCTAAGCGGCCACACAAATATACATTATATGTGCACACCACAAGCGGGGCGTAACATGAAATGATAGTATAAATACATAAAAATTGAGGTTTAAATACATGAATTGATGTATAAATATATGAAATGGATGTATAAAAGCTCAAATATGTGAAAATATGAATGGTTCGGTTCGGTTTATTTCGGTTAACAGAGAATAGAAAAAACCGATAACCGTCTTCTATTAATTCAATTTGGTTTCGGTTAACGATTCGGTATTGCTCACCCCTAATTTAAAAGGATACAATTTATTACCAAACACTAATACATGCATCAAAATTGAACCTTCACACCAATGTATGTACCAAAACACATCAAATCTTACATCCTTCATCTTAATCACAAACAATGAAACAAAAACAAAACATAAATTCAAATTTACCACAAAGACTTGCCACTGCCAGTAGCCATAACAACCAAACTATCCCTCCCCTCCAAAATCTTCTCAATTATCTCCTTCTGATACGGCCGAAACGTCGAAAACCCGAAGTATTCCTGTTTAATCATTCATCAACATAGAAACATTCCATGAGTAAGTGAGAATAATCAATACCGTGTCAAAAAAGGGGGTTTAGGGTTTACGAATAGCGAAACAATGTGAATAATCGGAAGAGGTGATAGAAATTACCTTTAGAGTCGATTCCATTTTCATCGTTTTCTGATTCGGAGTGAGAGAGTGTGGTTTGAATAATCAGGATGAACAATTGGAAACCATAAACCCTTTGTGTTCTTGAGGTTGCTTTATGGGCTGTGGTTTTCGCGCCATTTCTTGACGGAGAGATTTTGCGCCTGAGTTTTTTTTTTACATAAACCCACTTGTTCGGAGCTATGTCCAATGTCAACTCCGAATCGTTATGAGACTGTGCCCTTTGATGCGCGGGAACTGACTATAATTCGTAAACCCTCTGTCCCAGTCATGTTCGAACTCGAGATTAAAGCCCCGATTCGTACTTTCACCTAGATGTCCACTGAAAATTGCCTAAACGGGAATCGAACTTAGGTCCCCACTAGGGAGGGCAGACCAATTAACTAGACCAAATTCTCAGGATCTTCTCACATTTTCAATTCTTTTTTAAGGGTTTTATTAATGGATCACCCGACTTGTATAGACTTATACGAGTTGTATAGGATAATTACTAATTTTAAAGTCATACAATGTCTTCCAAATCGACACCATGGCTCAATTAAGGTTTAGTATACATAAAAGATAAGAAACTTTTTGAATAATCAGGAGTCCTATGTTCTAGGGCCCCAAACCCTAGCTTCACCTGACTCTTAAGGTGGAGGGGGCGTCCGATGGTACCACTCTTGGGCCAATTAATGATACAATGTCATATTATTATTCATCCCTAGATATCTTAGAACCAACAAAACATTGGCGTTTTCTACCTATGAGTACCCTAGAACCATAGACTCCACTCTTTTATTCCACCCACCAATCATACACGCGATGGACCCCACATCCTCACACTCCTTAAATGGCAAAGATTTCATGTCTCGTGTATCTTTCAAATGTATCATTAAAAGATTAGCGAGTTCTTCATCCTACATGTGTACCCACCATTCAGCATTTATGATGAAGGCGATTGCATTCCACCCCATGTAAATTAATCATGACGTTTGTAGATCACTAGTGCTATGCGCCGCCCGCGTTACGAGGCGCTAACCCGAATATTTCTTAGTTTGATAACATATACGCATGTATTTCGGTTACTTGTACATGTTACTTATAACACGATCTAAAAAAAAGTATACCGAGTCAACCAACTAAACTAAAACACTTCCATAGTTTAGCTAAAAAAACTAAAACAATGGCAAAAATGCAAAACAATAATTTGTCATGACGGACTAATGAGCGAGTGCTAGGAAGTTATTTGACACAAATAAAAACTAAATTGAGCTAATAGTTTTGCCAAAAAAAAAAACGATGAAAACATTGCAATTTTGAACTGGGAGTTAAATCATTGTTTAAACTAAGGGCAAAATCGTAATTTTTAGCTGAGGTCAAGAACGTAGTTTTACTTTGAAGTGGGGGTAGAAAAGTATAATTTGAACTTGGGCCCATACTATTTAAAACAAACCGTAATCAGCACCAAGCCACCAACTTTCTTTATGTTAAAAGTTGTTTCCTAACTTATATATTCTAATTTTGCAATCAAGAAAACAAAAAAAAATCTTTAGACTATGGGTGTACTCTAACATTTAGAGTGTTAACAATAACATAATATGTTAGGCCATGTGTAGTCAAAAAGCGTCTGAAGAGTGTTGTCTGACATGTGGCGTGCTACGTCAGCATGAGGCGTTTTGGGGCGTTTTGACATTAGATGCAGTAGTCAAAACGCCCCTACGTCATCGTTACTCAATTATTAATTTCCATTATTTAATATTAATTTGTAAGTATATAAAAATAAAAACAAATTTCATTAAAATAAAAATTACACTAAAAATAAAAATAAAACATTACACGAAAAATAAAAATTAAAAACTACACCAGAAAATAAAAATAAAACTTTACACTAAAAAAACTCAAAGATTATATTTTTTTTCGATTCGCTCCTTTTGTGCCAACGCCATCTTCAACGCTTTGCCGGTTAGGTGGTCATGCGGTTTCGAGAAGAACTCAAAGTCATGAGCCCATTGTCTATCCCGCATAATCTCGGTCACTTCCCGGTTCTCCTCCAAACGTTTAGTCCCGAGTTCGTGTATGTTTTGAAGGCGTCGGTTTACTTCCAAGAATGCATTAGTCATGCCGGATGACATCGACGATGACTCGGGCCTTTTCGATCTTCTTTCAGCGGCTCTTCCGGTGGGTCGTGGAAGCTCTTGCACCGGCTCTTACGGCGGGTCCTCTTGAATATCATCGTTTACGTCGATGTTTCGAGCGTCGGATGTCGGCGTTTCGGGTTCACCCGCTTCGTTTGTTTTTGATCTTTTTGACGGTCTTTTATTCGCCGACCGACCCGAATTCGCTCCAAAGGCAGGGACGTTGGCCCATTTGGGACTATGCCGGAGAATTTGCCAACACCTCATGTACAAGAAACTACCATTTTTCGGTTTATACTCGATCAACGCGGCTTGCGTAATGTCCTCATCTTCGTTCCCACTTTTTCAACCGTTTCTCGTCCGTAGGTAAACGGTATGAAAATTTGTACACTTTTTATTGATGTCGGTCCATTTGCCCGATAGTGAGTCCGCTGATCGGTACTCACCTCCCCTACCCATTAGGTCGAAAAATAGAGTTCGGATACGGTTTCAAAGAACGGTTTTACTTTGGTTGTTGGCTATAAAAAAACAAATAATTATCATAAAAAAAGACACAAAAATAAAATAACAATGAGACGCAAAAAAAAAAAAAATAAGACGCAAAAAATACCGATTATGGGGTCCTCCGACACGTCCACAAAAGCTCGGGTTAACGCGTAATACTCATCATCACTCCCTGGTTGAACGTTTTTTTTTTTGGTCGGCTATCGGTGTTCTCGGGTTTCTTTTTATGAGAGCGTTTTGCTTTACCCTTTTGTGTCTCCACTATGTCCGGTTGTGTCTCCGGAACAGCCTCGGGCTCGCGTAAGGGCGACCCGAATGCTTGTGCGGAACCGAATGCTTGAAACGAACCCATTTCGCCCATGTTTTGGTTCGGATTCCAACCGTACATGTTGGGATCCAAGTAAGTGGTTGGTTCAAAAGGTTCAAGAACCCGTGTTGATTTTGATTAAACTCGACGAAACCGGATCCGTATGGGGTGGGCCGAGTGGGTACCAGAGAAACGGGACGGGTAGAGTGGCTAGCTTGGTTCGTATCGCCGCTCGAACGTGGAGGAATGAAACCTTGGTTGAACGGATTCATGGTTAAAAGCTTGTAAATTTTTATAAAAAAAGGGAAATAATAGGATGAAAGGATAAGAAGTGTGTTGAATTTTTTTTTTTAAAATGAGAGATGATGGAGAATATATAGGTATTAATTGTGGTATTTTAAAATAAAAAAAAGTTTTTTTTACATATGACCGCTGTAACGGTCGGATTTTTCAAAATCCTCTCACCAAAGCGCTGCCTTCATCAAAACGGGCTTCAAGTTTTAGACCCCAAAGAGCGCGACGTAATGGTGTTGCCGGCACTTTGGGGCGTTTTGGGCAACAAAAAGGGACGGAAATCGCCCCACTACGGATGAGCTTAACTAACATTGTAAACACTCCTTCCTTGTATTAAAGTGCATTAAATGGGTTATGTGTTAACATGTTAACCCAATTTTAACAGGTTGAATTAATTATTTTTTCTTTTTTAGATAAAAAACCATGAAAAGATAGTATTGAAAGAGAGGGTTAGATGAAATTAACGGGATTAAACCATTTTTTTGAGTGAGACAAAGTGAAATGTGAAAAAAGATTGATGTGGCACTTAGATGGAGTTAAGATAGGTTAAAATATACCCAAAGACCTTATAGACAGTTGGGCTGCTGCCCATTTAATCCAATAAAATCAACAAACTATTCCCCTTATAGGTAATAATAATTTTGTATTGTATTTTTTCTTAGTGTGTGTTGATAGTGTTTGGTATCAACTCAGAGAGTTTTTCAATGCTTATGTTATTCTATTATCAATTGGGTTGGTGTTGATACTCATATGTTTACTTGCTATTATTACATATTTTCACTTTTATTTGAATTTAAGATATATAAATCTACTCATTCACTATTTTTTCCCTCTAGAATGGCTATTGTTTTAAATGGTAACTAGTGGTATGCCCCGTTCGTGTTGCGGGGCGTTAAGCCAAATATTTTTTAGTTTCATAACATGTACGCATATATTTTGGTTACTTATACATACTAACTATAACACGATCTAAAAAAAATACATTGACTCAACTAATTAAACCAAAACACTACTGTAGTTTTGCTAAAAAACTAAAACGATGGCAAGCGTATAAATTTTGAGCCAGGGGAAAAATAGTAATTTATCAGTACCAATGAGCAAATGCTTGACAAAAGGTTACATCGAGTCAACTAAGTAAAATAAAACATTACTATAGTTTTGAAAAAAAAACCTAAAACGATGAGAAGACTACAATTTGTTATTGGAGGCAAATTGTAATTTTTGAAATGGAGGCAAAAGCATTATTTTCAACTGAGGGCAAATTCGTAATTTTATGTTGGGGCGAAGCCATATTTTTATTTTGAACTAAGGGCAAAATCGTAATTTTTAATTGTGGCAAAAGCATAATATTATTTTAAACTCAGGGCAAAATCGTAAATTTAAGCCGGGACAAATCGTAAATTTAAGCTGGGGCAAATCGTAACTTTATGCTAGGGAAAACAATGATTTTATTTTGAACTGAGGGTGAAATCGTAATTTTTAGCTGGGCGCAAAAGCGTAATTATTTTTGAACTCAGGGTAAAATCGTAATTTTAAGCTAGGGTGAAATTGTAAATTGGCTGAACCAATGGAGAAGTGTTAGGACAGCTGTCTGTCACTATTTCTCCAAACTTATGTTTGTATATATAACTTAAAGAGAAAAAAATAGAAAGGTGGGGGAACCGCCTTTTTCCACCAATGAGACCTCACGACTATTGCCGCCGACAATTGTTTTTGTAGGGTTAGTTAATGGTACAAATGTTGCAAAAAATTGTGTACTTTTATTTTTTTCTATCTTTTTTTTACCAAAACCATAAAAGGTTCTAATTCTTTAAGGTATTGTTTTCATAATTATTAAAGGTGCTAGGCTCAGTTAAGGCGAATATGCCTAGGCCTAAGTGAAAAGTACAAAAAAGCGAGTCTATAGAAAAAAACGCATAATGAAAATAGTAAAAATATATTATGTACTAAAAAAATAATACTATTCTAAAATAAAATAAACAAAAGTTATTATATAACATTTAAAATAAATTATGTGCTAGAAAAAAATATACTTTTTTTATTATAATGTGAATGCGGAAGCGTAAATCAAATAATTGTGAAACAGTTTTATGCGCAAAACAACGCGCCTAAAAAGCATGCATTAAAGTATGAAAACAAAGTTTAAATGTTTGATAGCAAATAGACTCTATGAGATGCCCTAGTTAACGTGCCTACCTAGCTAGCGACCTGCGAATGCATGCTAGAATGTGTGAACAAAAGGTTGGTGAGTTCACAAGTTTTAATAAGAATAAATATTTGCCGGATAGTGTAAAATTAAATTATATATTTAGGTAGCTAGCCTTTTTACAAGTTAGTAAACATTTCAAACCGAAGCTGACTGATTCGAGTTTGATGCCTTCTACCACGTCTGTAACGCCTCGCGTTTCCATAAAATTTATTTTAGGAAATACGTGTTATTCGTCTAATTTATTATCATTATTATTATTATTATTTATTTAGTTATTATTTTATAGATAATAATAACAATAATAATAATAACGACAACAACAACAACAATAATAATAATAAACAAAATAAATTCAGCGCTTTATGAAACTTGTACTTGAAATCAGATCTCGTCGGTGCGTTCGGGCCACTCAAAAACGTTAGAACGGGTTAACGGGTCTTGGCCCAACACACAACCTAAACCTAACCCTACTTTATAAAAACAAACACAAACACTCTAAACACATACATAACCGCCGCACACACACTTTCCCTGCATCTCTCACTTCAGGTCACCGGCGCCACCACTCCGGCCGGCCGCCGGCGACGGAACCCTGGCCACCACCCACCTCCTTTTCAACCTCTCCTCCTTCCTTCTCAACCTCACACCTCACGAACCCCTCGCCCTCCTCCCTCCACAACGGAATCGCCGGCCACCATTCGGGTGGCGGCGTAACAACAGCAAAAGCCGCGTTTAGCAGCGGCGACAGCGGCAGAAGCCGCGATTCGCGATGACAGCGACGGTGGTAGTCCTGTCTCAAGGCAGCAGCGGGTTCGGTCTGGGTCACCGGCTTTCCGATGAATTCGCCGGCAGAAGGGGTGGCTCCGGTTCGAGTTCGGCCGTGTTTGGATTCCAGTCTCGGGTCACGGTTCATGCTTCGTTCAAGATTCGAGTCATGATTCAGCATCGGGTTGCCTTGTGTTCGGTTCAACCCGGTTCTGGGTCAGGTCAAGACTCGAGTTCGGTTCAGCTTTGGGTTTTGGCTCAGGTTATGGCTAGTTCCAGTTCGGACCTCGGTACAACGGTTCGGGTTTCAGTGCAGCAGTTCGGGCCTCGCATCAGCAGGTTCGACCCGGTCAACTCAGTCAAACTGAGGTCAAACTCAGTCAACTCACGGCTCGGTATACTTTTATCACTGCAAATTTCATTATGTTATTTATACAAGTTTATAACCGTTATTGATAAAATTATATATCTATATACCTTGTTAACGGAAATCCTATATTATTTTGTTATTTATTATAACTAACTCGAACCGATACACTCAACGATCCACTACATTTTAGTACTTGACGCGAAATTTTGTTAAATTGTTATGATATGGTTAATTTAACGCAAAACCGAGCCTAAAACCAATGCTTTATCGATTAATTACGTTTCGGCGCATTTAATGAATACTTTATATAATTTACTTGTAAAAAGTCATAGAACTACATATAATTATACATAGTGTTATAAATCGTTGCGTTTTGATAATATATCGACAACGAGCGTTGTCGGGATCATCCTAAAACAGAGGAAAGCAATCTTTGTATAAAAATAAATATATATGTATATTTATTTCAATAACGCTTCGACAACCTCTAATATATTTATGTACTTTCGTTTTCCTATACGAGGCGACCTTGGTGGCCATCGCTCATCCATCAACTCCACGCGGAATTACCAATAGAAACTTCGCGAAATGTGAGCATACTCGACCCCTTTTTACACTTTAACACATTTTGGGGTGCAACATGTATAAATTACAAAATGTATTTTTAACAAGATTAAATGTGTTCCCAATACCAAACGGGTTATCAATTACGCTTATGTGAATTATATGTGTTAGATTAAACTCGTTTATACATGCTACCTGTTACGTTTGAGTTGTTTATGCTTATTAGTTTTAATTTGTATTTTCACGACATTGTTATGATTATGTTACTATGCATGCTAGTTAAGGAATTCAATTATATGCTATTATTATTATTATGTGAGAGTCGTCTACATATATATGCGATTCAGCTTTATTATACTCCCGTCATGATTGAAATAAACTCTTACACTTAGATTTTATTTTAAAACTTGTATGCTCACCAATACTTTTGTATTGATCTACGCTTTTAATACATGTTGCAGGAAAGCTGATGATGTAAGAAATCTAGTAGAATTGCTTAGATACACGCCTAGATTAATTTGTCTATTTTGATGTTATGTCATTTTGAAACAATTGTTGACTATTATTTGGAATTTTTGTATGACAATTTAGTCTTGAATGAAATTTGAATTTAATCTATATTGTCACATAGCGTTATGAAGTTTTGAGCAATTTGTTCGTCTCATCCCGATGTTTCCGCCATCGGTTGGGGTGTAACAACGTCTATCATATAAACGGTGCAAATGTTAGGTCAATATTACACATGTTCAACTCCCGAGCGTGTTAGCGCGACTAGCCCGAGTGGGATTTATCAAACTCAGTAGTACTACTCAAATTACCTCGCTAACTCCTATATTAACGGTTCAGTGTGTAAGAACTTTCATGATGTGTGTTGCATTTAGTACATAAGTGATATAAAGGAAATACAAAATCTAAAAGTTGCGTTTATGTTTTCTCCCATAAAATCGTGTATAAAAGAGATCATGAAACTCACCTTACGGTGCGTGTTTTCCAACAAAAGCAAACAAGTATAGGTCACCCACTAACGGATATCTATTACACATAATGTTTCCAAGTGCATGTTCGTATGGGTTCATGAGACCATTGTGTCCAAACAATCCCATTGTTTTATGTTTTAGGTAAAGACTCACAAATTTGACCAAATTGACCCGACGACCCATTGATCACTCATTAAGTGTATTATATTTTGTTTGTGACCAGATTGGCATATTATGCCAACAAAACACATCACATTGCACGCAGTGGCGGATGCACCTTGTGTGGAGGGTGGGCACAGGCCCACCGTCCGGTTCGGCCCAAATTAGTAGTCTTTGCCTTTTTCTGATTTTCTGATTTCAGCCGAAGTGCCACTGTCCCAAATTAAAACTTGAAAGGCCCAACTCTCCCAAACTTTGAACTTTGAAGCGCCAACCTAATTGGATTTCCCATTCTCCCGCTTTTGGGATCTGTATAATCACTACTTCTGTTTCACTTTTCTGATCGACCCACCTTCAAAATACAGGTGCGCTTCATCCATTTCACTTTTCTGATCAATCTATCACTGCTTTTGTTGTTGATTTTGTTCTTAAATTGTTTAGGTTTCAACAAGCAACACACATTTCTAAAAAAAAAACCTAACGACGTACGCAACAAATCGATATCTTCTTGAACAATTCTCTTTCAAAACAAGCTAAATTTCACAGATAAGTAAACTCATCTTTATGCCTTTAACTTGATCTTGTTGACTTCTATGTGAACTCCGAAACAGTTTGTGTCAAAAAGATTCAGAAAAATAATATGGTGGTTTTGAGGGTATTTCTTGCATACTTAAAATATTTGGATGATGATATTTTTCCACTATTTTTCAATTTAGTTATACTCTAGATGACGTGTATACATCGTGGGCGTTTACCACTTATTATTCTTGCTGACAAGCGACAAAGGCTCTCTTTTTATTAAATTGCTCATGTGGCTTGGGTTAATTACACTTGTGCCATATGAGCACTTCGCAAAAATACCGAGAAGGTGAAGAGGATAAGGAATTAAGAATGCTACAATTTTTATAGTATCAAGAGGTTATGGGTTGTTTTTAATACTAAATAAATGTATTTGTGAGTTTATTTCAAGACTTTTGGATTAATAATAACAGAAATTAGGCAGCCCCAATCGAAGTGACTTTTGTATCCGTCTCACTTTTAGCCGACTTGTATTGTGCCCACCCTACAAAAAAAGTATGTATCCGCCACTGATTGCACGTACAACTAATATCTACTATTTAGCAATAAAGTTTCTCTTTTTAGCAAGTCAAGCATGAAACTCTAGTTCCCAAGAATCATCATGCATGTCAAATTCACTAATCCTGGACGTCTAATATAACAAAGTTTCCAATTTTGGCAAGCTATGACCTCACATGCAACTTTACAACTTTTCACACACCAAAACATGTTTATACAATCCATGTAACAAATTAGTATTGTCGTACATGTTCATCAACACGCAATTTCAATAAAGTTTCCCTTTCTGGAAACCCTAGGTAATCATGCAACATTCACATAATTTAATCACACCAGATTGTTTCATACGTCATAACTAGCACATATAAACCAAGATTGATCACCAGTTGTGTCTAACATGCGATCCTACACATGCTAGTATCATAAAAGTTTCCATTGTTAGTAAGTTATGAATAGTATGATAATGATTACCAAATTCATTGTTTTTAATATGTTAACATGCTTAAATTAACATATTATCATCATTACAATCATCACAAACTAACATACTTGCCTAGAATTCACTATACCAAAATCATCATCAACAAAGTTTCTACTTTAGCCAAGGTATGAACTAGCATGCATCTAGGGTTTTCAATATGTACAAATCACATAAACAACCATCAATAAACACTAGACACAACAATTAGTTTAATTGAGATTGAATTTGAATAATCCATTTAATCTTGAAAAAAAAACATAAAGCCTAAAGAAATCGATCTAGGAACTTACTTGTAAGCGATAGAGAGTATCAGAATTGATCTAAAACACCACCAATTGCAAGATCCAATTAGCCCACTCTGGATAAATACTGTCACAAAAATTATCAAGACAATCATGACAACTTCTAGCTGACATCCTTAAATATTTGTCCCACACATCACTCGCGTCGCTGTGCCGAACGCAAGTTGCCGGATTGTGGCTGTTCACTTTTGTATTCCAGAGAATCTAATTTTGCGACTACCACTTTCTCTTTGTATGAAAAATGGATATTGGCCCGCAAGATCATACGAAACGAAATCGGCGCCTAAACTGTGAATCGTCGTACAATGGATTTTTACAAAAATAATCATGCATTAAACGTTAAAGAGCACCTAATCGATCTCATTCAAGAGGGGTTTGTGTGGTACGCGTTGTAGACGATTCGACTCTTCTCGCAAATACTGAATCGCCTCCTACATCACCTTGATAATCGGATGAAGGGTGGGATGACATTTTTTTTTATAAAAATGATTGGAGAGAATGTATGTGTTTTATTGAGTTAGTTTGTGATTGGTGTGGGTAAAATATATATATATTAACAATAATTTAGTTTTTTTTTAATAAATTGGACCGTTGGTAAACGGTCATGTTGACCACCAACATCGAAATCAGGCAAAAATGCACGTTATGGGCTTGGCGAAATGAACTTTGGCGCCTGGAAATGGTTTGGGGCGTTATGGGGCGCCAAAGGGTCTGATGTAGTCAGAGGAAGTATACCACAACCCCCTGGATAATCGTATAGTGGCTATCCCACCCATGACCCATGTAGTTTATTATGTACATCATAAATGCTTAAAACTAATTTGGTGAAATGTGACAGAGATACATGACTATGTACGTAATTTGGAAACTAACGTAAAAAAGTGTAGTTTGAATTCTGTACGTTTGTTGTCATATTGTTGAAAGAACATCCATGATTATATTATCACAACGTCAAAGTACATCATGAACATATTACTTTCCTATTAAAATGTAGCACAAAATCTATAGAGAATCTAAGAAATCGCTTGTGCGCTTCTTAATTTCATGGTTGGTTGTGACTATAGTAAATCGCCTTAGCCTCCCCCTAGCATTATATCATTACTCCACAAGATACACATTTCTCTGTGAGTTGGAAAAAAACCGTGTGTGGAAGAAGCAATTGCCACAACAATGTGCTCCCTTATGTACGTGGATGTGTGTTTTAATGAAGTTGTTTAAAAGCGACATAGAGGTAGAAGACTATCATCATCATACTCACTATATCCCACCGAAAGTCGAGAGGAGATCTAAAATGAAATCTTAAAATCTTGCTATGAGCGTTACTGCTACTCAGAATGGTCTTTCTTTGCCGGTTGATATGTGATCATAAATTATATCTTCAAATTAGGATATTTTATTTTTTATTCATTTTTATACAAATTAAGATCAATCTTTTTTTTAAGGGAAAGAAGTTAAACACGTTAAAGTGTTGTCATATTTTTGAAAGAACATCTTAGATTAGATTAATGAAACGTTAAAATTACACATGATTAGCATATTACTCCCTTATTAAAATGTACCAAAAATCATAACTATATGGAAAAGCTCCGCACACTGCTATGCAATCATAGAATTCACACGTATTTGTTATAGTTGCTAGATTAAGTTTCATTAACTCTATTTAGCACACATGTCATATAATTGTCCTTGAAATCACATATTGCTATGTGATGTTGAAGCACATGCATAATCGTGAGTGGCTATCTCACCCACCCATGTAAGTCGTATGTGTACGTGAATTAATGCTTCAAACCTAACTCGATGAAATGTGACATAGAGATACACGACTATATATGTAATGTGAAAACTAATACTATATGTAATGTGAAAACTAATATAAACATGTGTAGTTTGAAGTATATCATAAGCACAACTACATAATTTTAGCAAACATACTAAATGAAAGGGCCAGATGGGTAATTAATAGATAAATAGAATGAAAAAACGAGGGGTTAAAAAGGAAAATCTCACATGAAGGCACCATTATAAATGAAACCCTAATTCTCCATTTTATTATTCAGCGCCGCATCTGACTCCCACTGTCGGTAGGTAAACCCTAGTTCACCACTGCCGCTTAAGACGCATCTTCTGCCTAGACGAAATTAGCGTACGGACTCAATGGTTAGTTATCTTTAAATATTGGTTTATATTGTTCTGTGCTGTTGATTATTCTGACTGATTCTTGATGCAGGGAACTGAAGAATGCATGTTAATTAATGTTGATAGCATGGTGATTGTTCATAGGAATGTATCACCATGCAGAAGATGAGATCTGCGAACGTGCTGCAGGTAACTAACCTAAAAAATGACATTTCTGATTAACCTTTTTTAAATATCTACAGATGATTTTTGTATTGGAATGGAATCCTTATTTGATTGATGATTACATTTTTTTGTCAGGTTGATAATAAACGTGAAAATATGTGTTTTTTTGTACTGGAATCCTTATAAAAGTAATATTTTACTTAAAGATTTAAAATGCTCCGTAATCATCTTACAAAGATCTTTTGATTTTTGATGTATTATTTTTTTGTTTGTAAACGGTAATCTAGGGTTTATGTTGTTGAATTGTCAAGAATCATAAATTGTTATTGTTTAATCATTCAAATGTGCCTTTTCCTGATATTTTTTTGTGTTTTTCTCTCCGGTATTACTACTGAAAAGATAAAACGGTGGCTGAAAAGGTGGTGGAACTTTGCAGGAAAGAGGTTACACCGGTGAGTAATGTGTTTATTAGTTTGTTTATCTATTAATGGATTTTTATTTTTTATCTTCAATAAAAGAAGATGGTTATTACGTACTGTTTTGAATTAAGATATGTTTATTTTTATTTTTATAAATATCAGTGGTATAAATCTGTGTGACAATTTCTCATTGGGTTAAAACTAGGAATGAGCATAGTTCTGTTATAAACCATGAAAAATCGCATGTGCAAACCGGTTATTAGTTTGGTTTTATGGATCGGTTTTGTTATTTCATATCATATATATAATCATATGTATTTGTATTTTATCTGAAGTATAGTTATAACAAAAAAGAGGGGGTTATTATATTTGAACTTTGAAGTGATATAGTTGGGGGTTGTATGTATTTTATCTTAAGCTTTGAATTCTATACAACTTTTAAAACTTTGTTTGGGTATTTCACATTAACCTTTTATTTTGGTTACTTTGGATGGACAACCTTTTTTAAACTTTTATTTTTTTGGCATCCCATTTTAAGTTTGTATTAAGAAAGAAAACGAACAACTTGATTAATTAAATTTGGACAACTTAAATTTTTGCACTTTTATTTTATATACTATTTATTTTAAATAAAGGGCCAATAAAGCCTCAACCATTAAACAAAAACTGGAACCACACCCATTAGTGATGGTTATGTTAAAAATCTCAAAGTTTTTGTTTTTGAAATCAAAAACCGTTACCAGTAGTTAAACAATAAGCTGTCGGCATGTGAACACCTCTAATTGGAACATGTTGACGGCATCTAAATAATAAGGTTTCGTGTTGCATAACATAGTCCATTTATCAAACATGTAAGGCCAGACACAATCGGGTTTATAATAGAGCCCATTTATCAAACATGTAAGCGTGCACATGACTGGGTTGATAAAAAGGTTGAACTGTTAATCCGTTTAAGTTTAAAGGTTTTTAAAAAGTTTTGGTTATATATTGAGGGGTTTCAAATCTTGTTAATTTTATTATATCTCAAATCTTGTGTATTTTTCTTGATAAAGGAATCAGCTTTATCCAACCCTAAACCGGACAAAGCTTCAAGACAGATGGATAAGAAATTTGTGAAGAATCAGGATTCCAAGAAAGTACCCGTGGGTCCTAAAGGCCAGCCATCAAAAAGGAACAACAGAAAAGGGGAAAACCCTATGCGAATCCCACAAATCACAAAGCCATGTTCTGGACGCTACCTCTTCATCTCTGACTATACAAGACGCCACCACCGCCAAGACGCCACCACCGCCATCCGGACGCTGCAGCTACCCGAACACCACCGTCAATACAGATGGATAAGAAATTTGTGAAGAATCAGGATTCCAAGAAAGTACCAGTGAGTCCTAAAGGCCAGCCATCAAAAAGGAACAATAGAAAAGGGGAAAACCCTATGCGAATCCCACAAATCACAAAGCCATGTTCTGGACGCTACCTCTTCATCTCTGACTATACAAGATGCCACCACCGCCAAGACGCCACCACCGCCAAGACGCCACCACCTCCATCCGGATGCTGCAGCTACCTGAACACCACCGCCAAGACAGATGGATAAGAAATTTGTGAAGAATCAGGATTCCAAGAAAGTACCTGTGAGTCCTAAAGGCCAGCCATCAAAAAGGAACAATAGAAAAGGGGAAAACCCTATGCGAATCCCACAAATCACAAAGCCATGTTCTGGACGCTACCTCTTCATCTCTGACTATACAAGATGCCACCACCGCCAAGACGCCACCACCTCCATCCGGATGCTGCAGCTACCTGAACACCACCGCCAAGACAGATGGATAAGAAATTTGTGAAGAATCAGGATTCCAAGAAAGTACCCGTGAGTCCTAAAGGCCAGCCATCAAAAAGGAACAACATATAAGGGGAAAACCCTATGCGAATCCCACAAATCACAAAGCCATGTTCTGGACGCTACCTCTTCATCTCTGATTATACAAGACGCCGCCGCTGCCATCCGGACGCTGCAGCTACCCTAACACCACTGCCAACCCCACACCGTCAATGGAAACAAGATCCATTACCACCACTATACGTCGCCACCAGCAGTCTAAGTAGATCTGATCTGTGATTGGATTTGTAGGTGGTTTGCACAGCTAGGCCTAAGGTTGATGATCTGGTTTTAGAGAGTTGGGGTGATGGCAGTGTAGGGTTGAAGTCTTTAAATTTGTAAAAATATACGAAAATGTTCATCAACCAATTTTGGTATATATCTAAGTCCCAAAACTTGTCTAGAATACATGTACTTTTTAATTATTTTCAATAGTTTGGGCATGTGAGAGAAGTTTAGATGTAGTAGGAAATAAGTGTACTTTTAATAATTATTGATCTTTTATCCTTTTCATTTCTGTAACTGATTTTCCTACTGTAGGTTTTTGTTGAAGATATGTTTGTACAACACGAGATGCTTAATTCGATATAGAGAGATAAAATATTCGGGTACATACAATTTGATAAACATATAGTTTAAGCGAAATTCTAAAACAAATTAAATTTTTCACCAAGGGCTTGACTTGGAATCGAGTTGATTTTAAAGTTCATAATTTTTTTTGTGGAACGGCAATTTATTGATGCAAAAACACAACAGGCACAAAGCCTTCCAACAAAACAATATTCTTAAAAAAAGCCAGGTCTTTTAGATTGAAAACAGCTAACTGATCGTTAATACTAAATTAAAAACTTCATGTAATTAATAATCAACCAACACTTGAAATTATCTAATAAAATCAATAAATATGCTAAGACATCAAAAAATAAGATTCTGTGAAAATATACTAATAGAGTAAAATAATTAGAAAAACCCTCCTGGAGTTCTAATAAATCTAAAAGATTAAAAAGAAAATTCATTTTCTTTTAGGCTCAAACTATTGGCACACCAAGGCTGTTTATCTGCACAGTTAGGGTTTACCTACGCTACGTGTAGATCTATACCCAGCGTATAGAGATACCCGTATACACTGCGTATAGACCTATACGGAGCGTAGGTAAAGGGTACGTACACGACCAGACTGTCAACCTCGTACCATGTCAAATCTGTCTGACATCTACAGTGTACATACGTTGCGTATAGAGTGAGACAGATTTGACACTAATACGATGTTGTCTAGGCACATGAATAAAGCTATACACGGAGTATAGAGCTATACGAGGCTACTAATTGTGAATTAAAAACTTTATTTAGACATCCATCTCTACCTACGAATTCAAAAAGCACATCGCATTCTTCACTTCCACTATATAGTTACTTCATTAGTTGAGATAAAATGTTATCATTTTGGGACGTAAAGACCCCACCACCGCCAAGACGCCACCACCCTCCGGACGCTGCAGCTACCCGAACACCACCACCAATCCCACAACGTCGACGTAAACAAGATCCATTACCACCGCCACCAGCAGTATTTGATCGGTGATTGGATTTGCAGGTGGTTTGTACAGCTAGGCCTAAGGTTGATGATCTGGTTTTAGAGAGTTGGGGTGATGGTAGTGTAGGGTTGAAGTCTTTAAATTTGTAAAAATAAACGAAAATGCCCATCAACCAATTTTGGTATATCCAAGTCCTCAAATTTGTCTAGAATGCATGTACATTTTAATTATTTTCAATAGTATGTGCATGTGAGAGAAGTTTAGATGTAGTAGGAAGGAAATAACTGTACTTTTAATAATTATTGATCTTTTATCCCTTTCATTTCCGTAACTGATTTTTCTACTGTAGGTTTTCGTTGAAAATATGTTTACAACACGAGATGCTTAATTCAATATAGAGAGATAAAATATTCGGGTACAATTTGATAAACATATAGGTTAAGCGAAATTCAAAACCAAATTAAATTTTTCACCAAGGGATTGACTTGGAATCGAGTTGCTTTTAAAGTTCATTTTTTTTTTTGGAACAGCAATATATTGATGCAAAAACACAACAGGCACAAAGCCTTCCAACAAAATTAAAAAAAGGCCAGGTCTTTTAGATTGAAAACAGCTAATTGATCGTTAATACCAAAATAAAAACTTCAACTAATTAATAATTAACCAACACTTGCAATTATTTAATAAAATCAATAAATATGCTAAGACTTCAAAAAGTAAGATTCTGTGAAAATATACTAAAAGAGTAAAATAATTAAAAAAACCCTCATGGAGTTCTAATAAATCTCTTTGTGCGCTAAAAATTAGAAAGAAAATTCATTTTCTTTTAGGCTCAAACTATTGGTACACCAAGGCTGTCTATCTACACACTTAGGGTTTACCTACGCTGCGTGTAGACCTATACGCAACGTATAGAGTTACCAGTATACGCTGCATATAGACCTATACGGAGCGTAGGTAAAGGGTAGGTACACGACCAGACTGTCCAACCTCGTACCATGTCAAATCTATCTGACATACGCTGCGTGTTACGATACGCTATACCTAACGCTCTATAGGAGTACCACTGTATTTAAATCTTGCGATATTAGCCTATAATGCAGTCGTACAGCAGCGTATGTACAGGTTGTAAAAACGTTGCTCCTATACGAATTCTATACCACATATGTGATGAGACTATTATTGAACACATACGAATTATTGTCTAGGCATTGTGAATAAAGCTATAGCGGAGTATAGAGCTATACGAGGTGCTCACTTTGAATAAAAAACTTATTAGACGATCCATCTCACCATACATATTCACAACAATCAAGTGTATTCTTACTTCACGTATATTACTTCATAGTTGAGATAAAAGTCATCATTTAGGGACGGGAATTATTTCTTTAATCATTATTCTAACGAAGCATGGATATAGATGCTAACAGGAGGAGTAGTTGTTTTGCGTCTGTTGATAAAAAAATACAGTTTCAGACTTGAACGAGCTCGATCACTGTTGATGACCATATACCGGCGCTCAAGTGTATCCGATTACGTCGATATGATCTCGTACGTGCAACAAGGTAATCTGATGACAGTACGGCTAGATGCCTGTGAGACAACCGAGATCGTACCGATTACGGAACGGTGAGTTCTTACGTGTACAAATAGTTCGGATAGTACGAGGATCGGTAAGTCTACCTGCAACGAGATATTCAGATAATACAAGATACGTGAACGGTGATAGCTCTAACACAGCCACTTATGATGATTATCAACCCTCTACCCCATACAATCTGTTTCAAATTAACGAGGTATCACATTAATATTTGTATTATTGTTATATCATACTTATCATTATTATTGTTAAAATTATAACTATAATTATTATTGTTAAAATTATAATTATCATTGTTAAAATTAAAACGATTGTTCATATTATATTATTATTATTATTATTATTATTATTATTATTATAATTATTATTATTTTTGTTAAAACTATAATTATTACTAATATTGTCAAAATTGTAATTATTATTATTATTATTATTATTATTATTAATTTTGTTAAAATTATAATTATTATTATGATTGTTAAAATTATAATTAATATTACTATTGTTAAAATTGTAATTATCATTATTATTGTTACAATTATAAATATTTTTAATATTATAATTATTATTATTAATATTGTTAAAATTATAATTATTATATGTATTGTTAAAATTATATAACTATTGTTAATATTATAATAATAATTATATTATTGTTAAAATTATTATTATTATTACTATTGTTAAAATTGTAATTATCATTATTATTATTATTGTTAAAATTGTAATAATAATTATTATTATTGTTAAAATTATAATTATTATTACTATTATTAAAATTGTAATTATCATTAATATTGTTATCATTGCTAAATTTTATTGTTAAAATACGTATTATTGTTGTTATAATTCTTATTATTATTATTATTATTGTTAAAATACGTATTATTGTTAAAATATTATTAATACTATTATTGTTAATAAAGTAATGTTTTTTAGCGTCTCATGTCTCTAACTGATATGAAGAATTGGGTACAAGCAATGGGAAAGGAGAATGGTTATGTTATTGTTACCCGTCGATATTGGTGGTAGTACGGGGATGGTATGGCTTGTGTGCGATCGTGGTGGTGAACACTGTAGTAAAGCAACAGTTAGGAAAGCTTGGTTCGTATCGCCGCTCGAACGTGGAGGAATGAAACCTTGGTTGAAAGGATTCATGGTTAAAAGCTTGTAAATTTTTATAAAAAAAGGGAAAGAATAGGATGAAAGGATAAGAAGTGTGTTGAATTTTTTTTTAAAAAATGAGAGATGATGGAGAATATATAGGTATTAATTGTGGTATTTTAAAATAAAAAAGTTTTTTTTACATATGACCGCTGTAACAGTCGGATTTTTCAAAATCCTCTCACCAAAGCGCCGCCTTCATCAAAACGGGCTTCAAGATTTAGATCCCAAAGAGCGCGACGTAATGGTGTTGTCGGCGCTTTGGGGCGTTTTGGGCAACAAAAAGGGACGGAAATCGCCCCCACTACGGATGAGCTTAACTAACATTGTAAACCACTCCTTCCTTGTGTTAAAGTGCATTAAATGGGTTATGTGTTAACATGTTAACCCAATGTTAACAGGTTGACTTAATTATTTTTTTCCTTTTTAGATAAAAAACCATGAAAAGATAGTATTGAAAGAGAGGGTTAGCTGAAGTTAACGGGATTAAACCATTTTTTTGAGTGAGACAAAGTGAAATGTGAAAAAAGATTGATGTGGCACTTAGATGGAGTTAAGATAGGTTAAAATATACCCAAAGACCTATAGACAGTTGGGCTGCTGCCCATTTAATCCAATAAAATCAACAAACTATTCCCCACGTTAGGTAATGTACATATAGGTAATAATAATTTTGTATTGTATCTTTTCTTAGTGTGTGTTGATAGTGTTTGGTATCAACTCAGAGAGTTTTTCAATGCTTATGTTATTCTATTATCAATTGGGTTGGTGTTGATACTCATATGTTTACTTGCTATTATTACATATTTTCGCTTTTATTTGAATTTAAGATATATAAATCTACTCATTCACTATTTTTTCCCTCTAGAATGGCTATTGTTTTAAATGGTAACTAGTGGTATGCCCCGTCCGTGTTGCGGGGCGTTAAGCCAAATATTTTTAGTTTCATAACATGTACGCATATATTTTGGTTACTTATACATACTAACTATAACACGATCTAAAAAAAATACATTGACTCAACTAATTAAACCAAAACACTACTGTAGTTTTGCTAAAAAAACTAAAACGATGGCAAGCGTATAAATTTTGAGCCAGGGGCAAAATAGTAATTTATCAGTACCAATGAGCAAATGCTTGACACAAAAGGTTACATCGAGTCAACTAAGTAAAATAAAACATTACTATAGTTTTGAAAAAAAAACTAAAACGATGAGAAGACTACAATTTGT
Organism: Scalesia atractyloides; assembly: GCA_947069175.1. Lineage (NCBI taxonomy): Eukaryota > Viridiplantae > Streptophyta > Magnoliopsida > Asterales > Asteraceae > Scalesia > Scalesia atractyloides. The sequence continues at coordinate 11,013,886 of CAMTDV010000004.1, forward strand.
TATTGGAGGCAAATCGTAATTTTCGAAATGGAGGCAAAAGCATTATTTTCAACTGAGGGCAAAGTCGTAATTTTATGTTGGGGCGAAGCCATATTTTTATTTTGAACTAAGGGCAAAATCGTAATTTTTAACTGGGGCAAAAGCATAATATTATTTTAAACTCTAGGCAAAATCGTAAATTTAAGCCGGGGCAAATCGTAAATTTAAGCCGGGGCAAATCGTAACTTTATGCTAGGGAAAACAATGATTTTATTTTGAACTGAGGGTGAAATCGTAATTTTTAGCTGGGCGCAAAAGCGTAATTTTATTTTGAACTCAGGGCAAAATCGTAATTTTAAGCTAGGGTGAAATTGTAAATTGGTTGAACCAATGGAGAAGTGTTAGGCCAGCTGCCTGTCACTATTTCTCCAAACTTATGTTTGTATATATAACTTAAAGAGAAAAAAATAGAAAGGTGGGGGAACCGCCTTTTTCCACCAATGAGACCTCACGACTATTGTCGCCGACAGTTGTTTTTGTAGGGTTAGTTAATGGTACAAATGTTGCAAAAAATTGTGTACTTTTATTTTTTTCTATCTTTTTTTTTTACCAAAACCATAAAAGGTTCTAATTCTTTAAGGTATTGTTTTCATAATTATTAAAGGTGCTAGGCTCAGTTAAGGCGAATATGTCTAGGCCTAAGTGAAAAGTACAAAAAAAGCGAGTCTATAGAAAAAAACGCATAATGAAAATAGTAAAAATATATTATGTCCTAAAAAAATAATACTATTCTATAATAAAATAAACAAAAGTATTATATAACATTTAAAATAAATTATGTGCTAGAAAAAAATATACTTTTTTTATTATAATGTGAATGCGGAAGCGTAAATCAAATAATTGTGAAACAGTTTTATGCGCAAAACAACGCGCCTAAAAAGCATGCATTAAAGTATGAAAACAAAGTTTAAATGTTTGATAGCAAATAGACTCTATGAGATGCCCTAGTTAACGTGCCTACCTAGCTAGCGACCTGCGAATGCATGCTAGAATGTGTGAACACAAGGTTGGTGAGTTCACAAGTTTCAATAACAATAAATATTTGCCGGATAGTGTAAAATTAAATTATATATTTAGGTAGCTAGCCTTTTTACAAGTTAGTAAACATTTCAAACCGAAGCTGACTGATTCGTGTTTGATGCCTTCTACCACGTCTGTAACGCCTCGCGTTTCCATAAAATTTATTTTAGGAAATACGTGTTATTCGTCTAATTTATTATCATTATTATTATTTATTTAGTTATTATTTTATAGATAATAATAACAATAATAATAATAACAACGACAACAACAACAACAATAATAATAATAAACAAAATAAATTCAGCGTTTTATGAAACTTGTACTTGAAATCAGATCTCGTCGGTACGTTCGGGCCACTCAAAAACGTTAGAACGGGTTTACGGGCCTTGGCCCAACACACAACCTAAACCTAACCCTACTTTATAAAAACAAACACAAACACTCTAAACACATACATAACCGCCGCACACACACTTTCCCTGCATCTCTCACTTCAGGTCACCGCGCCGCCCCACCCCGGCCGGCCGCCGGCGACGGAACCCCGGCCACCACCCACCTCCTCTTCAACCTCTCCTCCTTCCTTCTCAACCTCACACCTCACGAACCCCTCGCCCTCCTCCCTCCGCAACGGAATCGCCGGCCACCATTCGGGTGGCGGCGTAACAACAGCAAAAGCCGCGTTTAGCAGCGACGACAGCGGCAGAAGCCGCGATTCGCGATGACAGCGACGGTGGTAGTCCTGTCTCAAGGCAGCAGCGGGTTCGGTCAGGGTCACCGGCTTTCCGATGAATTCGTCGGCAGAAGGGGTGGCTCCGGTTCGAGTTCGGCCGTGTTTGGATTCCAGTCTCGGGTCACGGTTCATGCTTCGTTCAAGATTCGAGTCATGATTCAACATCGGGTTGCCTTGTGTTCGGTTCAACCCGGTTCTGGGTCAGGTCAAGACTCGAGTTCGGTTCAGCTTTGGGTTTTGGCTCAGGTTATGGCTAGTTCCAGTTCGGACCTCGGTACAACGGTTCGGGTTTCAGTGCAGCAGTTCGGGCCTCGCATCAGCAGGTTCGACCCGGTCAACTCAGTCAAACTGAGGTCAAACTCAGTCAACTCACGGCTCGGTATACTTTTATCACTGCAAATTTCATTATGTTATTTATACAAGTTTATAACCGTTATTGATGAAATTATATATCTATATACCTTGTTAACGGAAATCCTATATTATTTTGTTATTTATTATAACTAACTCGAACCGATACACTCAACGATCCACTACATTTTAGTACTTGACGCGAAATTTTGTTAAATTGTTATGATATGGTTAATTTTAGTACTTGAATGAAATTTGAATTTAATCTATATTGTCACATAGCGTTATGAAGTTTTGAGCAATTTGTTCGTCTCATCCCGATGTTTCCGCCATCGGTTGGGGTGTAACAACGTCTATCATATAAACGGTGCAAATGTTAGGTCAATATTACACATGTTCAACTCCCAAGCGTGTTAGCGCGACTAGCCCGAGTGGGATTTATCAAACTCAGTAGTACTACTCAAATTACCTCGCATATTAACGGTTCAGTGTGTAAGAACTTTCATGATGTGTGTTGCATTTAGTACATAAGTGATATAAAGGAAATACAAAATCTAAAAGTTGCGTTCATGTTTTCTCCCATAAAATCGTGTATAAAAGAGATCATGAAACTCACCTTAGGGTGCGTGTTTTCCAACAAAAGCAAACAAGTATAGGTCACCCACTAACGGCTATCTATTACACATAATGTTTCCAAGTGCATGTTCGTATGGGTTCATGAGACCATTGTGTCCAAACAATCCCATTGTTTTATGTTTTAGGTAAAGACTCACAAATTTGACCAAACTGACCCGACGACCCATTGATCACTCATTAAGTGTATTATATTTTGTTTGTGACCAGATTGGCATATTATGCCAACAAAACACATCACATTGCACGCAGTGGCGGATCTTTGCCTTTTTCTGATTTTCTGATTTCAGCTGAAGTGCCACTGTCCCAAATTAAAACTTGAAAGGCCCAACTCTCCCAAACTTTGAACTTTGAAGCGCCAACCTAATTGGATTTCCCATTCTCCCGCTTTTGGGATCTGTATAATCACTACTTCTGTTTCACTTTTCAGATCGACTCACCTTCAAAATACAGGTGCGCTTCATCCATTTCACTTTTCTGATCAATCTATCACTGCTTTTGTTGTTGATTTTGTTCTTAAATTGTTTAGGTTTCAACAAGCAACACACGTTTCTAAAAAAAAACCCTAACGACGTACGCGATATCTTCTTGAACAATTCTCTTTCAAAACAAGCTAAATTTCACAGATAAGTAAACTCATCTTTATGCCTTTAACTTGATCTTGTTGACTTCTATGTGAACTCCGAAACAGTTTGTGTCAAAAAGATTCAGAAAAATAATATGGTGGTTTTGAGGGTATTTCTTGCATACTTAAAATATTTGGATGATGATATTTTTCCACTATTTTTCAATTTAGTTATACTCTAGATGACGTGTATGCATCGTGGGCGTTTACCACTTATTATTCTTGCTGACAAGCGACAAAGGCCCTCTTTTTATTAAATTGCTCATGTGGCTTGGGTTAATTACACCTGTGCCATATGAGCACTTCGCAAAAATACCGAGAAGGTGAAGAGGATAAGGAATTAAGAGTGCTACAATTTTTATAGTATCAAGAGGTTATGGGTTGTTTTTAATACTAAATAAATGTATTTGTGAGTTTATTTCAAGACTTTTGGATTAATAATAACAGAAATTAGGCAGCCCCAATCGAAGCGACTTTTGTATCCGTCTCACTTTTAGCCGACTTGTATTGTGCCCACCCTACAAAAAAAGTATGTATCCGCCACTGATTGCACGTACAACTGCATGAAACTCTAGTTCCCAAGAATCATCATGCATGTCAAATTCACTAATCCTGGACGTCTAATATAACAAAGTTTTCAATTTTGGCAAGCTATGACCTCACATGCAACTTTACAACTTTTCACACACCAAAACATGTTTATACAATCCATGTAACAAATTAGTATTGTCGTACATGTTCATCAACACGCAATTTCAATAAAGTTTCCCTTTCTGGAAACCCTAGGTAATCATGCAACATTCACATAATTTAATCACACCGGATTGTTTCATACGTCATAACTAGCACATATAAACCAAGATTGATCACCAGTTGTGTCTAACATGCGATCCTACACATGCTAGTATCATAAAAGTTTCCATTGTTAGTAAGTTATGAATAGTATGATCGATTACCAAATTCATTGTTTTTAATATGTTAACATGCTTAAATTAACATATTATCATCATTACAATCATCACAAACTAACATACTTGCCTAGAATTCACTATACCAAAATCATCATCAACAAAGTTTCTACTTTAGCCAAGGTATGAACTAGCATGCATCTAGGGTTTTCAATATATACAAATCACATAAACAACCATCAATAAACACTAGACACAACAATTAGTTTAATTGAGATTGAATTTGAATAATCCATTTAATCTTGAAAAAAAAAACATAAAGCCTAAAGAAATCGATCTAGGAACTTACTTGTAAGCGATAGAGAGTATTAGAATTGATCTAAAACACCACCAATTGCAAGATCCAATTAGCCCACTCTGGATAAATACTGTCACAAAAATTATCAAGATAATCATGACAACTTCTAGCTGACATCCTTAAATATTTGTCCCACACATCACTCGCGTCGCCGTGCCGAACGCAAGTTGCCGGATTGTGGCTGTTCACTTTTGTATTCCAGAGAATCTAATTTTGCGACTACCACTTTCTCTTTGTATGAAAAATGGATATTGGCCCGCAAGATCATACGAAACGAAATCGGCGCCTAAACTGTGAATCGTCGTACAATGGATTTTTACAAAAATAATCATGCATTAAACGTTAAAGAGCACCTAATCGATCTCATTCAAGAGGGGTTTGTGTGGTACGCGTTGTAGACGATTCGACTCTTCTCGCAAATACTGAATCGCCTCCTACATCACCTTGATAATCGGATGAAGGGTGGGATGACATTTTTTTTTATAAAAATGATTGGAGAGAATGTATGTGTTTTATTGAGTTAGTTTGTGATAGGTGTGGGTAAAATATATGTATATATATTAACAATAATTTAGTTTTTTTTAATAAATTGGACCGTTGGTAAACGGTCTTGTTGACCACCAACATCGAAATCAGGAAAAAATGCACGTTATGGGCTTGGCGAAATGAACTTTGGCGCCTGGAAATGGTTTGGGGCGTTATGGGGCGCCAAAGGGTCTGATGTAGTCAGAGGCGGTATACCACACCCCCTGGATAATCGTATAGTGGCTATCCCACCCATGACCCATGTAGTTTATTATGTACATCATAAATGCTTAAAACTAATTTGGTGAAATGTGACAGAGATACATGACTATGTACGTAATTTGGAAACTAACGTAAAAAAGTGTAGTTTGAATTCTGTACGTTTGTTGTCATATTGTTGAAAGAACATCCATGATTATATTATCACAACGTCAAAGCACATCATGAACATATTACTTTCCTATTAAAATGTAGCACAAAATCTATAGAGAATCTAAGAAATCGCTTGTGCGCTTCTTAATTTCATGGTCGGTTGTGACTATAGTAAATCGCCTTAGCCTCCCCCTAGCATTATATCATTACTCCACAAGATACACATTTCTCTGTGAGTTGGAAAAAAACCGTGTGTGGAAGAAGCAATTGCCACAACAATGTGCTCCCTTATGTACGTGGATGTGTTTTTAATGAAGTTGTTTAAAAGCGACATAGAGGTAGAAGACTATCATCATCATACTCACTATATCCCACCAAAAGTCGAGAGGAGATCTAAAATGAAATCTTAAAATCTTGCTATGAGCGTTACTGCTACTCAGAATGGTATTTCTTTGCCGGTTGATATGTGATCATAAATTATATCTTCAAATTAGGATATTTTATTTTTTATTCATTTTTATACAAATTAAGATCAATCTTTTTTTTGTAAGGGAAAGAAGTTAAACACGTTAAAGTGTTGTCATATTTTTGAAAGAACATCTTAGATTAGATTAATGAAACGTTAAAGTACACATGATCAGCATATTACTCCCTTATTAAAATGTACCAAAAATCATAACTATATGGAAAAGCTCCGCACACTGCTATGCAATCATAGAATTCACACGTATTTGTTATAGTTGCTAGATTAAGTTTCATTAACTCTATTTAGCACACATGTCATATAATTGTCCTTGAAATCACATATTGCTATGTGATGTTGAAGCACATGCATAATCGTGAGTGGCTATCTCACCCACCCATGTAAGTCGTATGTGTACGTGAATTAATGCTTCAAACCTAACTCGATGAAATGTGACATAGAGATACACGACTATATATGTAATGTGAAAACTAATACTATATGTAATGTGAAAACTAATATAAACATGTGTAGTTTGAAGTATATCATAAGCACAACTACATAATTTTAGCAAACATACTAAATGAAAGGGCCAGATGGGTAATTAATAGATAAATAGAATGAAAAAACGAGGGGTTAAAAAGGAAAATCTCACATGAAGGCACCATTATAAATGAAACCCTAATTCTCCATTTTATTATTCAGCGCCGCATCTGACTCCCACTGTCGGTAGGTAAACCCTAGTTCACCACTGCCGCTTAAGACGCATCTTCTGCCTAGACGAAATTAGCGTACGGACTCAATGGTTAGTTATCTTTAAATATTGGTTTATATTGTTCTGTGCTGTTGATTATTCTGACTGATTCTTGATGCAGGGAACTGAAGAATGCATGTTAATTAATGTTGATAGCATGGTGATTGTTCATAGGAATGTATCACCATGCAGAAGATGAGATCTGCGAACGTGCTGCAGGTAACTAACCTAAAAAATGACATTTCTGATTAACCTTTTTTAAATATCTACAGATGATTTTTGTATTGGAATGGAATCCTTATTTGATTGATGATTACATTTTTTTGTCAGGTTGATAATAAACGTGAAAATATGTGTTTTTTTGTACTGGAATCCTTATAAAAGTAATATTTTACTTAAAGATTTAAAATGCTCCGTAATCATCTTACAAAGATCTTTTGATTTTTGATGTATTATTTTTTTGTTTGTAAACGGTAATCTAGGGTTTATGTTGTTGAATTGTCAAGAATCATAAATTGTTATTGTTTAATCATTCAAATGTGCCTTTTCCTGATATTTTTTTGTGTTTTTCTCTCCGGTATTACTACTGAAAAGATAAAACGGTGGCTGAAAAGGTGGTGGAACTTTGCAGGAAAGAGGTTACACCGGTGAGTAATGTGTTTATTAGTTTGTTTATCTATTAATGGATTTTTATTTTTTATCTTCAATAAAAGAAGATGGTTATTACGTACTGTTTTGAATTAAGATATGTTTATTTTTATTTTTATAAATATCAGTGGTATAAATCTGTGTGACAATTTCTCATTGGGTTAAAACTAGGAATGAGCATAGTTCTGTTATAAACCATGAAAAATCGCATGTGCAAACCGGTTATTAGTTTGGTTTTATGGATCGGTTTTGTTATTTCATATCATATATATAATCATATGTATTTGTATTTTATCTGAAGTATAGTTATAACAAAAAAGAGGGGGTTATTATATTTGAACTTTGAAGTGATATAGTTGGGGGTTGTATGTATTTTATCTTAAGCTTTGAATTCTATACAACTTTTAAAACTTTGTTTGGGTATTTCACATTAACCTTTTATTTTGGTTACTTTGGATGGACAACCTTTTTTAAACTTTTATTTTTTTGGCATCCCATTTTAAGTTTGTATTAAGAAAGAAAACGAACAACTTGATTAATTAAATTTGGACAACTTAAATTTTTGCACTTTTATTTTATATACTATTTATTTTAAATAAAGGGCCAATAAAGCCTCAACCATTAAACAAAAACTGGAACCACACCCATTAGTGATGGTTATGTTAAAAATCTCAAAGTTTTTGTTTTTGAAATCAAAAACCGTTACCAGTAGTTAAACAATAAGCTGTCGGCATGTGAACACCTCTAATTGGAACATGTTGACGGCATCTAAATAATAAGGTTTCGTGTTGCATAACATAGTCCATTTATCAAACATGTAAGGCCAGACACAATCGGGTTTATAATAGAGCCCATTTATCAAACATGTAAGCGTGCACATGACTGGGTTGATAAAAAGGTTGAACTGTTAATCCGTTTAAGTTTAAAGGTTTTTAAAAAGTTTTGGTTATATATTGAGGGGTTTCAAATCTTGTTAATTTTATTATATCTCAAATCTTGTGTATTTTTCTTGATAAAGGAATCAGCTTTATCCAACCCTAAACCGGACAAAGCTTCAAGACAGATGGATAAGAAATTTGTGAAGAATCAGGATTCCAAGAAAGTACCCGTGGGTCCTAAAGGCCAGCCATCAAAAAGGAACAACAGAAAAGGGGAAAACCCTATGCGAATCCCACAAATCACAAAGCCATGTTCTGGACGCTACCTCTTCATCTCTGACTATACAAGACGCCACCACCGCCAAGACGCCACCACCGCCATCCGGACGCTGCAGCTACCCGAACACCACCGTCAATACAGATGGATAAGAAATTTGTGAAGAATCAGGATTCCAAGAAAGTACCAGTGAGTCCTAAAGGCCAGCCATCAAAAAGGAACAATAGAAAAGGGGAAAACCCTATGCGAATCCCACAAATCACAAAGCCATGTTCTGGACGCTACCTCTTCATCTCTGACTATACAAGATGCCACCACCGCCAAGACGCCACCACCTCCATCCGGATGCTGCAGCTACCTGAACACCACCGCCAAGACAGATGGATAAGAAATTTGTGAAGAATCAGGATTCCAAGAAAGTACCTGTGAGTCCTAAAGGCCAGCCATCAAAAAGGAACAATAGAAAAGGGGAAAACCCTATGCGAATCCCACAAATCACAAAGCCATGTTCTGGACGCTACCTCTTCATCTCTGACTATACAAGATGCCACCACCGCCAAGACGCCACCACCTCCATCCGGATGCTGCAGCTACCTGAACACCACCGCCAAGACAGATGGATAAGAAATTTGTGAAGAATCAGGATTCCAAGAAAGTACCCGTGAGTCCTAAAGGCCAGCCATCAAAAAGGAACAACATATAAGGGGAAAACCCTATGCGAATCCCACAAATCACAAAGCCATGTTCTGGACGCTACCTCTTCATCTCTGATTATACAAGACGCCGCCGCTGCCATCCGGACGCTGCAGCTACCCTAACACCACTGCCAACCCCACACCGTCAATGGAAACAAGATCCATTACCACCACTATACGTCGCCACCAGCAGTCTAAGTAGATCTGATCTGTGATTGGATTTGTAGGTGGTTTGCACAGCTAGGCCTAAGGTTGATGATCTGGTTTTAGAGAGTTGGGGTGATGGCAGTGTAGGGTTGAAGTCTTTAAATTTGTAAAAATATACGAAAATGTTCATCAACCAATTTTGGTATATATCTAAGTCCCAAAACTTGTCTAGAATACATGTACTTTTTAATTATTTTCAATAGTTTGGGCATGTGAGAGAAGTTTAGATGTAGTAGGAAATAAGTGTACTTTTAATAATTATTGATCTTTTATCCTTTTCATTTCTGTAACTGATTTTCCTACTGTAGGTTTTTGTTGAAGATATGTTTGTACAACACGAGATGCTTAATTCGATATAGAGAGATAAAATATTCGGGTACATACAATTTGATAAACATATAGTTTAAGCGAAATTCTAAAACAAATTAAATTTTTCACCAAGGGCTTGACTTGGAATCGAGTTGATTTTAAAGTTCATAATTTTTTTTGTGGAACGGCAATTTATTGATGCAAAAACACAACAGGCACAAAGCCTTCCAACAAAACAATATTCTTAAAAAAAGCCAGGTCTTTTAGATTGAAAACAGCTAACTGATCGTTAATACTAAATTAAAAACTTCAAGTAATTAATAATCAACCAACACTTGAAATTATCTAATAAAATCAATAAATATGCTAAGACATCAAAAAATAAGATTCTGTGAAAATATACTAATAGAGTAAAATAATTAGAAAAACCCTCCTGGAGTTCTAATAAATCTAAAAGATTAAAAAGAAAATTCATTTTCTTTTAGGCTCAAACTATTGGCACACCAAGGCTGTTTATCTGCACAGTTAGGGTTTACCTACGCTACGTGTAGATCTATACCCAGCGTATAGAGATACCCGTATATACTGCGTATAGACCTATACGGAGCGTAGGTAAAGGGTACGTACACGACCAGACTGTCAACCTCGTACCATGTCAAATCTGTCTGCATCTACGGTGTACATACGTTGCGTATAGAGTGAGACAGATTTGACACTAATACGATGTTGTCTAGACACATGAATAAAGCTATACACGGAGTATAGAGCTATACGAGGCTGCTAATTGTGAATTAAAAACTTTATTTAGACATCCATCTCTACCTACGAATTCAAAAAGCACATCGCATTCTTCACTTCCACTATATAGTTACTTCATTAGTTGAGATAAAATGTTATCATTTTGGGACGTAAAGACCCCACCACCGCCAAGACGCCACCACCCTCCGGACGCTGCAGCTACCCGAACACCACCACCAATCCCACAACTTCGACGTAAACAAGATCCATTACCACCGCCACCAGCAGTATTTGATCTGTGATTGGATTTGCAGGTGGTTTGTACAGCTAGGCCTAAGGTTGATGACCTGGTTTAGAGAGTTGGGGTGATGGTAGTGTAGGGTTGAAGTCTTTAAATTTGTAAAAATAAACGAAAATGCCCATCAACCAATTTTGGTATATCCAATTCCTCAAATTTGTCTAGAATGCATGTACATTTTAATTATTTTCAATAGTATGTGCATGTGAGAGAAGTTTAGATGTAGTAGGAAGGAAATAACTTTACTTTTAATAATTATTGATCTTTTATCATTTTCATTTCCGTAACTGATTTTTCTACTGTAGGTTTTCGTTGAAAATATGTTTGTACAACATGAGATGCTTAATTCAATATAGAGAGATAAAATATTCGGGTACAATTTGATAAACATATAGGTTAAGCGAAATTCAAAACCAAATTAAATTTTTCACCAAGGGATTGACTTGGAATCGAGTTGATTTTAAAGTTCATATTTTTTTTGTGGAACAGCAATATATTGATGCAAAAGCACAACAGGCACAAAGCCTTCCAACAAAATTAAAAAAAGGCCAGGTCTTTTAGATTGAAAACAGCTAATTGATAAAACCAAAATAAAAACTTCAACTAATTAATAATTAACCAACACTTGCAATTATTTAATAAAATCAATAAATATGCTAAGACTTCAAAAAGTAAGATTCTGTGAAAATATACTAAAACAGTAAAATAATTAAAAAAAACCCTCATGGAGTTCTAATAAATCTCTTTGTGCGCTAAAAATTAAAAAGAAAATTCATTTTCTTTTAGGCTCAAACTATTGGTACACTAAGGCTGTCTATCTGCACACTTAGGGTTTACCTACGCTGCGTGTAGACCTATACGCAACGTATAGAGTTACCGGTATACGCTGCATATAGACCTATACGGAGCGTAGGTAAAGGGTAGGTACACGACCAGACTGTCCAACCTCGTACCATGTCAAATCTATCTGACATACGCTGCGTGTAGACCTATACGCAACGTATAGGGTTACACGTATATGATGCGTATAGCTCTATATGCAGCGTACGCAGCGTATGTACAGTGTACATACGTTGCGTATAGAGCTATATGCAGCATATGTGAGACAGATTTGACACAGATACGATTTTGTCTAGGCATGTGAATAAAGCTATACGCGGAGTATAGAGCTATACGAGGCTGCTAATTGTGAATTAAAAACTGTATTTAGACATCCATCTCTACCTACGAATTCAAACAACACATTGTATTCTTCACTTCCACTGTATAGTTACTTCATTAGTTGAGATAAAATGTCATCATTTTGGGACGGGAATTATTTCTTTAATCATTATTCTAACGAAGCATGGGGAGTATATGATGCTAACGAGGAGGAGTAGGTTGTGTCTGGCGTCCCTGTTGATAAAAAAATACAGTTTCCAGACTTGAACGAGGTTCCGACTCCACCTGTTGATGAACCATATTACCCGGCGCATCAAGTGTATCCAGATTACGGATACGAGTACGAATCTCCGTACGTGCAACAAGGTAATCTGGATGGATACGTAGGATACGGTGCTGAGAATGCCTGTTGATGAACCATATAACCCGACGCAATCGTATCCGGGATACGGGTGAAGTTTCTTACGTGTAACAAAATAATTCGGATAGATACGGAGGATACGGGGTGAAGTTTCTTACGTTCAACGAGATAGTTCGGATAGATACGAAGGATACGGCGGATACGGTGATGAGCCTCCTAACACACCACTTTATGATGATTATCAACCCTCTACCCCATACAATCTGTTTCAAATTAACGAGGTATCACATTAATATTTGTATTATTGTTATATCATACTTATCATTATTATTGTTAAAATTATAACTATAATTATTATTGTTAAAATTATAATTATCATTGTCAAAATTATAACGATTGTTCATATTATATTATTATTATTATTATTATTATTATTATAATTATAATTATTATTATTTTTGTTAAAACTATAATTATTACTAATATTGTCAAAATTGTAATTATTATTATTATTATTATTATTATTATTATTATTATTATTATTAATTTTGTTAAAATTATAATTATTATTATGATTGTTAAAATTATAATTAATATTACTATTGTTAAAATTGTAATTATCATTATTATTGTTACAATTATAAATATTTTTAATATTATAATTATTATTATTAATATTGTTAAAATTATAATTATTATATGTATTGTTAAAATTATATAACTATTGTTAATATTATAATAATAATTATATTATTGTTAAAATTATTATTATTATTACTATTGTTAAAATTGTAATTATCATTATTATTATTATTGTTAAAATTGTAATAATAATTATTATTATTGTTAAAATTATAATTATTATTACTATTATTAAAATTGTAATTATCATTAATATTGTTATCATTGCTAAATTTTATTGTTAAAATACGTATTATTGTTGTTATAATTCTTATTATTATTATTATTATTGTTAAAATACGTATTATTGTTAAAATATTATTAATGCTATTATTGTTAATAAAGTAACTGTTTTTTAGCGTTTCATGTCTCTAACTGATATGAAGAATTGGGTACAAGCAATGGGAAAGGAGAATGGTTATGTTATTGTTACACGCCGATCGAAAAATATTGGTGGTAGTACGGGGATGGTATGGCTTGTGTGCGATCGTGGTGGTGAACACTGTAGTAAAGCAACAGTTAGGAAAGCTGGCAACAAAAAAATTGGTTGCCCATTTTCATTAGTCGCTATGCGGGATGTGACGAATGACACGTGTGAGTTGACAGTGGACAACTCGGAACATAACCACGAACCTGCGAAGAGTCTGTTGGGCCACACATATGTGCGAAGATTTACTAAAGTCGAATACAAGGTGGTGGAGCAGCTAACTGCTTAAAACATGGAGCCACGTAACATATTTTAAACACTGAGCAAGCAGTTCCCCGATAGCCTCCATGTTCAGAAAGACGTGCAAAATGCGGTTCAGAAAATTAGAGCGTCACAGATGGACGGAAAGGATCCCAAGCAGGCACTGGAAAGCATGCTGCATGAAAACCGATTCATTTACGACACCCGACAGGAACCCAAAACAGATGTCGTAACAGAGCTTTTCATTGTTCATCCTCATTCAATTACTATGTGGCGTGCATTCCCGCACGAGCTGTTGTCGACGCGACGTACAAAACAAACATCTACAACATGCCATTTGTACAGGTTGTGGGTTTGACGTCGACCAACAAGTCTTTTTGTGTCGCACATGCCGTTATCTGCAAGGAACGAAGGGATAACTTCGTGTTGGTGCTTGAGCGAATCAAGTCAATGTTGCAGGAATGGAATGTATGATTCTGCGTGTGATAGTCACGGATAGAGAGTTAGCCCTAATTAACGCGTGTAAACAAGTATTCCTGAACGCGTCTAGGTTTCTATGCCGGTTTCACATTGAATATATATTTAAAAAATGTAGGCAAGGGTTCAATAAAGTAGATTGGGAGAAATTTCTGTCGTACTTTCGGAGAGTGTGCGACTCTGCTTTTGAGCCCATGCACGAATACAACTTGGACAAATTGTATAACCGACTCTCGGCTGCCAACCATTTAAGTAAGTGTGTCTTCAACAGATAACACACAAGGTATTATATTTACACACGCTTTTACATTTCATTATTTTATTATTGCAGGGGTCTTTGATTATGTCTACGAAAACTGGCTCAAAGACTATAATTTTTTTTTGTTTTTGTGTGGACTAATAGGTGTCATAACTTTGGTCAGCGCACCACTAACAGGGTTGAGGGCCAGCACGCAAATTTTAAAAGATACGTTCGAGACATAAGTTCATTGGAGCGAATGGCGAGATCCGTCATTGATATAGTTGAAACTCAGTTAGGAGAAATATAAAAAAGTTTCACCGAAAGCATCGAAAAAACCATGAACCGCTGACAACCACTTTTGGACAACCTACGTTGAAAGGTTTCTTATACAACACTTGATTTGTTGGAAGGAGAGCTAACGAGGAACCTGGAGGTGTTGCGAAAACTTAACGCATCATGTGGTTGCCATATGTGGCTTAGTTATGGGTTGCCGTGTGCTTGTAGGCTGGAAAAGTAGAGACGTATAGGTAAAAAATATTAAACCTACAAACCTTTTGTTATTTAGTACGATTTTAGCTGTTTCTCACACCGTATTGATTAAACTGTGAAGGGCGTAAGATACAACTCGAAGAAGTAGATGTATTCTGGCGTAAGCTTGACTTACTACTGTGTAAACTAGTAGATGAGGAGGTTGATGTTATAGAAGAGCTCAATATTGTGCGGCAACAATTTGAGTCGCAATCCCCTGATAAAAAAAGTTTGCTTTCAAAGATAAAAGCAGTCAGACAAAATCAACTAAGAAACCACCAATTGTCCAGCAAGATATTCGCGGTCTGCCTACATCAAAGAAAGTACAACAAAGCTGGAGGAAGCTTCGAGGGTAGACAAAGCTATGAGAAACAGCTCCTATGGTGAGACAAGCGATGTGTATGCAGCTTCCCCATAACATAGGTATGATTTACCCCGACACAGCTCTTACGTACCGTCACAGGGCTCTCGTGGAACTGGTTCAGTGTTAAAGTCTGAAAAACCTAAAATGCAACGAAGCCGTCCAACGAGTTCTAAAAAGAAAGAGACTAAAAAGAAGGAGACGCTAGATGATCATGGTTCTCCGTTAATAAAGGGTGCGAGGACTTGTTAACCATTAAGAGGTTTGCGCA
Source organism: Scalesia atractyloides (assembly GCA_947069175.1). Taxonomy (NCBI): domain Eukaryota; kingdom Viridiplantae; phylum Streptophyta; class Magnoliopsida; order Asterales; family Asteraceae; genus Scalesia; species Scalesia atractyloides. The sequence continues at coordinate 11,029,486 of CAMTDV010000004.1, forward strand.
TCAAATTCTATCGGAGTTTGACTCTTTCATATCGCGTATACAAGATGTGATCCCAGACGGTCATTGTGGGTACATGGCTGTGGCTATCGGGTTTGGTTATGGGGAATACGTATGGCCCCGTATTCGAAATGATTTAGTACTGGAGATTGTCAATAACGTTTTGCTATGGACGCATGTATTCGAAGATGGGACAAAGGAGACTTTAACCGGATACGTAACAGCATCTCTTGGCATTCAGTGGATGGGTGCCCTCCAAGTCACTGGATGGAAATGCCCCACGCAGGGCTTCTTAGAACGGAGTGGTTCAATGTTTGAGATAATTTCTGAAAGTGAGAAAGTTAACTTTTTGTTCTCACAACTGCAAGCAGCAGCAGCTCAGATCAATCGACATACGGAATACATGTCATCGACCCGGAACATGACCATTGCACAACAATTAGAGATCAATACATTGAAAGCAACTGTTGGGAAGCAACAAACAGAGATCGAACTATTGAGAGTTGAGAATACACAATTGAGGGCTGCAGATGCTAAAAGAGCAGCTTAGTTATTGCAAATGCGAGCAACTAACAACGCTCGTGGGATTGAGATGAATCGACGGAAAGAACGCAATACACTTGTTTTACTATATGTAGAGAAGTTGACCGAGAAGCATGATGATATGAAGAAATGGTATGACTCACGGAACACTACAATAGCTGAGAATGTTAAGCAAATGACTAGCAGCTATGAAGTGACCAGAAAGCGAGTTAATCTTCTTTGGGCTGACCGATGCAAAGCATAGGAAGTCTTACAGAAACGAGATCATCATAGTCAAGATCCCGGTAATCCTGATGTTCCTACGTCATCTGTGCAACCGGAGGGTCCTACATCGACTCTAGTTGTCGTTGGATCAAGTTCTAAGCAGATCGTGGCCGATCCAGTTGTCTCCGGAGGTACTCAAGAGGAGTTGGAAAGGTTACAAGTGTTGGAAAACATTGAAGATATGGATCTTCAGTTAGCATTGATCAAAAGTGTTGTTGTAGATGTTGGAGAGAGTTCTGTTGCAAGCCATGAGCGTGTGATGACTTCAGATGTTGATGTGAAAATGTCTGAAGGTGTTGATGTGCAAACATTACAGGTTTGTCACCCTGTAACTCTCGAAGGAACAGATTTTAGCTTTGAAAGATATGGAAATAGTAGATGATGCTACTATTGATGAGATTCCAAGTGAACCAGAGGTAGTTAATTTGGATGGTATAGAAGAGATAGTGTTTGAAGGAGATGCTGAAAAGTCAAAGTATGTTCGAGAAGACGGAACAGAGTTTGATCTGTTTGATGGTGATTGGCTTCGTGAGAATGTGGATGATATCGATGAAAAACTCAAGAGTCATGACACATCCGACATTCCCATTGATACATTTGAAGAATGGAGAAAACAGTTCTTGGCAAAGTCGCAAAAGCCAGCTCCACCTCCTGCTCAAGTCGACTACTTCAAGTATCATAAGGATAGACCGCAAGGAAAAATCCTGAGTTGGATGTTCGTCAAAGACATTCACTGCATGGCGGTGAAGCGTGAAAACGGAATCCAATACTTTAACTCACTCCTTAGCATCTTAACTTTGCCTTTCTATGATGTTGCAGCATTAGCAAAGTTAAATCTGATCAACAGATCCAACTACGAAGGTGCAACGCTTTTCGGTAGGAAGTTAAGGATTGAACGTCAAACTAGTTGGAAGGACGAACTGTACAAGCCTCAGTCCCTAATGCATGAGTAGCTAAAGTATACACTGGATCCGGACACCAACACTGCTCGTTACAAACTTGTATATAAGCCAGTGAAGGTTATGGACAAGATACCCCTCATGCCGATGAAACAAGACTTTTTGGGTAACATGAAGCTGTGGTGCTATGATTCAGACACTCATGAAGAGGTCATCGTGTTCAAGAACGACGAAGACAATTTTCGGTTGCTGGATCCTATGTGGATCGTGAATATGTCTGCTGGTGACATAAAGATGCTTCTTCAACACGACATCTTCTATGAAGACAAGGACACGCATCAAGCCTTACTGTTTCAACGCGTTGCTTTTTTTTGTTACTACGGAAGAATTCATGTCGGAAGCTCGTGGTCCGAAGCAGGCCACTAAGAGATGAAGACCGAACACCAAGTAACAGCCAATGGGGAGTTTGTTGGTGCACTTTTGGGTCTGAAGCTTGTTCTTATTAGATTGTAATTTGTACGGTCTTTATTTATGATCCTGTATGGTTTTGGTCGAGTCGGCCAAGTCAAAATATCCTCCTATCTTGACTTAGCACGAAGTTTATGTTGTTAGCATTGTAAAATAGTTTGCAAGTGTGCAACTATTAGTATGTGTGTTTGTTGTTTTGTATTCTGCAAGTATGTTTCTGTGTATAGGGTCCCCATGAAGAACCCAGATTCTTCGTGGGACTACATGTTCATGAAGAACCATGTTGTTCATCATAGTTGTTCACCACGAAGACCATTATTCGTGGTGGATAGTTGTTCGCTGGCATGGTCCATGAAGAACTTATTCTTCGTGGGCCTGCAGGTTGTTCGTGAGCCCAGTAACCTTCTTCGTAAGAAGGTTACTTGGTGCTGGGCCTATATATACAGAATCCATGTTTCACAGTAATGTAAGAGAGCACCTAGAGTCTGAACAAGCATTGTATGTATGTGTTTGTAATTGTTCTCTATAGTTTAATCAAAGTTGTGAATCTTTGGTTACTTATGTTTCAATATCTTTTCTTTGGTTTGCTTAACTACGTGGATTCCACACTCGTATTTGTGTTAAGAAACAAGGAAGTAGGTTATCTTGATCCTCCAAGTGGACCTACAGCTAGGAATTTGTAGACACAAATAAAAACTAAATTGAGTCAATAGTTTTTCACAAAAAAACGATGACAACATTGCAATTTTGAACTGGGAGCCAAATTTTTTTTGAACTAAGGGAAAAATTGTAACTTTTAGCTGGCGGCAACACCGTAGTTTTACTTTGAAGTGGGGGAAGAAACGTATAAATTGAACTTGGGCCCATACTATTTAAAACAAACCGTAATCAGCACCAAGCCACCAACTTTCTTTATGTTAAAAGATATTTCCTAACTTATATATTCTAATTTTGCAATCAAGAAAACAAAAGAAAAATCTTTAGGCCATGGGGTGTACTCTAACATTTAGAGTGTTAATAATGACATGGCATGTTAACTAACATTGTAAACCACTCCTCCTTGTGTTAAAGTACATTAAATGGGTTATGTGTTAACATGTTAACCCAATGTTAAGAGGTTGAATTAATTGTTTTTTTGTTTTTTAGATAAAAAACCATTAAACGATAGTATTAAAGGAGAGGGTTAGATGAAGTTAATGGGATTAAACCATTTCCTTTGAGTGAGACAAAGTGAATAGGAAAAAATGTTGATGTGGCACTTAGGTGGAGTTAAGATAAGTTAAAATCAACAAGTTGGGCTGCCGCCCATTTAATCTAATAAAATCAACAAACTATTCCCCACGTTAGTTTTGTAGATATAGGTAATAATTTTGTATTGTATCTTTTCTTAGTGTGTGTTGGTAGTGTTTGGTACCAACTCAGGGAGTTTTTGAATGCTTATGTTATTCTATTATCAATTGGGTTGGTGTTATCCTCATATGTTTACTTGCTATTGTTACATATTTTCACTTTTATTTGAATTTAAGATATATAAATATACTCATTAACTATTTTTCTTCCTCGAGAATGGCTATTGTTTTAAACTAGAATTGTAGTTCGTGCTTCGCGGCGGGCTTATCTGAAGGATGTTGGCGAGAATATACTTGTTACATAATATATGGATGAGTTATTATAGACCATGCAGGCGTGGTTACAACAAAGTGTCTAGAGTTAAAAGTTACATTTAGCTATAATAAGGTAAATAAAAAATAATTAAATTTGTTACTTATTGAAGGTTTAATTTAGATCATGTATGCTTTAATCCAAATGGCGGTAAAAATAAGCAAGCAACACAATTAAATAAGATATTTAAAGTTAGAAGTTAAAAATTAGTTAGTTAAATAAATAATAAGCAAAATTAATAAAACGGAAAAAGTTAAGAAAAGTTAAAAGAACAAATATTAATAGTTTTAAAAATAAGTTAACTTTATTAAAATTCAAGGATTGTATGGTATCTCTATTAAAGTTCGGGTCGAATCATAACTCATTTATCAAAGGATAATTATTATTAAACTTTATGTGATAAATATGTTAAAATTATTAAAACTTTGGAGTTGTATAATTACGATATTAAAATTCAGATTAAAAATATGAATTAATTACAAGAAAATAAATCAATAATATTGTATGCCTTGAAACTTGAAACTAAAGCCAAAGAAAATAAATCAATATTGTATGCCTTAGAAAGACAAACTAAAGCCACTTATAGAACACTCATAGAATATTACTATTCACATTTCAAAATGTTATTATATAGAATGGTAATGGTATAAATGTTGCCAAAAATTGTGTGCTTTTAGTTTTTTTTTTTTACCAAAACCATAAAATGTTCTAATTCTTTAAGTTATTGTTTTCGTAATTATTAAATGTGTTAGGCGCAATTAAGGCGAATATGCCTAGGCATAGGTGAAAAGTACAAAAAAGCGAGAGTCTGCAAAAAAAGGATAATGAAAAAACTAAAAATATATTATGTACTAGAAAATAATACTATTCTTAAATAAAATAAACAAAAGTTATTATATAAAATTTAAAATAAATTATGTGCTAGAAAAAAAATACTTATTTACATTTCAATGTGAATGCGGAAGCGTAAATCAAATAATTGTGAAACAGTTCTATGCGCAAAACAATGCGCTTAAAAAGCATGCAATAAAGTATGAAAACTGAGTTTAAATGTTTGATAGCAAATAAACTCCATGAGATGCCCTAGTTAACGTGCCTACCTAGCTAGCGACCTGCGAATGCATGCTAGAATGTGTGAACAAAAGGTTGGTGAGTTTATAAGTTTCAATAAGAATGAATATTTGCCGGATAGTGTAAAATTCAATTATTTATTTAGGTAGCTAGCCTTTTTACAAGTTACTAAACATCTCAAACTGAAGCTGACTGATTTGTGTTTATGCCTTCTTCCACGTCTATCATATAAACAACGCAAATGTTAGGTCAATATTACACATGTTCGACTCCCAAGTGTGCTAGCGCGATTAGCCCGGGTGGGATTTATCAAGCTCAGTGTACTACTCAAATTACCTCGCTAACTCCCTATATTAACGGTTCAGTGTGTAAGAACTTTCATGATGTGTGTTGCATTTAGTACATAAGTGATATAAAGGAAATACAAAATCTAAAAGTTGCGTTCATGTTTTCTCCCATAAAATCGTGTATAAAATAGATCATTAAACTCACCTTAGGGTGCATGTTTTCCAACATATGCAAACAACTATAGGTCACCAGCTAATGGCTATCTATTACACATAATGTCTCTAAGTGCGTGTTCGTATGCGTTCATACGACCATTGTGTCTCCCATTGTTTTATGTTTTAGGTAAAGGCTCACAAATTTGACCAAATTGACCCAACGACCCATTGATGACTCATTAAGTGTATTATAGTTTGTTTGTGATCAGATTGTCATATTAAGCTAACAAAACACATCACGTAGCACGTATGACTAATATCTATTATTTTAGCAATAAAGTTTCTCTTTTTAGCAAGTCAAGCATGAAACTCTAGTTCCCAAGAATCATCATGCATGTCAAATTCACTAATCCTACACGTCTAATATAACTAAGTTTCCAATTTTGGCAAGCTATGACCTCACATGCAACTTTACAACTTTTCACACACCAAAACATGTTTATACAATCCATGTAACAAATTAGTAATGTCGTACATGTTCATCAACATGCAATTTCAATAAAGTTTCCCTTTTTGGAATCCTAGGTAATCATGCATCATTCACATAATTTAATCACACCAGATTGTTTCATACGTCATAACTAGCACATATAAACCAAGATTGATCAACAATTGTGTCTAACATGCGATCCTACAAATGCTAGTATCATAAAAGTTTCCGGTATTAGTAAGTTGTGAATAGTACGATCGATTACCAAATTCATTGTTTTTAATATGTTAACATGCTTAGATTAATATATTATCATCATTACAATCATCACAAACCAAGATACTTGCAAATCACATAAACAAGCATTAATAAAAACTAGACACAACAATTAGTTCAACTGAGATTGAATTTGAATAATCCGATTTAATCTTGAAGAAAACATAAAAACTAAAGAAGTCGATCTAGGAACTTACCTGTAAGCGATAGAGATTATTAGAATTGATCTAAAACACCACCAATTGCAAGATCCAACTAGCCCACTCCGGATAAATACCGTCACAGAAATTATCAAGACAATCACGACAACTTCTAGCTAACATCCTTAAATATATGTCCCACACATCACCCGCGTCGCTGTGCCGAACGCAAGTTGCCGGATTGTGGCTATTCACTTTTGTATTCCACATAATCTAATTTTGCGACTAGCACTTTATCTTTGTACGAAAAATGGATATTGGCCCGCAAGATTATTAGAAATTCTTAAAAATGACGACGGCTCATACGAAACGAAACCGACGCCTAAACTGTGCATCATCGTACAATGGATTTCACAAAATAATCATGCATTAAACGTTAAAGAGCACCTAATCGATCTCATTCAAGAGGGGTTTGTATGGTACGCATTGTAGACGATTCGACTCTTCTCGCAAATACTGAATCGCCTCCTACATCACCTCGATAATCGGACAAAGGGTGGGATGACATTTTTGTTATAAAATTGATTGGAGAGAATGTATGTGTTTTAGTTTGTGATTGGTGTGGGTAAAATATATGTTTATATATTAACCATAATTTAGTTTTTTTAATAAATTGGACCGTTGGTAAACTGTCATGTTGACCACCAACATCGAAATCAGGCAAAAATGCATGTTATGGGCTTGGCGAAATGATCTTTGGTGCCTGGAAATGGTTTGGGGCGATACGGGGCGCCAAAGGGTCTGATGTAGCCAGAGGCGGTATACCACACCCCTGGATAATGGTATAGTGGCTCTCCCACCCATGACCCATGTAGTTTATTATTTACATGATAAATGCTTAAAACTAATTCGGTGAAATGTGACAGAGATACATGACTATGTACGTAATTTGGAAACTAACATAAAGAAGTGTAGTTTGAATTCTGTACGTTTGTTGTCATATTGTTGAAAGAACATCCATGATTATATTATCACAATGTCAAAGCATATCATGAACATATTACTTTCCTACTAAAATGTACCACAAAATCTATAGAGAATCTATGAAATTGCTTGTGCGCTTCTCAATTTCATGGTCGGTTGTGACTATAGTAAATTGCCTCAGCCTCCACCTAGCACGTGTTATATCATTACTCCACAAGATACATATTTTTCCGTGAGTTGGAAAAAAACCGTGTGTGGAAGAAGCAGTTGTCACAACAATGTGCTCCCTTATGTACGTGGATGTGTGTTTTAATGAAGTTGTTTAAAAGCGACATAGAGGTAGAAGACTATCATCATCATACTTACTATATCCCAACAATAGCAAAGCTAAGGTAGGGTCTGAGGAGGGTAAGATGTAGACAACCTTACCTCTACCCGTAGGAATAGAGAGGCTGCTTCCAGTGATACCCTCTGCTCGATAGTAGTATTGCATCAAGGCTGGACATAAGGCACATAACACTAACAATTGAGAGAAACACCGATTAGAGGTAGAAGACTATGTGATATGAAAAAATAGAATAGGTTTAGTGGATATACTTGATTTCTGCTTCTCAAACCCTCTAAAACTTCATTTGTACAATATAGTTACACTCATTTTTCACAAGGAAATTTAAATGAAGTGTTATTAGGTTTTTTTCCAAAACATATTGATTTTACACATGTGTTTCTTTTGCAACGTATAACACATCATGATTATATTTCCTTCTTGAACCTCCATGTCTAAACAAATGTGAAAGCGCCAAACTTGGCTTTGTAATCTTTACCCGCTGTCACTCAAAAGTCGAGAGGAGATCTAAAATGAAATCTTAAAATCTATGAACAATCCTTTACCCCATTTTTCTTGCTTGTTATGAGCGTTACTGCTACTCAGAATGGTTTTTCTTTGCCGATTGATATGTGATCATATATTATATCTTCAAATTAGGACATTTATTTTTATTCATTTTTATACAAATTAGCATCAATTTTTTAAGGGAAATAAGTTAAACACGTTAAAGTGTTGTCATATTTTTGAAAGAACAACTTAGATTAGATTAATGAAACGTTAAAGTACACATGATCAGCATATTACTCCCTTCTTAAAATGTACAAAAAATCATAACTATATGGAAAAGCTCCAAACACTACTATGCAATCATAGAATTCACACGTATTTGTTATAGTTGCTAGAATAAAGTTTCACTAACTCTATTTAGCACACGTCATATAACTGCCCAAGAAATCACGTATTGCTATGTGATGTTGAAGCACATGCATAATCGTGAGTGGCTATCCCACCCACCCTTGTAATTCATATACATACGTGGATAAATGTTTCAAACGTAATTCGTTGAGATGTGACATAGAGATATACGATTATGTAATGTGACAACTAATGTAAACATGTGTAGTTTGAAGTATATCATAAGCACAACTACATAATTTTTTAGTCTTAGCAAACATACTAAATGAAAGGGCCAGAGGGGTAATTAATAGATAAATAGAGTGTAAAAAGGAAGGGTAAAATGCAAAATATCACATGAAGGCACCATTATAAATGAAACCCTAATTCTCCATTTTATTATTCAGCGCCGATTCTGAGTTCTGACTGCTACTGTCGGTAGGTAAACCCTAGTTCACCACTGCCGCTTCAGACGCATCTTCTGCCTCCACTTGCCGATCCTAGACGAAATTAGCGTACGGACTCAATGGTTAGTTATCTTTAAATATTGGTTTATATTGTTTTGTGATGTTAATTATTCAGAATGATTCTTGATACAGGGAACTAAAGAATGCATGTTAAATCTTGATAGCATGGTGATTGTTCATAGGAATGTATCACCATGCAGAAGATGAGATCTTCGAACGTGCTGCAGGTAACCTTTTTTAAATATCTATGGATGATTTTTGTATTGGAATGGAATCCTTATTTGATCGATGATTACATTTTTTTGTCAGGTTGATAATAAACGTGAAAATATGTGTTTTTTGTATTGGAATCCTTATAAATTTAATATTTTAATTAAATAGCAATACACAAAGATTTAAAATGCTCCGTAACCATCTCACAAAGATCTTTTGATTTTTGATATATTATTTTTTGTTCGTAAACGGTAATCAAGGGTTTATGTAGTTTAAGAATCATAAATTGTTATTGTTTAATCATTCAAATGTGCCTTTTTCTGATATATTTTTTTTTGTGTTTTTCTCTCCGGTACTACTACTGAAAAGATAAAATGGTGGCTGAAAAGGTGGTGGAACTATGCAGGAAAGAGGTTACACCGGTGAGTAATGTGTTTATTAGTTTGTTTATCTATTAATGGATTTTTATTTTTTATCTTCAATAAAAGAAGATGGTTATTACGTACCGTTTAGAATAAGATATGTTTTTTATTTTTATAAATAACAGTGGTATAAATCTGTGTGACAATTTCTCATTGGGTTAAAACTAGGAATGAGCATAGTTCTGTTATAAGAAAAATCGCATGTGCAAAGCGGTTATTAGTTTGGTTTTATGGATCGGTTTTGTTATTTCATATCATATGTATAATCATATGTATTTGTATTTTATCTTAAGCATAGTTATAATAAAAAAGAGGGGGTTATTATATTTGAACTTTGAAGTGATATTGTTGGGGTTTGTATGTATTTTATCTTAAGCTTTGAATTCTATACAACTTTGAAACCTTTGTTGAGGTATTTTATATTAACTTTTAATTTTGGTTACTTTGGATGGACAATCTTTTTTAAACTTTTATTTTTTTTTGGCATCCTATTTTAAGTTTATATTAAGAAAGAAAATGAACAACTTGATTAAATTTGGACAACTTCAATTTTTGCACTTTTATTTTATATACTATTTATTTTAAATAAAGGGCCAATAAAGCCTCAACCATTAAACAAAAACTGGAACCACACCATTAGTAATGGTTACGGTAAAAATCTCGAAGTTTTTGTTTTTGAAATAAAAAACCGTTACCAGTAGTTAAACAATAAGCCGCCGGCATATGAACACCTCTAATTGGAACACGTTGACGACAATTAAATGATAAGGTTTCGTGTTGCATAACATAGCCATTTATCAAACATGCAAAGCCAGACACAATCGGGTTTATAATAAAGCTCATTTATCAAACACGTAAGCCTGCACATGACTGGGTTAATAAAAAGGTTGACGTGTTAACCCGATTAAGTTTAAAGGTTTTTTTTTTTTTTTTTTTTTTTGTAAAAAGTTTATGGTTATATATTGAGGGGTTTCAAATCTTGTTAATTTTATTCAACTACCTTGGTTAATTTTATTATATCTCAAATCTTGTGTATTTTTCTTGATAAAGGAATCAACTTTATCCAACCCTAAACCGGACAAAGCTTCAAGACAGATGGATAAGAAATTTGTGAAGAACCAGGATTCCAAGAAAGTACCCGTGGGTCCTAAAGGCCAGCCATAAAAAAGGAACAACAGAAAAGGGGAAAACCGTATGCGAATCCCACAAATCACAAACCATGTTCTGGACGCTACCTCTTCATCTCTGACTATACAAGACGCCACCACTGCCATCCGGACGCTGCAGCTACCCTAACACCACTGCCAACCCCACACCGTCGACGGAAACAAGATCCATTACCACCACTATTCGCTGCCACCAGCAGTCTAAGTAGATCTGATCTGTGATTGGATTTGTAGGTGGTTTAGATGTAGTAGGAAATAAGTGTACTTTTAATAATTATTAATCTTTTATCCTTTTCATTTCCGTAACTGATTTTCCTAATGTAGGTTTTCGTTGAAGATATGTTTGTACAACACGAGATGCTAAACCAAATTAAAATTTTCACCAAGGGCTTGACTTGGAATCGAGTTGATTTTAAAGTTCATAAATTTTTTTTTGTGGAACGGCAATACATTGATGCAAAAACACAACAGGCACAAAGCCTTCCAACAAACCAATATTCTTAAAAAAGGTCAGGTCTTTTAGATTGAAAACATCGTTAATACTAAATTAAAAACTTCAAGTAATTAATAATTAACCAACACTTGCAATTATCTAATAAAATCAATAAATATGCTAAGACATCAAAAAATAAGATTATGTGAAAATATACTAAAAGAGTAAAATAATTAGAAAAACCCTCCTGGAGTTCTAATAAATCTCTTTGTGCCAAAAAACTAAAAAGAAAATTCATTTTCTTTTAGGCTCAAACTATTGGCACACCAAGGCTGTCTGCATAGTTAGGGTTTACCTACGCTGCGTGTAGACCTATACGCAGCGTATAGAGATACCCATCTACGCTGCGTATAGACCAATACGAGCGTAGGTAAAGAGTAGGTACACGACCAGACTGTCAACCTCGTACCATGTCAAAGCTGTCTGTCTAACATACGCTAGCTATACGCAGCGTACACAACGTACGTCAGACAGATTTGACACTGATACGATGTTGTCTAGGCACGTGAATAAAGCTATACGCGGAGTATAAAGCTATACGAAGCTGTTAATTGTGAATTAAAAACTGTATTTAGACATCCATCTATACCTACGAATTCAAACAACACATCGCATTCTTCACTTCCACTATATAGTTACTTCATTAGTTGAGATAAAATGTCATCATTTTGGGACGTAAAGATCCCACCACCGCCATCCGGACACCGCAGCTACCCGAACACCACCGCCAACCGCACAACATTGACGGAAACAAGATCCATTACCATCACTATTCGCCGCCACCAGCAGTCTAAGTATATTTGATCTGTGATTGGATTTGCAGGTAGGTGGTTTGTCACCTAGGCCTAAGGTTGATGATCTGGCTTTAGAGAGTTGGGGTGATGGCAATGTGGGGTTGAAGTCTTTAAATTTGTAAAAATAAACAAAAATGCCCATCAACCAATTTTGGTATATCCAAGTCCCCAAACTTGTCTACAATGCATGTACTTTCTAATTATTTTCAATAGTACGTGCATGTGAGAGAAGTTTAGATGTAGTAGGAAATAACTGTACTTTTAATAATTATTGATCTTTTATCCTTTTCATTTCCGTAACTGATTTTCATAGTGTAGGTTTTCGTTGAAGATATGTTTGTACAACACGAGATGCTTAATTCGATATAGAGAGATAAAATATTCGGGTACATACAATTTGATAAACATATAGTTTAAGCGAAATTCTAAACCAAATTAAATTTTTCACCAAGGGCTTGACTTGGAATCGAGTTGATTTTAAAGTTCATAATTTTTTTTTTTGGAACGTACGACAATATATTGATGCAAAAACACAACAGGCACAAAGCCTTCCAACAAAACATATTCTTAAAAAAAGGCCAGGTCTTTTAGATTGAAAACAGCTAATTGATCGTTAATACCAAAATAAAAACTTCAAGTAATTAATAATTAACCAACACTTGCAATTATCTAATAAAATCAATAAATATGCTAAGAGATCAAAAAATAAGATTCTTTGAAAATATAAAAGAGTAAAATAACTAAAATCCCTCCTGGAGTTCTAATAAATCTCTTTGTGCCAAAAAATTAAAAAGAAAATTCATTTTCTTTTAGGCTTAAACTATTGGCATACCAACGCTGTCTATCTGCACACTTAGGGTTTACTGCGTGTAGACCTATACGCAACGTATAGGGTTACCTGTATATGCTGCGTATAGCTCTATATGCAGCGTACGCAATGTATGTACAGTGTACATACGTTGCGTATAGAGCTACACGCAGCATATGTGAGACAGATTTGACACTGATATGATGTTGTCTAGGCACGTGAATAAAGCTATACTCGGAGTATAGAGCTATACGAGGCTGCTAATTGTGAATTAAAAACTTTATTTAGACATCCATCTCTGCCTACGAATTCAAACAACACATCGCATTCTTCACTTCCACTGTATAGTTACTTCATTAGTTGAGATAAAATGTCATCATTTTGGGACGAGAATTATTTCTTTAATCATTATTCTAACGACGCATGGGGAGTACATGATGCTAACGAGGAGGAGGAGGTTGTGTCCGGCGACGTCCCTGTTGATCAAAAAATACAGTTGCTAGACTTGAACGAGGCTCCGTCTCCATCTGTTGATCAACCATATTACCCGGCGCATCAAGTGTATATCCGGATTACGGATACGAGTATGAATCTCCGTACGTGCAACAAGGTAATCTGGATGGATACGTAGGATACAGTGTTGAGAATGTGCTTGTTGATGAACCATACAACCTGACGCAATCGTATCCGGATTACGGATCCAGATACGGGTGAAGTTTCTTACGTGAACAAGATAGTTCGGATAGATACGGAGGATATGGGGTGAAGTTTCTTCCGTGCAACGAGATAGTTCGGATAGATACGAAGGATACGGTTGATACGGTGATGTGCCTCCTAACACACCACTCTATGATGATTATCAACCCTCTACCCGTACAATCCATTTCAAATTAACGAGGTATCACATTAATATTTGTATTATATATTATAATTATCATTATTATTGTTAGAATTATAATTATCATTATTATTGTTAAAATTACAATGATTGTTCATATTATTATTATTATTATTATTATAATTTTTAAAATTATAATAATTATTATTATTGTTAAAACTATAATTATTACTACTATTGTTAAAATTGTTATTATTGTTAAAATTATAATTATTATTACCATTGTTAAAATTATAATTAATAATACTATTGTTAAATTTGTAATTCTCATTAGTATTGTTACAATTATAAATATTGTTAATATTATATTTATTATTATTAATATTGTTTAAATTACAACTATTATTTGTATTGTTAAAATTATATAACTATTGTTAATATTATAATTATTATTATTATTATTGTTAAAATTATTGTTATTATTATTAATATTGTTAAAATTGTAATATCATTATTAATATTATTATTGTTAAAATTATAATAATAATTATTATTATTGTTAAAATTATAATTATTATTACTATTGTTAAAATTGTAATTATCATTAATATTGTTAAAATTATAATTATTGTTATCATTACTAAATTTTATTGTTAAAGTACGTATTATTGTTGTTATAATTCTTAATAATAATAATATTATTATTGTTAAAATATTATTATTGTTAATAACGTAACTGTTTTTTAGCGTTTCATGTCTCTAACTGATATGAAGAATTGGGTACAAGCAATGGCAAAGGAGAATGGTTATGTTATTGTTACCCGCCGATAATATTGGTGGTAGTACAGGGTGGTATGGCTTGTGTGTGATCGTGGTGGTGAACACATCAGTTAGGAAAGCTGACTGCAAAAAAATTGGTTGCCCTTTTTAATTAGTCGCTATGCGGGACGTGATGAATGACACGTGGGAGTTGACAGTGGATAACTCGGAACATAACCACGAACCTGCGCAGAGTCTGTTGGGCCACGCATAAGTGCGAAGATTTACTAAAGTCGAATACAAGGTGGTGGAGCAGCTAACTGCTCAAAACATGGAGCCACGTAACATATTTTAAACACCGAGCAAGCAGTTCCCCAATAGTCTCCATGTACAGAAAACGTGCAAAATGCGGTTCAGAAAATTAGAGCGTCATAGATGGACGGAAAGACTCCCAAGCAGGCACTTGAAAGCATGCTGCATGAAAACCGATTCATTTACGACACCCGACAGGAACCCAAAACAGATGTCATAACAGAGCTTTTCTTTGTTCACCGTCATTCAATTACTATGTGGCGTGCATTCCTGCACGAGCTGTTGTCGACGCGACCTACAAAGCAAACATCTACAACATGCCATTTGTACAGGTTGTGGGTTTGACGCCGACCAACAAGTCTTTTTGTGTCGCACATGCCGTTATCTGCAAGAAAGAAGGGATAACTTCGTGTTGGTGCTTGAGCGAATCAAGTCAATGTTGCAGGAATGGAATGTATGATTCTGCGTGTGATAGTCACGGATAGAGAGCTAGCCCTAATTAACGCGTGTAAACAAGTATTCCTAACGCGTCTAGGTTTCTATGCTGGTTTCACATTGAACAAAATATATTTAAAAAATGTAGGCAAGGGTTCAATAAAGTAGATTGGGAGAAATTTCTATCGTACTTGCGGAGAGTGTGCGACTCGGCTTTAGAGCCCATGTACGAATACAACTTGGACAAATTGTATAACCGACTCTCGGCTGCCAACCGTTTAAGTAAGTGTGTCTTCACGACACTAAGAGATGAAGACCGAACACCAAGTAACAGCCAATGAGGAGTTTGTTGGTGCACTTTTGGGTCTGAAGCTTGTTCTTATTACATTGTAATTTGTACGGTCTTTATTTATGATCCTGTATGGTTTTGGTCGAGTCGGCCAAGTCAAAATATCCTCATATCTTGATTTAGCACGACGTTTATTTTGTTAGCATTGTAAAACAGTTTGCAAGCGTGCAACTATTAGTATGTGTGTTTGTTGTTTTGTATTCTGCAAGTATGTTTCTGTGTATAGGGTCCCCACGAAGAACCCAGATTCTTCGTGGGACTACATGTTCATGAAGAACCATGTTGTTCATCATGGTTTTTGTCACACCCTCAATTTCCACTTGCGGAGTTTTACCGCGAGGCGTGTGAACAAACCAGAATCTGAAACACTAGTACGTTGAACGACTCTATATGATTTGATAATACGTTTTCCAAAAATCATTTGATTAACCAATCATCGTAGATTTTAGATTATCTTGGTTAGTTACCAAAGTTTAGCGGAAGCATTAGTTTAAGTGGTTGAGCGGAAGCATAAAAATAAGTAGAGAAACGGGCGCCAACACAAACGCCAAAACAATTGAAAAATCCAAAACAACGTTTGTAATTGAGACTCGATAAAAGATGTCTTGTTCAATGCATGTGAGTGCACCTAGAGCTCCTAGCGTCCTGAGAAACATGTAAAGAAACAAGTGTCAACATTAAAGATGAGTGAGTCCACAGGTTTTCATAAATTCGTTTGTTCGGTTATGAGTTTGTTTCCCCCGTTATCCCTAACCCGGGATAACGATTTAGTCCATTATTCCCAACCCGGAATAATACCGATAGTTCCATTATTCCTTAACCGGAATAATAATGATGTTGATTCCATTATTCCAAACCCGGAATCGGAATAATAAGTTGTTGTTTCCATTATCCTCAACCCGGGATAATATAGTTGTTTCGTAATTAAGTTCAATGTTAACATATATAGGTAGCTAGCCTAAAGTTATGTCACGTAAGAGTTCGCGATCGAAGCTGACTGTTGTGCCTCCGTGTTGCCAGGCCTATCACTGACCATGGCGAAGTTAGGCCAAATTATTCACCCGTTGACCATACCCGGTCGGCTAGCGCGACTAGCTCGGATGGGGCTTGTCGGGCCCAGTAGTACTACTTATAATTCCCCCGCTATTAAAACCCAATACTAACGATCCGAGAGATTGACGAGGACTTAAGTGATATAGCTGCTTAGTGACCATAACATTACATTAACATCAACTTAGTTACCGAATAGTTATGTGACGTTAATTTCGTATAACGTAAAGAGATTGAGTTTGAAGAGTGTATACATGTTTCTCCCCCTGTTGTTTAAAAACCGGATAAAGTTAGGGACCGTGAACTCACCTTTATTTGCTCGGTTAGTGTAGCAAAGAAGTTGTAAGGGATGGGACCGCTAATTGCGTCCTAACAAACCAATTGATTTCAAGTCAGTGTGTGATCACACCAATACAAATTCTACACGTAATTTACGCACAAAGTGATACACACAACAAAATATCTAACACTCAAACATGCATGCAAGTATCCTCATGTGATCATAGTAGTCAAAACAATTTATCATGAACATAATCCAATCCATACAACACTTTGGTGCACACAATCACAAGTTATCAAATTTCAGCTTAATACTCATAATTCAGCTGTTTTCTAGGATTTTTATAAAATAGTTCCAATGTTTCAAAAATTCCAATTAGTTTACAGCAGGTGACATTAATACTGTAGAAATTTATATAAATTTTCCAAGTCCTAAATCTTTACCAATTAACCATAAATATTAATATACTAGGCTGCAGTCAGATTCATCGCTTTCTGACTGCAGTCCACGGAAGAATTTATTTAAAAATCACTGATCGTCCAATTAACAAAATTCCAGTTGGAGTTGCCCGGAAATTTCCATACCTAGTTTCTGTACAAAATTTATGACTCAACTCCCTACTGATTATAAAATGTAACTCGATAAACAACTAACAAAATTTCAGGATTTTCACAGCTTTAGTTACTGAACTTATTTGGCCATTTAAAAATATCAAACGACTTCAGAAAAATATGAATCCAGCGCCATTAGATTCGTTATTCAAATCTCTACGTTCTAGACCTCAGAAAATCCGTTTTTCGACAACTAATGACCGAGTTACAGCCAGATGAAGTCGGCTGTAACTATTACTCAGCAAACTGTTTCAGCATTCTATCGCATAAACCGTCCATATAATTAACCTAGGCGATCAAGAACCGGTTTTTCTAATCTTAGATCAATAGATATAACATATCCATGCAAACCCTAATCAACATCTCTAGTTTTTATAAACCAACACAGCCTATGATTTCAGATTTTCGAACAAACATCCAACTTTCAATCTAGCATTAACAATCCGAAACAACACAATCACCTCATTCAATCATACAATCCGAGAACAACAAAATCAAAACACATGTATCCGAATATGATCTTGTAACATATGATAAATTCTAATCTTTTAATGATAAGGTAAACGAACCGTGAGTAAGATAAGGAACCGGTGATCAAAGATGCTTGCGGCCGAGAGATGATGATGAAGTAGGCTGTTTGTGATCGAGGAACTGAACAATGGGCTGATCTCGCGACCGAATGGAATGTAACAAGGGCTGATCAGATCAAGGTGATGAAGGAAGAGGTTGCTCGCGATCAATGGGACAAGAGTAAGGCAGCCGACGGCTGTTTTGCTATTAGGGTTTGTGTTTGTGAAGGAAGCATGCATGTGGGTTTGTATATATAGCGCAAAGAGAGATAAGGGTCACGGTTTGGGTTTGATCTCGTGGCCGAGGACTTGGGTTGCACGTAATGGGTTTGCGGTTTGGGTTTTATCCTTGTTCTCGGCCGAGAGTGGTTTGGGTTGCACGCGGCCGAGTCGTTGGAGTTCAAGGTTTAAAACTTGGTTAACTCTAGAGTCACAAGGAATCAAAGTTGGTTCGTGTCGCGGTTCGGTTCGGTTCGTGTACATATTTACCATAATTATTTTATAACTAAACAATCACATAATCGCACATCACGTATTTACTAACTAGTACACGTTTAATACGTAGCATACAATTTATTCGACAAGTATTGCGTTTAAGTTATCCGAAAAACCTGGGATGTCACATTATCCCCATGTTGAAAGAATTTTCGTCCCGAAAATTGAGGAAACGCGGTTTAGAATGTAGCGTACATGTTTAGAGTTCCACGCACAAAGAGTTAGTTCGTTTATGATGGTACGCGAAGTTACAAGAAGTTCCCAAGTGCCATGCACAAAGATTCCCAAGTGCCATGCACAAGGACTTAGTTAACAATAGTACACGAAAGTATGAGAAGTTTCTAGGTTGTCACATCATCCCCATGTTGAAAGAAACTTTCGTCCCGAAAATTTAGTTACTGGTATTGTTAGTTTGCTGCTCAGTTGCGAAGAGGTGTGGGTATTTGCTTTTCATTTGGTCCTCTCTTTCCCACGTGAACTCCGGTCCATGCTTAGAGTCCCAACGAACCTTTACGATCGGAATCTTGCTGTGCCTTCGAGTCTTGATCTCACGATCCATGATCTCGATAGGCTGTTCCACGAAGTGTAGTTGTTCATCCACTTGGATCTCATCCAATGGAATGACTAGAGTTTCATCTGATAGACACTTCTTCAGATTTGACACGTGAAAAACGTTGTGAACTCCACTGAGTTCGGCAGGAAGGTCTAATTGATAAGCTACGGGTCCGATACGTTTCAAGATTACAAACGGGCCTACGTACCGTGGGTTTAGTTTGCCCCGTTTTCCAAAGCGGATTACACCCTTCCAGGGTGACACCTTTAGTAGGACGCGGTCGCCTACTTGAAATTCGAGCGGTTTGCGTCGTTGATCAGCGTAGCTTTTCTGTCGATCTCGTGCCGCCGCCATGCGGTTTCTGATTTGTACAATCTTTTCAGTAGCCTCAAGTATTAACTCAGGGCCTCTGAGTTGACTGTCACCGACTTCTGCCCAGCAGACCGGTGATCTACATTTACGACCGTATAATGCCTCAAACGGTGCTGCCGAAATACTCGTATGATAGCTGTTGTTATATGAGAATTCTACTAGAGGCAGGTGGATTTCCCAACTATTTCCGAAGTCTATGACGCATGCCCTAAGCATGTCTTCCAAGGTTTGTATGGTTCTTTCACTTTGACCATCAGTCTGAGGGTGATAGGCTGTGCTCATATCTAAGCGTGTTCCCAACGCTTTCTGGAGTGACTGCCAGAAGTTGGACGTGAAGCGAGCATCTCTGTCTGAGATGATGGACGTTGGCACTCCGTGCCGAGAAACTACTTCCTTTATGTAGATGCGAGTCAACTTCTCCATCTTATCTGTTTCTTTAATAGCTAGGAAGTGTGCGGACTTAGTTAAACGATCGACAATTACCCAGATGGTATCGCAACCACCCAAAGTTCGCGGGAGTTTAGTGATGAAGTCCATTGAGATCTGATCCCATTTCCACACTGGGATCTCAGGTTGTTGGAGTAGCCCCGATGGCTTTTGATACTCTACCTTGACTTTTGCACAAGTCAAACATTTACTCACGTAGGTGGCTATATCGGCTTTCATGTTGGGCCACCAATACACAGCTCTAAGGTCTTGATACATCTTATCCGAACCAGGATGGACAGAGTATCGGGATTTGTGAGCTTCGTCCATGACTAGCTCTCTGAGGTTTCCGTAGAGAGGTACCCATATGCGATTCATGAAATACCGGGCTCCTTTGGGTTTTACTTCCCAATCGCGTTCCATTTTTCCCACCGATTCGGCCCTGATGTTTTCCTCCTTAACTGCTTCTAACTGGGCGTCGCGTATTTGTTCGGGTAGCCCCGAATGAATAGTGAGTTGTAATGCTCGTACACGGCGAGGTTTCAAGTGTTCCTTCCTACTGAGGGCATCAGCTACCACGTTAGCTTTACCCGGGTGATACCGAATGGCACACTCATAATCGTTCAAGAGTTCTACCCAGCGACGCTGTCGCATGTTCAACTCTTTCTGATCAAAGATGTGTTGGAGACTCTTGTGGTCTGTAAAGATTGTGTACTTCGTTCCATAGAGGTAGTGTCTCCAAATCTTAAGTGCAAACACTACTGCTCCCAATTCCAGGTCATGCGTCGTGTAGTTTTTCTCGTGAACCTTCAGTTGTCACGACGCATACGCGATGACCTTATCGCGTTGCATGAGTACGCATCCCAGTCCCTGAATGGAAGCATCACAATATACTACAAAGTCATCTGTCCCTTCCGGCAAGGACAGAATGGGTGCACTGCAAAGTTTCTGTTTCAGCAATTGAAATGCTGCTTCTTGCTTGTCAACCCAAGCATACTTGATGCCTTTCTGGGTGAGGGTAGTAAGCGGTTGTGCGATCTTTGAAAACCCCTCGATGAAACGTCTGTAGTAACCAGCCAAACCCAAAAATTGGCGGATCTCCGTCGGTGTCTTGGGTGCTTCCCAGTTTTTGATGGCTTCAATCTTGGCAGGGTCTACGTGGATACCCTTGTCATTCACGATATGCCCGAGAAACTGAACTTCCCGAATCCAGAAATCACACTTCGAAAGCTTGGCATATAGCTTTTCCTGTTGAAGTAATCCTAGCAGTAATCGTAGATGTTCAGCATGTTCTTCTTCACTTTTGGAGTAGATGAGTATGTCATCGATGAACACAAGGACAAACTTGTCGAGGTATGGTTTACACACGCGGTTCATGAGGTCCATGAACACCGCGGGTGCGTTGGTGAGACCGAAGGGCATGACCAAGAACTCATAATGGCCATACCGAGTACGAAATGCCGTCTTAGCGATATCCTCCTCCCTGACGCGTAGCTGATGGTAACCAGACCGTAAATCAATCTTGGAGTAGTAGCTTGACCCCTGAAGTTGGTCGAAGAGATCGTCGATGCGAGGTAACGGGTATCGGTTCTTGATAGTAACCTTGTTGAGTTCCCTGTAGTCGATGCACATGCGGAAAGTCCAGTCCTTCTTCTTGACAAAAAGGACTGGAGCTCCCCATGGCGAAACGCTTGGTCGGATAAATCCTTTTTCTAATAGCTCCTGAAGTTGGGTAGACAGCTCCTGCAGCTCGGCTGGAGCTAGGCGGTATGGAGCCTTGGCGATAGGAGTTGCATGGTTCGCCAATTCAATTTCAAACTCCAATTGTCGATGGGGTGGAAGACCAGGTAGTTCTTCTGGGAATACATCGGAAAAATCACGGACGACAGGGATGTCTTCTATGCGTTTCTCGTCCTTAGGCTGTTCGGTAATCAGTGCGAGTAAAGCGAAGGAGTTCTTTCTCCGAAGATACTTTTGCGCTTGCATGTAAGAGATGATGTTGGTGACGGCGCTTGCCTTATCGCCTTGTACCGTCAGGATTTCGTCGTTCGAGAGCGGATTACGGATAGATTTTTCGAAGCAGAGAACTTCGGCCCGGACGTCGGATAGCCAGTCCATTCCGACTACCACGTCAAAACTACCCAGGGTAGTGGTCATCAGATCAATGGTAAAGGTGTGGCCCGCGAGTTTGAGTTGACAGCCGGATACATTTTTGGTCACATCCACATAATTACCATCGGCTAATTCTATAACATAAGGGGTCTCTAATGGTTTAGGCGTGAGATTTAGGTTCTTCCTAAAAGACTCAGATATAAAGCTCCTATCCGCACCCGTATCAAAAAGCACAGTAGCAAAATGTTCATTAAGGGGAAACTTACCGGTGACCACGTTCGAGTCGTTTCTGGCCTCTCCGCGGCCCAATGTGAATGCGCGACCTTTGGCACCTCCTGTGCCACCGTTTCCATTATTGTTGTTGTTATTATTGTTGTTGTGGTTATTGTGGTTGTGGTTGTTCCCACCATTGTTGTTGTTATTACGCAGTTGTGGGCAGTCTCTTTTGAAGTGGGCAGTGCTACCACACTGATAGCATCCCCGGTTAACACCCTGTTGTGGGCCTTGGGGTTGATTTTGGTTCTGTCGGGACATGATTTCCCCACGACAATCCTTTGCCGCATGTCCCATCTTGCCACATCGTTGGCAGCGATTTCCGGCACAAGGGCCGTTATGATGGAGATTACAGCGGTTGCACTGCGGCTTTCGACCTGCATAGCCGCTTGCGTTCTGGTTGTTGTTGTTGGCGGGCTGATTTTGGTGACCCCGGTGGCTGTTGTAATGATTGAACCGTTTCTGGTTCCCCTGTTGCGGATGAGATGACGAAGACTGTCGAACAGACGAGTCTTCAAACTTTCTTTTGTTATCAGGGGTAACTTCAGTTGTACCCCGTGCTGGCAACTTCTTTTGTTCCACCGCCTTATCGGTGAGTTTGTGAGCCAATCGGATTGCTTGATGTTCAGTTGCAGGGTTACTAGCCATTACCATACCCTGAATCTCCGGAACCAGACCCCAAGATAGAACTCGAGTCTTTTCTCCACAGTGTTGGCCAGATCGGGACATAGAAATACCAAGTCATGATGTTTTGCTGTGTATGCCTCTATTTCAGATCCCACCATCTTGTGGTTCCATAAGGCTTGCTCCAACTGTTGCACTCTGTCTCGTGGACAGTACTCCTCTTTGATTAGGGCCTTGAACTCGGCCCAGGCCATTGCATTGGCAGCAATAAGTCCACGCGTTTGGACCTGTGCATTCCACCAAGTTAGTGCCCCATCTTCCAGCGTTGAGGCTGCATATTTGACCTTGTTGGCCTCCAGACAGTTGCACATTTCAAATACCGATTCAGATTTTTCGATCCAGCGGACCAGTCCAATGGGTCCTTCCGCCCCCGAGAATTTGCTTGGTTTCGCGTCGAGGAACATCTTGTAGGGGTTAAAACCCCCTCCTGCTGACAGAGAACAGGTAGTCAGCAAGGAATTTTACTAGCCTCACTATTAGATTTTCACATGAAAATTTAATAATGGTTACCTGCCGGTTGGTTCTGAACACCCGCTAAAGCTGCGTTCACGTGCTCTTGAATCATGGCAGCTAGCTCTTCGGGCGTCAAGTTAAGGTTTCCACGTCGTCCAGTTGCCATTTAGATCTTCGAAACACAACACAAACACACCCCGATAAGTCTATACATCCAATATAGTTATCCTACTTCGTACTTTAATAATTATCAAGTTATGTCAACTTTATATATTAAATAGTCAAAAGAAATACTTGATTAAATGAAAATTTCAACGTCTTACAAAGTGCCAACCAAACATATGAATTCACTATAAAGTCTCAAATTTAAACACAAGTGGGAAAATAAATAGACTGGAGGAAAGTAAATAAAATAAGCGAGACGTGTCAGTCGTCTACGTCTCCATCCCCCAAGTCACTGTCGTTGCCGTCATCCTGCGCGGCATTTCCAGCTTCTACAGCCGGGTCCTCCTCCGGATCCTCCTCTGGATCCTCCTCAGGGTCCTCCTCTGGATCCTCTTCTGGATCCTCTTCAGGGTCCTCCTCTGGATCCTCTTCTGGATCCTCTTCTACCGGCACTGGAGGGGCCGGTGCTGGTGCAGGTGCTTGATTTTGCTGTAGCTCCTGAATGTTCCAACTATTTTCCAGGACTCTGTCCTCGAGCCAGTCGGCTCTTATCTGCTCAGCACGCAGATCTCTGGCTAAGGTGTTACGAGCTATCTTACTCGTATGTTGCTCTTCCTCGAGCGAGTCGGTTTTACCTGTCAGTTGTCGGATCATCCATCCTTGTGCTAGGATGGTTTCCTGCATTCTTTCTAACTGTTCTTGTTGTTTCTGTATCCTGATTCTAAGTAGGTCAATTCCTACTTCTACAGAGTTAACCGGTTCAACCGGCACAAGCGATGGTTGGGCGTGATGACGACTCCTCCCCCAGAGCGAGCCTTTTCCTCGCAGCTGAGCGCGTTTCCACGCCATAAGATGGTAAGGGTTCCATCATAGGTGCCTTTCCTGGCGCTCTTGGTGGCGTAAGTTTGTCGGATGATGATGACGATGATGATGATGACATTGCCTGTTAGGTCGTGTAGTTAGTTACGAGTTGTTTTCACTTCTTATTATGAAGTCATAATCTACATAACACAGTTGTGGTATATTGCATAACAAGATATAACAGTTCGGTGCCAAACTACGTCTAGTGTCGTGTATTCAGCTATAGTTTAGGTCTACTTCTAATGCAAACCTGGTTCTCTATAGCTAGTGGCTCTGATACCAATCTGTCACACCCTCAATTTCCACTTGCGGAGTTTTACCGCGAGGCGTGTGAACAAACCAGAATCTGAAACACTAGTACGTCGAACGACTCTATATGATTTGATAATACGTTTTCCAAAAATCATTTGATTAACCAATCATCGTAGATTTTAGATTATCTTGGTTAGTTACCAAAGTTTAGCGGAAGCATTAGTTTAAGTGGTTGAGCGGAAGCATAAAAATAAGTAGAGAAACGGGCGCCAACACAAACGCCAAAACAATTGAAAAATCCAAAACAACGTTTGTAATTGAGACTCGATAAAAGATGTCTTGTTCAATGCATGTGAGTGCACCTAGAGCTCCTAGCGTCCTGAGAAACATGTAAAGAAACAAGTGTCAACATTAAAGATGAGTGAGTCAACAGGTTTTCATAAATTCGTTTGTTCGGTTATGAGTTTGTTTCCCCCGTTATCCCTAACCCGGGATAACGATTTAGTCCATTATTCCCAACCCGGAATAATACCGATAGTTCCATTATTCCTTAACCGGAATAATAATGATGTTGATTCCATTATTCCAAACCCAGAATAATAAGTTGTTGTTTCCATTATCCTCAACCCGGGATAATATAGTTGTTTCGTAATTAAGTTCAATGTTAACATATATAGGTAGCTAGCCTAAAGTTATGTCACGTAAGAGTTCGCGATCGAAGCTGACTGTTGTGCCTCCGTGTTGCCAGGCCTATCACTGACCATGGCGAAGTTAGGCCAAATTATTCACCCGTTGACCATACCCGGTCGGCTAGCGCGACTAGCTCGGATGGGGCTTGTCGGGCCCAGTAGTACTACTTATAATTCCCCCGCTATTAAAACCCAATACTAACGATCCGAGAGATTGACGAGGACTTAAGTGATATAGCTGCTTAGTGACCATAACATTACATTAACATCAACTTAGTTACCGAATAGTTATGTGACGTTAATTTCGTATAACGTAAAGAGATTGAGTTTGAAGAGTGTATACATGTTTCTCCCCCTGTTGTTTAAAAACCGGATAAAGTTAGGGACCGTGAACTCACCTTTATTTGCTCGGTTAGTGTAGCAAAGAAGTTGTAAGGGATGGGACCGCTAATTGCGTCCTAACAAACCAATTGATTTCAAGTCAGTGTGTGATCACACCAATACAAATTCTACACGTAATTTACGCACAAAGTGATACACACAACAAAATATCTAACACTCAAACATGCATGCAAGTATCCTCATGTGATCATAGTAGTCAAAACAATTTATCATGAACATAATCCAATCCATACAACACTTTGGTGCACACAATCACAAGTTATCAAATTTCAGCTTAATACTCATAATTCAGCTGTTTTCTAGGATTTTTATAAAATAGTTCCAATGTTTCAAAAATTCCAATTAGTTTACAGCAGGTGACATTAATACTGTAGAAATTTATATAAATTTTCCAAGTCCTAAATCTTTACCAATTAACCATAAATATTAATATACTAGGCTGCAGTCAGATTCATCGCTTTCTGACTGCAGTCCACGGAAGAATTTATTTAAAAATCACTGATCGTCCAATTAACAAAATTCCAGTTGGAGTTGCCCGGAAATTTCCATACCTAGTTTCTGTACAAAATTTATGACTCAACTCCCTACTGATTATAAAATGTAACTCGATAAACAACTAACAAAATTTCAGGATTTTCACAGCTTTAGTTACTGAACTTATTTGGCCATTTAAAAATATCAAACGACTTCAGAAAAATATGAATCCAGCGCCATTAGATTCGTTATTCAAATCTCTACGTTCTAGACCTCAGAAAATCCGTTTTTCGACAACTAATGACCGAGTTACAGCCAGATGAAGTCGGCTGTAACTATTACTCAGCAAACTGTTTCAGCATTCTATCGCATAAACCGTCCATATAATTAACCTAGGCGATCAAGAACCGGTTTTTCTAATCTTAGATCAATAGATATAACATATCCATGCAAACCCTAATCAACATCTCTAGTTTTTATAAACCAACACAGCCTATGATTTCAGATTTTCGAACAAACATCCAACTTTCAATCTAGCATTAACAATCCGAAACAACACAATCACCTCATTCAATCATACAATCCGAGAACAACAAAATCAAAACACATGTATCCGAATATGATCTTGTAACATATGATAAATTCTAATCTTTTAATGATAAGGTAAACGAACCGTGAGTAAGATAAGGAACCGGTGATCAAAGATGCTTGCGGCCGAGAGATGATGATGAAGTAGGCTGTTTGTGATCGAGGAACTGAACAATGGGCTGATCTCGCGACCGAATGGAATGTAACAAGGGCTGATCAGATCAAGGTGATGAAGGAAGAGGTTGCTCGCGATCAATGGGACAAGAGTAAGGCAGCCGACGGCTGTTTTGCTATTAGGGTTTGTGTTTGTGAAGGAAGCATGCATGTGGGTTTGTATATATAGCGCAAAGAGAGATAAGGGTCACGGTTTGGGTTTGATCTCGTGGCCGAGGACTTGGGTTGCACGTAATGGGTTTGCGGTTTGGGTTTTATCCTTGTTCTCGGCCGAGAGTGGTTTGGGTTGCACGCGGCCGAGTCGTTGGAGTTCAAGGTTTAAAACTTGGTTAACTCCTAGAGTCACAAGGAATCAAAGTTGGTTCGTGTCGCGGTTCGGTTCGGTTCGTGTACATATTTACCATAATTATTTTATAACTAAAACAATCACATAATCGCACATCACGTATTTACTAACTCGTACACGTTTAATACGTAGCATACAATTTATTCGACAAGTATTGCGTTTAAGTTATCAGAAAAACCTGGGATGTCACAGTTGTTCACCACGAAGACCATTATTCGTGGTGGATAGTTGTTCGCTGGCATGGTCCATGAAGAACTTATTCTTCGTGGGCCTGCAGGTTGTTCGTGAGCCCAGTAAGGTTACTGGGTGCTGGGCCTATATATACAGAATCCATGTTTCACAGTAATGTAAGAGAGCACCTAGAGTCTGAACAAGCATTGTATGTATGTGTTTGTAATTGTTCTCTATAGTTTAATCAAAGTTGTGAATCTTTGGTTACTTGTGTTTCCATATCTTTTCTTTGGTTTGCTTAACTACGTGGATTCCGCACTCGTATTTGTATTAACAAACAAGGAAGTAGGTTATCTTGATCCTCCAAGTGGACCTACAGCTAGGAATTTGTAGACACAAATAAAAACTAAATTGAGTCAATAGTTTTGCACAAAAAAATGATGACAACATTGCAATTTTGAACTGGGAGCCAAATCTTTTTTTGAACTAAGGGAAAAATTGTAACTTTTAGCTGGTGGCAACACCGTAGTTTTACTTTGAAGTGGGGGCAGAAACGTATAAATTGAACTTGGGCCCATACTATTTAAAACAAACCGTAATCAGTACAAAAAAGCGAGAGTCTGCAAAAAAAAAGGATAATGAAAAAACTAAAAATATATTATGTACTAGAAAATAATACTATTCTTAAATAAAATAAACAAAAGTTATTATATAACATTTAAAATAAATTATGTGCTAGAAAAAAAATACTTATTTACATTTCAATGTGAATGCGGAAGCGTAAATCAAATAATTGTGAAACAGTTCTATGCGCAAAACAATGCGCCTAAAAAGCATGCAATAAAGTATGAAAACTGAGTTTAAATGTTTGATAGCAAATAAACTCCATGAGATGCCCTAGTTAACGTGCCTACCTAGCTAGCGACCTGCGAATGCATGCTAGAATGTGTGAACAAAAGGTTGGTGAGTTTACAAGTTTCAATAAGAATGAATATTTGCCGGATAGTGTAAAATTCAATTATTTATTTAGGTAGCTAGCCTTTTTACAAGTTACTAAACATCTCAAACCGAAGCTGACTGATTTGTGTTTATGCCTTCTTCCATGTCTATCATATAAACAACACAAATGTTAGGTCAATATTACACATGTTCGACTCCCAAGTGTGCTAGCGCGACTAGCCCACTTGGGATTTATCAAACTCAGTAGTACTACTCAAATTACCTCGCTAACTCCCTATATTAATGGTTTGGTGTGTAAGAACTTTCATGATGTGTGTTGCATTTAGTACATAAGTGATATAAAGGAAATACAAAATCTAAAAGTTGCGTTCATGTTTTCTCCGATAAAATCATGTATAAAAGAGATCATTAAACTCACCTTAGGGTGCGTGTTTTCCAACATATGCAAACAACTATAGGTCACCAGCTAACGGCTATTTATTACACATAATGTCTCTAAGTGCGTGTTCGTATGGGTTCATACGAC
The DNA here is from genome assembly GCA_947069175.1 of Scalesia atractyloides. Lineage (NCBI taxonomy): Eukaryota > Viridiplantae > Streptophyta > Magnoliopsida > Asterales > Asteraceae > Scalesia > Scalesia atractyloides. Next base: position 11,058,487 of record CAMTDV010000004.1, read on the forward strand.
CATTGTGTCCGAACAATCCCATTGTTTTATGTTTTAGGTAAAGACTCACAAATTTGACCAAATTGACCCGACCACCCATTGATGACTCATTAAGTGTATTATAGTTTGTTTGTGATCAGATTGTCATATTAAGCCAACAAAACCCATCACATAGCATGTATGACTAATATCTATTATTTTAGCAATAAAGTTTCTCTTTTTAGCAAGTCAAGCATGAAACTCTAGTTCCCAAGAATCATCATGCATGTCAAATTCACTAATCCTGCACTTCTAATATAACTAAGTTTCCAATTTTGGCAAACTATGACCTCACATGCAACTTTACAACTTTTCACACACCAAAACATGTTTATACGATCCATGTAACAAATTAGTAATGTCGTACATGTTCATCAACATGCAATTTCAATAAAGTTTCCCTTTTTGGAAATCCTAGGTAATCATGCATTCACATAATTTAATCACACCAGATTGTTTCATACGTCATAACTAGCACATATAAACCAAGATTGATCATCAATTGTGTCTAACATGCGATCCTACACATACTAGTATCATAAAAGTTTTCATTGTTAGTAAGTTATGAATAGTACGATGGATTACAAAATTCATTGTTTTTAATATGTTAACATGCTTAGATTAATATATTATCATCATTACAATCATCACAAACCAAGATACTTGCAAATCACATAAACAAGCATCAATAAAAACTAGACACAACAATTAGTTCAACTGAGATTGAATTTGAGTAATCCGATTTAATCTTGAACAAAACATAAAAACTAAAGAAGTCGATCTAGGAACTTACCTGTAAGCGATAGAGATGATTAGAATTGATCTAAAACACCACCAATTGCAAGATCCAACTAGCCCACTCCGGATAAATACCGTCACAGAAATTATCAAGACAATCACGACAACTTCTAGCTAACATCATTAAAAATATGTCCCACACATCACTCGCGTCGCTGTGCCGAACGCAAGTTGCCGGATTGTGGCTATTCACTTTTGTATTCCACATAATCTAATTTTGCGACTAGCACTTTCTCTTTGTACGAAAAATGGATATTGGCCCGCAAGATTATTAGAAATTTTAAAAAATGACGACGGCTCATACGAAACGAAACCGACGCCTAAACTGTGCATCATCGTGCAATGGATTTCACAAAATAATCATGCATTAAACGTTAAAGAGCACCTAATCGATCTCATTCAAGAGGGGTTTGTATGGTATGCATTGTAGACGATTCGACTCTTCTCGCAAATACTGAATCGCCTCCTACATCACCTCGATAATCCGACAAAGGGTGGGATGACATTTTTGTTATAAAATTGATTGGAGAGAATGTATGTGTTTTAGTTTGTGATCGGTGTGGGTAAAATATTTGTTTATATATTAACAATAATTTAGTTTTTTTTAATAAATTGGACCATTGGTAAACTGTCATGTTGACCACCAACATCGAAATCAGGCAAAAATGCATGTTATGGGCTTGGCGAAATGAAATTTGGTGCCTGGAAATGGTTTGGGGCGATACGGGACGCCAAAGCGTCTGATGTAGCCAGAGGCGGTATAGCACACCCCTGGATAATCGTATAGTGGCTATCCCACCCATGACCCATGTAGTTTATTATGTACATGATAAATGCTTAAAACTAATTCGGTGAAATGTGACAGAGTTTGTTGTCATATTGTTGAAAGAACATCCATGATTATTTTATCACAACGTCAAAGCATATCATGAACATATTACTTTCCTACTAAAATGTACCACAAAATCTATAGAGAATCTAAGAAATTGCTTGTGCGCTTCTCAATTTCATGGTCGGTTGTGACTATAGTAAATTGCCTCAGCCTCCACCTAGCACGTGTTATATCATTACTCCACAAGATACAAATTTCTCCATGAGTTGGAAAAAAACCGTGTGTGGAAGAAGCAGTTGTCACAACAATGTGCTCCCTTATGTACGTGGATGTGTGTTTTAATGAAGTTGTTTAAAAGCGACATAGAGGTAGAAGACTATCATCATCATACTCACTATATCTCACCAATAGCAAAGCTAAGGTAGGGTCTGAGGAGGGTAAGATGTAGACAACCTTACCTCTACCTGTAGGAATAGAGAGGCTGCTTCCAGTGATACCCTCTGCTCGATAGTAGTATTGCATCAAAGGCTTGGACATAAGGCACATAACACACAACAATTGAGAGAAACACCGATTAGAGGTAGAAGACTATGTGATATGAAAAAATAGAATAGGTTTAGTGGATATACTTGATTTCTGCTTCTCAAACCCTCTAAAACTTCATTTGTACAATATAGTTACACTCATTTTTCACAAGGAAATTTAAATGAAGTGTTATTAGGTTTTTTTCCAAAACATATTGATTTTACACATGTGTTTCTTTCGCAACGTATAACACATCATGATTATATTTCCTTCTTGAACCTCCATGTCTAAACAAATGTGAAAGCGCCAAACTTGGCTTTGTAATCTTTACCCGCTGTCACTCAAAAGTCGAGAGGAGATCTAAAATGAAATCTTAAAATCTATGAACAATCCTTTACCCCATTTTTCTTGCTTGCTATGAGAGTTACTGCTACTCAGAATGGTTTTTCTTTGCGGGTTGATATGTGATCATAAATTATATCTTCAAATTAGGACATTTTATTTTTATTCATTTTTATACAAATTAAAATCAATTTTTTTAAGGGAAAGAAGTTAAACACGTTAAAGTGTTGTCATATTTTTGAAAGAACATCTTAGATTAGATTAATGAAACGTTAAAGTACACATGATCAGCATATTACTCCCTTCTTAAAATGTACAAAAAATCATAACTATATGGAAAAGCTCCAAACACTACTATGCAATCATAGAATTCATACGTATTTGTTATAGTTGCTAGAATAAAGTTTCACTAACTCTATTTAGCACACATGTCATATAACTGCCCAAGAAATCACGTATTACTATGTGATGTTGAAGCACATGCATAATCGTGAGTGGCTATCCCACCCACCCTTGTAATTCATATACATACGTGGATAAATGTTTCAAAGTAATTCGTTGAGATGTGACATAGAGATATACGATTATGTAATGTGACAACTAATGTAAACATGTGTAGTTTGAAGTATATCATAAGCACAACTACATAATTTTTTAGTCTTAGCAAACATACTAAATGAAAGGGCCAGAGGGTAATTAACAGATAAATAGAGTGTAAAAAGGAAGGGTTAAAATGCAAAATATCACATGAAGGCACCATTATAAATGAAACCCTGATTCTCCATTTTATTATTCAGCGCCGATTCTGAGTTCTGACTGCTACTGTCGGTAGGTAAACCCTAGTTCACCACTTCCGCTTCAGACGCATCTTCTGCCTCCACTTGCCGATCCTAGACGAAATTAGCGTACGGACTCAATGGTTAGTTATCTTTAAATATTGGTTTATATTGTTTTGTGATGTTAATTATTCAGAATGATTCTTGATGCAGGGAACTGAAGAATGCATGTTAAATCTTGATAGCATGGTGATTGTTCATAGGAATGTATCACCATGCAGAAGATGAGATCTGCGAACGTGCTGCAGGTAACCTTTTTTACATATCTATGGATGATTTTTGTATTGGAATGGAATCCTTATTTGATCGATGATTACATTTTTTTGTCAGGTTGATAATAAACGTGAAAATATGTGTTTTTTGTATTGGAATCCTTATAAATTTAATATTTTAATTAAATAGCAATACACAAAGATTTAAAATGCTCTGTAATCATCTTACAAAGATCTTTTGATTTTTGATGTATTATTTTTTGTTTGTAAACGGTATCTAGGGTTTATGTAGTTTAATTGTCAAGAATCATAAATTGTTATTGTTTAATCATTCAAATGTGCCTTTTCCTGATATAATTTTTGTGTTTTTCTCTCCGGTACTACTACTGAAGATAAAATGGTGGCTGAAAAGGTGGTGGAACTATGCAGGAAAGAGGTTACACCGGTGAGTAATGTGTTTATTAGTTTGTTAATCTATTAATGGATTTTTATTTTTTATCTTCAATAAAAGAAGATGGTTATTACGTACCCTTTGGATGGACAATCTTTTTTAAACTTTTATTTTTTTTTGGCATCCTATTTTAAGTTTGTATTAAGAAAGAAAATGAACAACTTGATTAAATTTGGACAACTTCAATTTTTGCACTTTTATTTTATATACTATTTATTTTAAATAAAGGGCCAATAAAGCCTCAACCATTAAACAAAAACTGGAACCACACCATTAGTAATGGTTACGTTAAAAATCTCAAAGTTTTTGTTTTTGAAATCAAAAACCGTTACCAGTAGTTAAACAATAAGCCGCCGGCATATGAACGCCTCTAATTGGAACATGTTGACGACAATTAAATGATAAGGTTTCGTGTTGCATAACATAGCCATTTATCAAACATGTAAAGCCAGACACAATCGGGTTTATAATAAAGCTCATTATCAAACACATAAGCCTGCACATGACTGGGTTAATAAAAAGGTTGACGTGTTAACCCGCTTAAGTTTAAAGGTTTTTTTTTTTTGTAAAAGGTTTATGGTTATATATTGAGGGGTTTCAAATCTTGTTAATTTTATTCAACTACCTTGGTTAATTTTATTATATCTCAAATCTTGTGTATTTTTCTTGATAAAGGAATCAACTTCATCCACCCCTAAACCGGACAAAGCTTCAAGACAGATGGATAAGAAATTTGTGAAGAACCAGGATTCCAAGAAAGTACCCGTGGGTCCTAAAGGCCAGCCATAAAAAAGGAACAACAGAAAAGGGGAAAACCCAATGCGAATCCCACAAATCACAAAGCCATGTTCTGGACGCTACCTCTTCATCTCTGACTATACAAGACGCCACCACCGCCAAGACGCCACCACCGCCATCCGGACGCTGCAGCTACCCGAACACCACCGTCAAGACAGATGGATAAGAAATTTGTGAAGAATCAGGATTCCAAGAAAGTACCAGTGAGTCCTAAAGGCCAGCCATCAAAAAGGAACAACAAAAAAGGGGAAAACCATATGCGAATCCCACAAATCACAAAGCCATGTTCTGGACGCTACCTCTTCATCTCGACTATACAAGACGCCACCACTGCCATCCCGACGCTGCAGCTACCCTAACACCACTGCCAACCCCACACCGACGGAAACAAGATCCATTACCACCACTATTCGCTGCCACCAGCAGTCTAAGTAGATCTGATCTGTGATTGGATTTGTAGGTGGTTTTCACAGCTAGGCCTAAGGTTGATGATCTGGTTTTGTGAGTTGGGGTGATGGCAGTGTAGGGTTGAAGTCTTTAAATTTGTAAAAATATACGAAAATGTTCATCAACCAATTTTGGTATATATCCAAGTCCCCAAACTTGTCTAGAATGCATGTACTTTTTAATTATTTTCAATAGTATGTGCATGTGAGAGAAGTTTAGATGTAGTAGGAAATAAGTGTACTTTTAATAAATATTGATCTTTTATCCTTTTCATTTCCGTAACTGATTTTCCTAATGTAGGTTTTCGTTGAAGATATGTTTGTACAACACGAGATGCTAAACCAAATTAAAATTTTCACCAAGGGCTTGACTTGGAATCGAGTTAATTTTAAGTTCATAAATTTTTTTTGTGGAACGGCAATACATTGATGCAAAAACACAACAGGCACAAAGCCTTCCAACAAACCAATATTCTTAAAAAAAGGCCAGGTCTTTTAGATTGAAAACATCGTTAATACCAAATTAAAAACTTCAAGTAATTAATAATTAACCAACACTTGCAATTATCTAATAAAATCAATAAATATGCTAAGACATCAAAAAATAAGATTATGTGAAAATACTAAAAGAGTAAAATAATTAGAAAAACCCTCCTGGAGTTCTAATAAATCTCTTTGTGCCAAAAAACTAAAAAGAAAATTCATTTTCTTTTAGGCTCAAACTATTGGCACACCAAGGCTGTCTGCATAGTTAGGGTTTACCTACGCTGCGTGTAGACCTATACGCAGCGTATAGAGATACCCATCTACGCTGCGTATAGACCAATACGAGCGTAGGTAAAGAGTAGGCACACGACCAGACTGTCAACCTCGTACCATGTCAAAGCTGTCTGTCTAACATACGCTAGCTATACGCAGCGTACACAACGTACGTCAGACAGATTTGACACTGATACGATGTTGTTTAGGCACGTGAATAAAGCTATACGCGGAGTATAAAGCTATACGAAGCTGTTAATTGTGAATTAAAAACTGTATTTAGACATCCATCTATACCTACGAATTCAAACAGAACATCGCATTCTTCACTTCCACTATATAGTTACTTCATTAGTTGAGATAAAATGTCATCATTTTGGGACGTAAAGATCCCACCACCGCCATCCGGACGCCGCAGCTACCCGAACACCACCGCCAACCCCACAACGTCGACGGAAACAAGATCCATTACCATCACTATTCGCCGCCACCAGCAGTCTAAGTATATTTGATCTGTGATTGGATTTGCAGGTAGGTGGTTTGTACACCTAGGCCTAAGGCTGATGATTTGGTTTTAGAGAGTTGGGGTGATGGCAATGTGGGGTTGAAGTCTTTAAATTTGTAAAAATAAACAAAAATGCCCATCAACCAATTTTGGTATATCCAACTCCCCAAACTTGTCTAGAATGCATGTACTTTCTAATTATTTTCAATAGTAGGTGCATGTGAGAGAAGTTTAGATGTAGTTGGAAATAACTATACTTTTAATAATTACTGATCTTTTATCCTTTTCATTTCCGTAACTGATTTTCATACTGTAGGTTTTCGTTGAAGATATGTTTGTACAACACGAGATGCTTAATTCGATATAGAGAGATAAAATATTCGGGTACATACAATTTGATAAACATATAGTTTAAGCGAAATCCTAAACCAAATTAAATTTTTCACCAAGGACTTGACTTGGAATCGAGTTGATTTTAAAGTTCATAATTTTTTTTGGAACGTACGACAATATATTGATGCAAAAACACAACAGGCACAAAGCCTTCCAACAAAACAATATTCTTAAAAAAAGGCCAGGTCTTTTAGATTGAAAACAGCTAATTGATCGTTAATACCAAAATAAAAACTTCAAGTAATTAATAAATAACCAACACTTGCAATTATCTAATAAAATCAATAAATATGCTAAGAGATCAAAAAATAAGATTCTTTGAAAATATACTAAAAGAGTAAAATAACTAAAAAAACCCTCCTGGAGTTCTAATAAATCTCTTTGTGCCAAAAAATTAAAAAGAAAATTCATTTTCTTTTAGGCTTAAACTATTGGCATACAAAGGCTGTCTATCTGCACACTTAGGGTTTACCTACGCTGCGTGTAGACCTATACGCAACGTATAGGGTTACCTGTATATGCTGCGTATAGCTCTATATGCAGCGTACGCAGCGTATGTACAGTGTACATACGTTGCGTATAGAGCTACACGCAGCATATGTGAGACAGATTTGACACTTACGATGTTGTCTAGGCACGTGAATAAAGCTATACTCGGAGTATAGAGCTATACGAGGCTGCTAATTGTGAATTAAAAACTGTATTTAGACATCCATCTCTGCCTACGAATTCAAACAACACATCGCATTCTTCACTTCCACTGTATAGTTACTTCATTAGTTGAGATAAAATGTCATCATTTTGGGACGAGAATTATTTATTTAATCATTATTCTAACGACGCATGGGGAGTAAATGATGCTAACGAGGAGGAGGTTGTGTCCGGCGTCCCTGTTGATAAAAAATACAGTTGCCAAACTTGAACGAGGCTCCGACTCCACCTGTTGATCAACCATATTACCCGGCGCATCAAGTGTATTCGGATTACGGATACGAGTATGAATCTCCGTACGTGCAAGAAGGTAATCTGGATGGATACATAGGATACAGTGCTGAGAATGCCCTTGTTGATGAACCATATAACCCGACGCAATCATATCCGGATTAGGGATACGGGTGAAGTTTCTTACGTGAACAAGATAGTTCGGATAGATACGGAGGATACGGGGTGAAGTTTCTTACGTGCAACGAGATAGTTCGGATAGATATGAAGGATACGGTGGATAAGGTGATGTGCCTCCTAATACACCACTCTATGATGATTATCAACCCTCTACCCCGTAGAATCCATTTCAAAAAATTAACGAGGTATCACATTAATATTTATATTATTGTTATATTATAATTATCATTATTATTGTTAGAATTATAATTATCATTATTATTGTTAAAATTACAACGATTGTTCATATTATTATTATTATTGTTATTATTATTATTAGTATTATTATAATTGTTAAAATTATAATAATTATTATTATTGTTAAAACTATAATTATTACTACTATTGTTAAAATTGTAATTATTATTATTATTATTATTGTTAAAATTATAATATATTACGATTGTTAAAATTATAACTAATAATACTATTGTTAAAATTGTAATTATCATTAGTATTGTTACAATTATAAATATTGTTAGTATTATAATTATTATTATTAATATTGTTAAAATTACAACTATTATTTGTATTGTTAAAATTATATAACTATTGTTAATATCATAGTTATTATTATTATTACTGTTAAAATTATTGTTATTATTATTACTATTGTTAAAATTGTAATTATCATTATTATTATTATTGTTAAAATTATAATAATAATAATTATTATTGTTAAAATCATAATTATTATTATTACTATTGTTAAAATTGTAATTATCATTAATATTGTTAAAATTATAATTATTGTTATCATTACTAAATTTTATTGTTAAAGTACGTATTATTGTTGTTATAATTCTTAATAATAATAATAATATTATTATTGTTAAAATATTATTAATACTATTATTGTTAATAACGTAACTGTTTCTTAGCGTTTCATGTCTCTAACTGATATGAAGAATTGGGTACAAGCAATGGCAAAGAAGAATGGTTACGTTATTGTTACCCGCCGATCGAAAAATATTGGTTGTAGTACGGGGATGGTATAGCTTGTGTGTGACCGTGGTGGTGAACACATCAGTTAGGCCACACATATGTGCAAAAAAATTGGTTGCCCTTTTTAATTAGTCCTATGCAGGACATGATGAATGACACGTGGGAGTTGACAGTGGACAACTCGGAACATAACCACGAACCTGCGCAGAGTCTGTTGGGCCACGCATATGTGCGAAGATTTACTAAAGTCGAATACAAGGTGGTGGAGCAGCTAACTGCTCAAAATATGGAGCCACGTAACATATTTTAAACACTGAGCAAGCAGTTCCCCGATAGCCTCCATGTAAAATGCGGTTCAGAAAATTAGAGCGTCATAGATGGACGGAAAGACTCCCAAGCAGGCACTTGAAAATATGCTGCATGAAAACCGATTCATTTACGACACCCGACAGGAACCGAAAACAGATGTCGTAACAGAGCTTTTCTTTGTTCATCCTCGTTCAATTACTATGTGACGTGCATTCCCACACGAGCTGTTGTCGACGCGACCTACAAAACAAACATCTACAACATGCCATTTGTACAGGTTGTGGGTTTGACGTCGACCAACAAGTCTTTTTTTGTCGCACATGCTGTTATCTGCAAGGAACGAAGGGATAACTTCGTGTTGGTGCTTCAGCGAATCAAGTCAATGTTGTAGGAATGGAATGTATGATTCTACGTGTGATAGTCACGGATAGAGAGCTAGCTCTAATTAACGTGTGTAAACAAGTATTCCTGAACGCGTCTAGGTTTCTATGCCAGTTTCACATTGAACAAAATATATTTAAAAAATGTAGGCAAGGGTTCAATAAAGTAGATTGGGAGAAATTTCTGTCGTACTTGCGGAGAGTGTGCGACTCGGCTTTAGAGCCCATGTACGAATACAACTTGGACAAATTGTATAACCGACTCTCGGCTGCCAACCATTTAAGTAAGTGTGTCTTCAGTCCACTAAGAGATGAAGACCGAACACCAAGTAACAGCCAATGGGGAGTTTGTTGGTGCACTTTTGGGTCTGAAGCTTGTTCTTATTACATTGTAATTTGTACGGTCTTTATTCATGATCCTGTATGGTTTTGGTCGAGTCGGCCAAGTCAAAATATCCTCCTATGGACGTTTATGTTGTTAGCATTGTAAAACAGTTTGCAAGTGTGAAACTATTAGTTTGTGTGTTTGTGTGTTTGTCGTTTTGTATTTTCCAAGTATGTTTCTGTGTATAGGGTCCCCACGAAGAACCATGATTCTTCGTGGGACTACATGTTCATGAAGAACTATGTTGTTCATCATGGTTGTTCACCACGAAGACCATTATTCGTGGTGGATAGTTGTTCGCTGGCATGGTCCATGAAGAACTTATTCTTCGTGGGCCTGCAGGTTGTTCGTGAGCCCAGTAACCTTCTTGGTAAGGTTACTGGGTGCTGGGCCTATATATACAGAACCCATGTTTCACAGTAATGTAAGAGAGCACCTAGAGTCTGAACAAGCATTGTATGTATGTTTTTGTAATTGTTCTCTATAGTTTAATCAAAGTTATGAATCTTTGGTTACTTGTGTTTCCATATCTTTTCTTTGGTTTGCTTAACTACGTGGATTTCGCACTCGTATTTGTGTTAACAAACAAGGAAGTAGGTTATCTTGATCCTCCAAGTGGACCTACAGCTAGGAATTTGTTGACAGAAATAAAAACTAAATTGAGTCAATAGTTTTGCACCAAAAAAACGATGACAACATTGCAATTTTGAACTGGGAGCCAAATCTTTTTTTGAACTAAGGGAAAAATTGTAACTTTTAGCTGGCGGCAACACCATAGTTTTACTTTGAAGTGGGGGCAGAAACGTATAAATTTAACTCGGGCCCATACCATTCAAAACAAACCGTAATCAGCACCAAGCCACTAACTTTCTTTATGTTAAAAGATGTTTCCTAACTTATATATTCTAATTTTGCAATCAAGAAAACAAAAGAAAAATCTTTAGGCCATGGGGTGTACTCTAACATTTAGAGTGTTAACAATGACATGGCATGTTAACTAACATTGTAAACCACTCCTCCTTGTGTTAAGGTGCATTAAACGGGTTATGTGTTAACATGTTAACCCAATGTTAAGAGGTTGAATTAATTTTTTTTTGTTTTTTAGATAAAAAACCATTAAAAGATAGTATTAAAGGAGAGGGTTAGATGAAGTTAATGGGATTAAACCATTTCCTTTGAGTAAGACAAAGTGAAATAGGAAAAAATGTTGATGTGGCACTTAGGTGGAGTTAAGATAGGTTAAAATCAACAAGTTGGGCTGCCGCCCATTTAATCCAATAAAATCAACAAGTTGGGCTGCCGCCCATTTAATCTAATAAAATCAACAAACTATTCCCTACGTTAGTTTTGTAGATATAGGTAATAATTTTGTATTGTATCCTTTCTTAGTGTGTGTTGGTAGTGTTTGGTACCAACTCAGGGAGTTTTTGAATGCTTATGTTATTCTATTATCAATTGGGTTGGTGTTGATCCTCATATGTTTACTTGCTATTGTTACATATTTTCACTTTTGTTTGAATTTAAGATATATAAATATACTCATTCACTATTTTTCTTCCTGGAGAATGGCTATTGTTTTAAACTAGAATTGTAGTTCGTGCTTCGCGGCGGGCTTGTCTGAAGGATGTTGGCGAGAATATACTTGTTACATAATATATGGATGAGTTATTATAGACCATGCAGGCGTGGTTACAACAAAGTGTCTAGAGTTAAAAAGTTACATTTAGCTATAATAAGGTAAATAAAAAATAATTAAATTTGTTACTTATTGAAGGTTTAATTTAGATCATGTATGCTTTAATCCACAGTAAAAATAAGTAAGCAACACAATTAAATAAGATATTTAAAGTTAAAAGTTAAAAATTAGTTAGTTAAATAAATAATAAGCAAAATTAATAAAACGGAAAAAGTTAAGAAAAGTTAAAAGAACAAATATTAATAGTTTTAAAAATAAGTTAACTTTATTAAAATTCAAGGATTGTATGGTATCTCTATTAAAGTTCGGGTCGAATCATAACTCATTTATCAAAAGATAATTATTATTAAACTTTATGTGATAAATATGTTAAAATTATTAAAACTTTGGAGTTGTATAATTACGATATTAAAATTCAGATTAAAATTATAAATTAATTACAAGAAAATAAATTAATAATATTGTATGCCTTGAAACTTGAAACTAAAGCCAAAGAAAATAAATCAATATTGTATGCCTTAAAAAGACAAACTAAAGCCACTTATAGAACACTCATAGAATATTACTGTTCACATTTCACAATGTTATTATATAGAATGGTAATGGTATAAATGTTGCAAAAAATTGTGTGCTTTTAGTTTTTTTTTACCTAAACCATAAAATGTTCTAATTCTTTAAGTTATTGTTTTCGTAATTATTAAATGTGTTAGGAGCAGTTAAGGCGAATATGCCTAGGCATAGGTGAAAAGTACAAAAAAGCGTGAGTCTGCAGACAAAAACGCATAATGAAAAAAATAAAAATATATTATATACTAGAAAAATAATACTATTCTTAAATAAAATAAACAAAACTTATTATATAACATTTAAAATAAATTATGTGCTAGAAAAAAAAAACTTATTTGGATTTCAATGTGAATGCGGAAGTGTAAATCAAATAATTGTGAAACAGTTCTATGCGCAAAACAGTGCGCCTAAAAAGCATGCAATAAAGTATGAAAACTGAGTTTAAATGTTTGATAGCAAATAAACTCCATTAGATGCCCTAGTTAACGTGCCTACCTAGCAAGCGACCTGCGAATGCATGCTAGAATGTGTGAACAAAAGGTTTGTGAGTTTACAAGTTTCAATAAGTGTAACATTAGTCGAAAAACGGGTTTTCAAAACCCGCTTCGTTTATTAATCGAATAATCAGTTTTATATTTTTGTTGCTCATTTAATGCCTATTTTAATTTTAAACAATACATAACTAATAAACATTTTAGATTATGGAAATTAAAATTGTTAAAAAATAAAATTAAAACAATTAAAAATGAAAAAGGGCTGCCGGGTTTCGAACCCGGGTCAGCCGGAACCCTTAAACCTCAATCACATAACCACTCCGCCACTTGATGTCTTTGTGAATTCTAGGAAACAATTAAAACATAACTTCAACCGTGAATCAACCTGTTTGCGCCAAACTGAAACCGATATCGGCTTCCAAACGTCCAGGGACTTTTGAGTGATCGCGGATTCTCGCTTATAACCGATAAACCGACATTCTTAATCAATTCAGCCTTTAATGAACTTGAATTCATGTGATGTTCGGGTTTAATAACCGAAAACATTCACTTCCTGAATTACTCCAACAATATCAGTATCTCGCGACTAAAAATCATCCACAGAACTCTCAATTTCACTCTTGCTCTATCGTCAGTTCGTCTGAAACGCTTTTTGAACTCGCCGGACTTTCGCCGGAAAATCGTGTCTTTCATCAAAACGGTAAATTTCTCAATTCTTTCATCTTCTATCAGTTGTTAGGCTTTTGCTAACTCAAACCTTTCAATCGGAATCAATCCCAGACGATGATATCAGATAATCAACACTCGCCGGAAGTTTTCTGAAAAAAAAAAAAAAATCCTACATTGCGCTGTGAAACGGTATAATCATTCAAACCTTATGATAACTCTTGTTTAGTCCTTCAATTCCACAATTAGTTAATCAAAAACTGTTAATTGGTCCGCTCAGACGGAGTTCATAAAAACAGAGCCGACGACATTGCCGGAGTTCTGAGAAAAGTCATCATTCCGGTATGTTCATTCCTAAACCTTTTCCTATCCGTTACATTTTAATCATTCATACGCCTGTTAATTGAATTGAACAAGTTCAGTAGAGTAATCGTTGTCTGGGTTATTATAACGAAGAAGATGAAGTGAGTCTGTATATAAATTTAATATAAATTGGATTATAACTCGGGTTAGACACACAGTCCAGCGGTGGACTGTGTGCAATTGAAACACAGCGATACCGGGTTCGAGTCCGCCCTTATTCCGATTCGTCACAATATTCAGACTTTTTATAAAACCCAAATATGAAAACTTCTAGTTAGTATATAAGAGAAATAAAAACAAGTGTTTTAACCAGGTTAGACACACAGTCCAGCGGTGGACTGTGTGCAACGTTAATAAACAGGTCCCGGGTTCGAGACCTGATACGCACGCCGGTTCGATAGAATTTAAATCCTTTTTAAGAAATGAATTTTGGAATAAATTAAATAGTATATAAATATAATTAAAAACAGAAATATTTCGGGTTAGACACGTAGCTCAGTTGGTAGAGCTGCGTGCACGCGTACGGGAGGTCACGAGTTCGAACCTCACTCAGTGCAAACAATATACACGACCGAACCGGTCAACAAGTCAAAGTCAATGGTCAACGGTCAAACCCAAAAAGTCAACATTTTTTTTTTATTTTTGTTTAATTATTTAATTTAAAAATCAATTAAAAATACTTAAAAATAATGTTTTTAAAGTTAGAAAATAGCCTTAAACTCACAAAAATATATCTAAAAATCCTATTAAAATTATTAATAAAATCCACTCATGTACCATACCTTTTCGTTATTTTTTTTAGGTTAGTTAATCCTCGTCGATCAACTCTCTAAACTCGTGCGCATTCAACATCTTCAACCGAACGCACCCAATGTGAGTGAATCTCTACAAATTCCCCGTTTTAATCACGTTTTTTGGGTGTATCATGTATCTTATTATTTATTACTTTTAAACAATTGTGCATCCATCATATCCATGATCAAATGTGTACTCAATATGTATAAACTGTTTGTGTGGTTAATGCTTAGATTAAATTTATCATTTTCAGTACATACATTATCATAGGCCGCCGCTCCCCATTACCTATGAGCGTTGAGCTGTTCCCCATTACCTATGAGCGTGAACGAGGCGTTGCCAACATACGATCGGCTCCGTTTGATTGAGCCTTGATCGCACATACATTTATCATAGGCCGTTCGTTCCCCATTACCTATGAGCGTGAACGTGACGTTGCCAACATATACAGTATCATTCATGTTATATATTCATGCAAGGTGTTTTGTTATTGTATGTTATTGTTTGTTATTGTTATTGTTATTGTATGTTTATTTACGTTTGCTCACATATGATTATTGCACAATTTTCCATAATAAATATAACAAGAAATCAATAATAAATGTTTTCTAACAAGGTTCACACGCCAACTTATGTTGACCCAAAACCCCCCATTTTTACACATGATACAGGTGATCCAGATGCAGCAAGAAACATATAGGATGGCTTAGAAGAATAAACCGGTTTAGACTTTGGATTGTTTAGTTAGTTATTTTCTTTGTAATTGTATGAACATGTTTGGAATATTGAGGATGTAATTTTGAATTTAATAAATATGAAACATATTAGTAAATATCATGAGCTTTGGTGATAACCCAATTATGCCCTGACTCTTATTGTGACAGATTGGTATCAGAGCCATGACTATAGGGATATAGGATAGGTTATTAGATCCTTAGAGCCTATACTATAGTTGATTAGAATTTTTTAAATTTTTTTGTGTGTTAAATGCAAAATTCATGATGTTTATATGTTTTATGTTTAATGTTACATTCAATGTTATGCAAACATGTTCATAAGTACATATTATTATACAATGCCTATCATGAATCATATTCTCATAACATATCATATCCATGAGAGCACACACCATACAATTTCATGACTTTTACAACGATTTTTGTATTTTCAAATCACATCAAAGTGAGTTCTCATGACGGGCATGTAGTAACTGGAAGGGTACAAGTACCAGTAGTCGGAACGTCCTGTCTAGGCTTGGCATTCGTATAAATCCAAAATAAAGGACCAGTTTGCCTACCTGGGGACTAACGATGAGAGTACGAAGGACCTATTAGGCCAAAGCATGCTATACCAAACGTCGTGTGAGCTAACCCCACTTTGAGTTGTCATTGTGTCTACACCTGGACACCCTCCGACCATACATCTCGCAAACATATTTCATGGTTTTCATTCGGGTGATACGAGTGTTAAAACCGCCAATACCAATGTGAATCCTACCAAGCCAATAGTCATGGGGGGCCGACATGACTATACAGGTGAAGGTATGGGGTACATTTGAGGCCCAAACATGAGCAAACCCAAGACATCCTATGGATGTAGTTGCATTATTGATGTTTATGTTATTTTTATTTTTATTTATTTTTTTAAGACACATGACACCTAAAAAAGACTCCATAAACTCACAATCTTCTTATGTATATTCCTGTAGATGTCGGCTAGGCAACAACGAGGGGGTAGAAGGTCAGGAAGGTCAAACGAACGCTTGGCCACCCAAATCGCAAAACAAATGGCCGCGGTGCTTCCTGACATCGTAGTTCAAGTCCAACAGGCTCTCGCCGCAAATCCCATTAACCCTCCCCAACAAGAAGACCAGAATGTTGACAACCCTCCCTCCAAAAAGTGCTCATACAAACATTTCAAGTCTTGCGATCCCCCGAAATTTGAAGGGACCGAAGGTGTCACTGCCCTCCTCCACTGGTTTGAGGAAATGGAAAACACTTTCCTCAACTGCGATTGTCCCGAGGATCGCAAGGTAAGTTACGCAACCGGGAGGCTATTTGGGGTAGCTCTTACCTGGTGGAATACTGAAAAAGGGAAGAGAGGAGTCGAAGATGCAATGGGCTTAACGTGGGAGGAGTTAAGGGAAATCATGACGAGACGCTTCTGTCCTAGAAGCGAGATCAAAAGGTTAGAGGATGAATTTCATTCGTTGAAGCAAAAGGAGGGAGATCATACTTCCTACAACAAATGATTTTTAGAGTTGAACTAAATGGTCCCTAACTTGTTCACCCCAGTTTACCGCTTAGTCGAACACTATATTCGAGGCCTCCCCTCAAAAATTCAAGACTCAGTTCTCAGCACTTCGCCTGCAACACTCGAAGCTGCTATGGAACTAGCTACCGAGCTTACCGAGAATCGTATTCGCAACGGAAAATTTAAGGACGAGAAAAAGAAAGCCCCCGTTAATGGCCAAACTTCAAACCATTCCACCTCCTCCTCAAAGTTTGCTAATAAGAGGAAACGAAACACAAGAAACTTTGCTGTCACACAAACAAATTTCCGTATCCCTGCTGCACCCGTCACTCAAGTTGTCCCCTCACCTGCACTATATACGAGGCCATACTCCGGCCCATACCCAAAATGCAACCGTTGCCAATACCATCACTTTTCTGATCATCCCTGCCAGCATTACACCGGCTGTGGTCGTGTAGGTCACACCATTCAAACTTGTCGCGTACTTCAGCGAACGAACCGCCATCAGCCCTCAACCCAAACCCACCATCAGATAGTGGGTCAAGCCCAACAACCTTTACTACTACCACCTACCCAACATGTAGCCCAATCCTACTACCAACCCAACTATCCCATGATACAACCTATGCGGGCTTTTTACAACTGTGGAGACCCAAACCACTTTAGAAACACTTGTCCACGCTTGGTGAACATCATTCATGCCCAAGCTCAAGCAAATCCGGTGAATCAAGCTAACCAAGCTCCACCACCTGCAAGAGGAAGAGCTTACAACATCAACGCCAATCCTGTTGAAAATAAAAACGGCCCGAACGAATCACCCAACTAGTTTCCTCACCAAGAATCAAGACTCAACTCCGATCGTCTTGTTTTAATGTTTTCTTTATGTTATCTCAATCTTTCCGTATCCCAGTAGTAAAATTGGGAATTTATGTATCCAAGAATTTTAATGCGAATTGATATTACAGTTTTGTTTTATACTCATTGATTTAACATTCATATCATCATACATCTCGACGTAACTCAATCTCATCATTTAAAGAAGTTGGGTTGTGTCTCACTTTTACATAGACTGACCCCTTCATCATAACAAATGAGAGAGGTACTGTCATCATTCAGTCATGTATCCTTTCAGAATTGAGACTCAAGCTTTGGTTGTTGTGTTTGTTTATGTTTTAGAGTCACATAGAACAGATCATGATTTACTGATAAAGCCAACGAAAATTTGACAAGAATATGGTGGATACGCTGCTGGTACTTCCTATATATAAGTATTCTTGGAAAAGGATCAAAAGCATTACCAGGAGGTTATGAGAAGTTCCGTGTAGGTTTAAATATCGTATGGTTGAAGTTTTTGTTTTATGATACATACCTTATCATTTCAAACGTATCAATTCCCTCAAAACTATTATGCATAAAATCATAACCGACATCAAAGATCAAATCCGAGAAGCCCAACATGTTATCAAATCCGAGAAGCCCAACATGTTTCAGTAACGGAAAACGACGTACGCAAGGAGCTGTCTTGTGGAGCTGAACTTAAAATTGAAACTAAATCCGACGGTATTCTGTACTATCTAGATCGCATATGGATTCCTGACCACAATAACCTTCGTGTTTTCCTTATGAATGAGGCGCACAAAACACGATACTCTATACACCCAAGAGCCGACAAGATGTATCAAGACCTTCGATACACCTACTGGTGGCCTGGAATGAAAAAGGATATTTCTGTTTTTGTTTCCAAGTGCCTTACATGTTCCAAAGTAAAAGCTGAACATCAAAGACCCTTAGGACTTCTGGTCCAACCTGAAATACCTGTATGGAAGTGGGAAAACATAACCATGGACTTCATTACCGGGTTACCTCGCACTTCTGGTGGGTATGACACTATATGGGTAATCATTGATCGTTTTACAAAATCAGCTCACTTCATTCCGATCCGCGAAGATTTCAAGAACGAGAAGTTAGCTCGTATCTACATCAGCGAAATCGTAAGCCGTCATGGTGTACCGTTAAGCATTATTTCAGATCGTGATGGTCGTTTCACTTCACGAACATGGCAAGCCGTACAAGCCGCTTTGGGTACACGATTAGACCTCAGTACCGCTTATCATCCTCAAACTGATGGACAATCTGAACGCACCATCCAAACTCTTGAAGATATGCTTCGAGCATGTGACATAGACTTCAAAGGAAATTGGGACGCTCATCTACCATTAGTTGAATTTTCGTACAACAACAACTATCATTCAAGTATCGGCATGGCACCTTTCGAAGCTTTATATGGTGGTAAGTGCCGATCTCCAGTATGTTGGCACGAAATTGGAGAAGCTCAATTCACCGGTCCAGAATTGATTCAAGAAACAACAGACAAGATCCATCAAATTCGAAATAATCTTCTAGCGGCACAAAGTCATCAAAAGAGTTATGCAGACAAACGACGAAAGCCTTTGGAGTTTAACATTGGTGATCATGTACTTTTAAAAGTATCACCGTGGAAGGGAGTAGTTCGTTTTGGCCAGAAGGGCAAGCTAGCACCACGCTACGTAGGACCTTTCAAGATACTCGAAAGAGTAGGACCTGTAGCATACAAGCTTGATTTACCAGAAGAACTCAATAGAATTCACCCCACATTCCACGTATCAAACTAAAAGAAGTGCCTCGCCGATGAAAACCTCCATATTCCCCTGGAAGATATTCAGATCGATGAATCTATGCACTTCATTGAAAGACCAGTAGAGATCATGGACTTCGGAGAAAAACGTTTAAGACGGAGTCGTATTCCAATTGTAAGGGTACGCTGGGAGTCGAAACGGGGACCTGAGTTTACCTGGGAACGTGAAGACTCAATGCACGAAAAATGCCCTCATCTTTTTCCTGTTACCACTACTACTTAAATTTCGGGACGAAATTTCTAAAAGTAGGGGATACTGTAACATTTGTCGAAAAGCGGGTTTTCAAAACCCGCTTCGTTTATTAATCGAATAATCAGTTTTATATTTTTGTTGCTCATTTAATGCCTATTTTAATTTTAAACAATACATTACTAATAAACATTTTAGATTATGGAAATTAAAATGGTTAAAAAATAAAATTAAAACAATTAAAAATGAAAAAGGGCTGCCGGGTTTCGAACCGGGTCAGCCGGAACCCTTAAACCTCAATCACATAACCACTCCGCCACTTGATGTCTTTGTGAATTCTAGGAAACAATTAAAACATAACTTCGACCGTGAATCAACCTGTTTGCGCCAAACTGAAACCGATATCGGCTTCCAAACGTCCAGGGACTTTTGAGTGATCGCGGATTCTTGCTTATAACCGATAAACTGACATTCTTAATCAATTCAGCCTTTAATGAATTTGAATTCATGTGATGTTCGGGTTTAATAACCGAAAACATTCACTTCCTGAATTACTCCAACAATATCAGTATCTCGCGACTAAAAATCGTCCACAGAACTCTCAATTTCACTCTTGCTCTATCGTCAGTTCGTCTGAAACGCTTTTTGAACTCGCCGGACTTTCGCCGGAAAATCGTGTCTTTCATCAAAACGGTAAATTTCTCAATTCTTTCATCTTCTATCAGTTGTTAGGCTTTTGCTAACTCAAACCTTTCAATCGGAATCAATCCCAGACGACGATATCGGATAATCAACACTCGCCGGAAGTTTTCTGAAAATTCCTACATTGCGCTGTGAAACGGTATAATCATTCAAACCTTCTGATAACTCTTGTTTAGTCCTTCAATTCCACAATTAGTTAATCAAAAACTGTTAATTGGTCCGCTCAGACGGAGTTCATAAAAACAGAGCCGACGACATTGCCGGAGTTCTGAGAAAAGTCATCATTCCGGTATGTTCATTCCTAAACCTTTTCCTATCCGTTACATTTTAATCATTCATACGCCTGTTAATTGAATTGAACAAGTTTAGTAGAGTAATCGTTGTCTGGGTTATTATAACGAAGAAGATGAAGTGAGTCTGTATATAAATTTAATATAAATTGGATTATAACTCGGGTTAGACACACAGTCCAGCGGTGGACTGTGTGCAATTGAAACACAGCGATACCGGGTTCGAGTCCGCCCTTATTCCGATTCGTCACAATATTCAGACTTTTTATAAAACCCAAATATGAAAACTTCCAGTTAGTATATAAGAGAAATAAAAACAAGTGTTTTAACCAGGTTAGACACACAGTCCAGCGGTGGACTGTGTGCAACGTTAATCAACAGGTCCCGGGTTCGAGACCTGATACGCACGCCGGTTCGATAGAATTTAAATCCTTTTTAAGAAATGAATTTTGGAATAAATTAAATAGTATATAAATATAATTAAAAAACAGAAATATTTCGGGTTAGACACGTAGCTCAGTTGGTAGAGCTGCGTGCACGCGTACGGGAGGTCACGAGTTCGAACCTCACTCAGTGCAAACAATATACACGACCGAACCGGTCAACAAGTCAAAGTCAATGGTCAACGGTCAAACCCAAAAAGTCAACATTTTTTTTATTTTTGTTTAATTATTTAATTTAAAAATCAATTAAAAATACTTAAAAATAATGTTTTTAAAGTTAGAAAATAGCCTTAAACTCACAAAAATATATCTAAAAATCCTATTAAAATTATTAATAAAATCCACTCATGTACCATACCTTTTCGTTATTTTTTTTAGGTTAGTTAATCCTCGTCGATCAACTCTCTAAACTCGTGCGCATTCAACATCTTCAACCGAACGCACCCAATGTGAGTGAATCTCTACAAATTCCCCGTTTTAATCACGTTTTTTGGGTGTATCATGTATCTTATTATTTATTACTTTTAAACAATTGTGCATCCATCATATCCATGATCAAATGTGTACTCAATATGTATCAACTGTTTGTGTGGTTAATGTTTAGATTAAATTTATCATTTTCAGTACATACATTATCATAGGCCGCCACTCCCCATTACCTATGAGCGTTGAGCTGTTCCCCATTACCTATGAGCGTGAACGAGGCGTTGCCAACATACGATCGGCTCCGTTTGATTGAGCCTTGATCGCACATACATTTATCATAGGCCGTCCGTTCCCCATTACCTATGAGCGTGAACGTGACGTTGCCAACATATACAGTATCATTCATGTTATATATTCATGCAAGGTGTTTTGTTATTGTATGTTATTGTTTGTTATTGTTATTGTTATTGTATGTTTATTTACGTTTGCTCACATATGATTATTGCACAATTTTCCATAATAAATATAACAAGAAACAATAATAAATGTTTTCTAACAAGGTTCACACGCCAACTTATGTTGACTCAAAAACCCCCATTTTTACACATGATACAGGTGATCCAGATGCAGCAAGAAACATATAGGAGGCTTAGAAGAATAAACCGGTTTAGACTTTGGATTGTTTAGTTAGTTATTTTCTTTGTAATTGTATGAACATGTTTGTAATATTGAGGATGTAATTTTGAATTTAATAAATATGAAACATATTAGTAAATATCATGAGCTTTGGTGATAACCCAATTATGCCCCGACTCTTATTCCGCTGCGGGTCGGGGTGTGACAATAAGAATGAATATTTGCCGGATAGTGTAAAATTCAATTATTTATTTAGGTAGCTAGCCTTTTTACAAGTTACTAAACATCTCAAACCAAAGCTGATTGATTTGTGTTTATGCCTTCTTCCACGTCTATCATATAAACAACGCAAATGTTAGGTCAATATTACACATGTTCGACTCCCAAGTGTGCTAGCGCGACTAGCCCGGGTGGGATTTATCAAACTCAGTAGTACTACTCAAATTACCTTGCTAACTCCCTATATTAACGGTTCGGTGTGTAAGAACTTTCATGATGTGTTTTGCATTTAGTACATAAGTGATATAAAGGAAATACAAAATCTAAAAGTTGCGTTCATGTTTTCTCCCATAAAATCGTGTATAAAAGAGATCATTAAACTCACCTTAGGGTGCGTGTTTTCCAACATATGCAAACAACTATAGGTCACCAGCTAACGGCTATCTATTACACATAATGTCTCTAAGTGCGTGTTCGTATGCGTATATACGACCATTGTGTCCAAACAATCCCATTGTTTTATGTTTTAGGTAAAGACTCACAAATTTGACCAAATTGACCCGACGACCCATTGATGACTCATTAAGTGTATTATAGTTTGTTTGTGATCAGATTGTCATATTAAGCCAACAAAACACATCACATAGCACGTATGACTAATATCTATTATTTTAGCAATAAAGTTTCTCTTTTTAGCAAGTCAAGCATGAAACTCTAGTTCCCAAGAATCATCATGCATGTCAAATTCACTAATCCTGCACGTCTAATATGACTAAGTTTCCAATTTTGGCAAGCTATGACCTCACATGCAACTTTACAACTTTTCACACACCAAAACATGTTTATACAATCCATGTAACAAATTAGTAATGTCGTACATGTTCATCAACATGCAATTTCAATAAAGTTTCCCTTTTTGGAAATCCTAGGTAATCATGCATCATTCACATAATTTAATCACACCAGATTGTTTCATACGTCATAACTAGCACATATAAACCAAGATTGATCACCAATTGTGTCTAACATGCGATCCTACACATGCTAGTATCATAAAAGTTTCCATTGTTAGTAAGTTATGAATAGTACGATGGATTACAAAATTCATTGTTTTTAATATGTTAACATGCTTAGATTAATATATTATCATCATTACAATCATCACAAACCAAGATACTTGCAAATCACATAAACAAGCATCAATAAAAACTAGACACAACAATTAGTTCAACTGAGATTGAATTTGAGTAATCCGATTTAATCTTGAACAAAACATAAAAACTAAAGAAGTCGATCTAGGAACTTACCTGTAAGCGATAGAGATGATTAGAATTGATCTAAAACACCACCAATTGCAAGATCCAACTAGCCCACTCCGGATAAATACCGTCACAGAAATTATCAAGACAATCACGACAACTTCTAGCTAACATCATTAAAAATATGTCCCACACATCACTCGCGTCGCTGTGCCGAACGCAAGTTGCCGGATTGTGGCTATTCACTTTTGTATTCCACATAATCTAATTTTGCGACTAGCACTTTCTCTTTGTACGAAAAATGGATATTGGCCCGCAAGATTATTAGAAATTGTTAAAAATGATGACGGCTCATGCGAAACGAAACCGACGCCTAAACTGTGCATCATCGTGCAATGGATTTCACAAAATAATCATGCATTAAACGTTAAAGAGCACCTAATCGATCTCATTCAAGATGGGTTTGTATGGTACGCATTGTAGACGATTCGACTCTTCTGTGCAATGGATTTCACAAAATAATCATGCATTAAACGTTAAAGAGCACCTAATGATCTCATTCAAGAGGGGTTTGTATGGTACGCATTGTAGACGATTCGACTCTTCTCGCAAATACTGAATCGCCTCCTACATCACCTCGATAATCGAACAAAGGGTGGGATGACATGTTATAAAATTGATTGGAGATGTGTTTTAGTTTGTGATTGGTGTGGGTAAAATATATGTGTATATATTAACAATAATTTAGTTTTTTTTAATAAATGGACCGTTGGTAAACTGTCATGTTGACCACCAACATCGAAATCAGGCAAAAATGCATGTTATGGGCTTGGCGAAATGAACTTTGGTGCCTGGAAATGGTTTGGGGCGATACGGGGCGCCAAAGGGTCTGATGTTGCCAGAGGCGGTATACCACACCCCTGGATAATCGTATAGTGGCTATTCCACCCATGACCCATGTAGTTTATTATGTACATGATAAATGCTTAAAACTAATTCGGTGAAATGTGACAGAGATACATGACTATGTACGTAATTTGGAAACTAACGTAAAGAAGTGTAGTTTGAATTCTGTACGTTTGTTGTCATATTGTTGAAAGAACATCCATGATTATATTATCACAACGTCAAAGCATATCATGAATATTACTTTCCTATTAAATTGTACAACAAAATCTATAGAGAATCTAAGAAATTACTTGTGCGCTTCTCAATTTCATGGTCGGTTGTGACTATAGTAAATTGCCTCAGCCTCCACCTAGCACGTGTTATATCATTACTCCACAAGATACATATTTCTCTGTGAGTTGGAAAAAAGCCGTGTGTGGAAGAAGCAGTTGTCGCAACAATGTGCTCCCTTATGTACGTGGATGTGTGTTTTAATGAAGTTGTTTAAAAGCGACATAGAGGTAGAAGACTATCATCATCATACTAACTATATCCCACCAATAGCAAAGCTAAGGTAGGGTCTGAGGAGGGTAAGATGTAGACAACCTTACCTCTACCTATAGGAACAAAGAGGCTGCTTCCAGTGACACCCTCTGCTCGATAGTGGTATTGCATCAAAGCTTGGACATAAAGCACATAACACACAACAATTGAGAGAAACACCGATTAGAGGTAGAAGACTATGTGATATGAAAAAAATAGAATAGGTTTAGTGGATATACTTGATTTTTGCTTCTCAAACCCTCTAAAACTTCATTTGTACAATATAGTTACACTTTTTTTTCACAAGGAAATTTAAATGAAGTGTTATTAGGTTTTTTCCAAAACATATTGATTTTACACATGTGTTTCTTTCGCAACGTATAACACATCATGATTATATTTCCTTCTTGAACCTCCATGTCTAAACAAATGTGAAAGCGCCAAACTTGGCTTTGTAATCTTTACCCGCTGTCACTCAAAAGTTGAGAGGAGATCTAAAATGAAATCTTAAAATCTATGAACAATCCTTTACCCCATTTTTCTTGCTTGCTATGAGCGTTACTGCTACTCAGAATGGTTTTTCTTTGCCGGTTGATATGTGATCATAAATTATATCTTCAAATTAGGGCATTTTATTTTTATTCATTTTTATACAAATTAACATCAATTTTTTTAAGGGAAAGAAGTTAAACACGTTAAAGTGTTGTCATATTTTTGAAAGAACATCTTAGATTAGATTAATGAAACGTTAAAGGACACATGATCAGCATATTACTCCCTTCTTAAAATGTACAAAAAATCATAACTATATGGAAAAGCTCCAAACACTACTATGCAATCATAGAATTCACACGTATTTGTTATAGTTGCTAGAATAAAGTTTCACTAACTCTATTTAGCACACATGTCATATAAATGCCCAAGAAATCACGTATTGCTATGTGATGTTGAAGCACATGCATAATCGTGAGTGGCTATCCACCCACCCTTGTAATTCATATACATACGTGGATAAATGTTTCAAACGTAATTCGTTGAGATGTGACATAGAGATATACGATTATGTAATGTGACAACTAATGTAAACATGTGTAGTTTGAAGTATATCATAAGCACAACTACATAATTTTTTAGTCTTAGCAAACATACTAAATGAAAGGGCCAGAGGGGTAATTAATAGATAAATAGAGTGTAAAAAGGAAGGGTTAAAATGCAAAATATCACATGAAGGCACCATTATAAATGAAACCCTAATTCTCCATTTTATTATTCAGCACCGATTCTGAGTTCTGACTGCTACTGTCGGTAGGTAAACCCTAGTTCACCACTGCCGCTTCAGACGCATCTTCTGCCTCCACTTGCCGATCCTAGACGAAATTAGCGTACGGACTCAATGGTTAGTTATCTTTAAATATTGGTTTATATTGTTTTTTGATGTTAATTATTCAGAATGATTCTTGATGCAGGGAAATGAAGAATGCATGTTAAATCTTGATAGCATGGTGATTGTTCATAGGAATGTATCACCATGCAGAAGATGAGATCTGCGAACGTGCTGCAGGTAACTTTTTAAAATATTCTATGGATGATTTTTGTATTGGAATGGAATCCTTATTTGATCGATGATTACATTTTTTTGTCAGGTTGATAATAAACGTGAAAATATGTTTTTTTTGTATTGGAATCCTTATAAATTTAATATTTTAATTAAATAGCAATACACAAAGATTTAAAATGCTCCGTAATCATCTTACAAAGATCTTTTGATTTTTGATGTATTATTTTTTGTTTGTAAACGGTATCTAGGGTTTATGTAGTTTAATTGTCAAGAATCATAAATTGTTATTGTTTAATCATTCAAATGTGCCTTTTCCTGATATATTTTTTTTTGTGTTTTTCTCTCCGGTACTACTACTGAAAAGATAAAATGGTGGCTGAAAAGGTGATGGAACTATGCAGGAAAGAGGTTACACCGGTGAGTAATGTGTTTATTAGTTTGTTTATCTATTAATGGATTTTTATTTTTTATCTTCAATAAAAGAAGATGGTTATTACGTACCGTTTAGAATAAGATATGTTTTTTATTTTTATAGGTAACAGTGGTATAAATCTGTGTGACAATTTCTCATGTGCAAAGTTCTGTTATAAGAAAAATCGCATGTGCAAAGCGGTTATTAGTTTGGTTTTATGGATTGGTTTTGTTATTTCATATCATATATATAATCATATGTATTTGTATTTTATCTAAAGTATAGTTATAATAAAAAAGAGGGGGTTATTATATTTGAACTTTGAAGTGATATTGTTGGGGTTTGTATGTATTTTATCTTAAGCTTTGAATTCTATACAACTTTTAAACCTTTGTTGAGGTATTTCATATTAACTTTTTATTTTGGTTACTTTGGATGGACAATCTTTTTTAAACTTTTATTTTTTTGGCATCCTATTTTAAGTTTGTATTAAGAAAGAAAATGAACAACTTGATTAAATTTGGACAACTTCAATTTTTGCACTTTTATTTTATATACTATTTATTTTAAATAAAGGGCCAATAAAGCCTCAACCATTAAACAAAAACTGGAACCACACCATCAGTAATGGTTACGTTAAAAATCTCAAAGTTTTTGTTTTTGAAATCAAAAACCGTTACCAGTAGTTAAACAAAAAGCCACCGGCATATGAACACCTCTAATTGGAACATGTTGACGACAATTAAATGATTAGGTTTCGTGTTGCATAACATAGCCATTTATCAAACATGTAAAGCCAGACACAATCGGGTTTATAATAAAGCTCATTTATCAAACACATAAGCCTGCACATGACTGGGTTAATAAAAAGGTTGACGTGTTAACCCGCTTAAGTTTAAAGGTTTTTTTTTTTTTTTTTTTGTAAAAAGTTTATGGTTATATATTGAGGGGTTTCAAATCTTGTTAATTTTATTCAACTACCTTGGTTAATTTTATTATATCTCAAATCTTGTGTATTTTTCTTGATAAAGGAATCAACTTCATCCACCCCTAAACCGGACAAAGCTTCAAGACAGATGGATAAGAAATTTGTGAAGAACCAGGATTCCAAGAAAGTACCCGTGGGTCCTAAAGGCCAGCCATAAAAAAGGAACAACAGAAAAGGGGAAAACCCAATGCGAATCCCACAAATCACAAAGCCATGTTCTGGACGCTACCTCTTCATCTCTGACTATACAAGACGCCACCACCGCCCAGACGCCACCACCGCCATCCGGACGCTGCAGCTACCCGAACATCACCGTCAAGACAGATGGATAAGAAATTTGTGAAGAATCAGGATTCCAAGAAAGTACCAGTGAGTCCTAAAGGCCAGCCATCAAAACGGAACAACAAAAAAGGGGAAAACCATATGCGAATCCCACAAATCACAAAGCCATGTTCTGGACGCTACCTCTTCATCTCTGACTATACAAGACGCTACCTCTTCATCTCTGACTATACAAGACGCCACCACTGCCATCCGGACGCTGCAGCTACCCTAACACCACTGCCAACCCCACACCGTCGACGGAAACAAGATCCATTACCACCACTATTCGCTGCCACCAGCAGTCTAAGTAGATCTGATCTGTGATTGGATTTGTAGGTGGTTTTCACAGCTAGCCCTAAGGTTGATGTCTGGTTTTGTGAGTTGGGGTGATGGCAGTGTAGGGTTGAAGTCTTTAAATTTGTAAAAATATACGAAAATGTTCATCAACCAATTTTGGTATATATCCAAGTCCCCAAACTTGTCTAGAATACATGTACTTTTTAATTATTTTCAATAGTATGTGCATGTGAGAGAAGTTTAGATGTAGTAGGAAATAAGTGTACTTTTAATAATTATTGATCTTTTATCCTTTTCATTTCCGTAACTGATTTTCCTAATGTAGGTTTTCGTTGAAGATATGTTTGTACAACACGAGATGCTAAACCAAATTAAAATTTTCACCAAGGGCTTGACTTGGAATCGGGTTGATTTTAAAGTTCATAAATTTTTTTTTGTGGAATAGCAATACATTGATGCAAAAACACAACAGGCACAAAGCCTTCCAACAAACCGATATTCTTAAAAAAAGGCCAGGTCTTTTAGATTGAAAACATCGTTAATACCAAATTAAAAACTTCAAGTAATTAATAATTAACTAACACTTGCAATTATCTAATAAAATCAATAATATGCTAAGACATCAAAAAATAAGATTATGTGAAAATATACTAAAAGAGTAAAATAATTAGAAAAACCCTCCTGGAGTTCTAATAAATCTCTTTGTGCCAAAAAATTAAAAAGAAAATTCGTTTTCTTTTAGGCTCAAACTATTGGCACACCAAGGCTGTCTGCATAGTTAGGGTTTACCTACGCTGCATGTAGACCTATACGCAGCGTATAGAGATACCCATCTACGCTGCGTATAGACCAATACGAGCGTAGGTAAAGAGTAGGTACACGACCGACTATCAACCTCGTACCATGTCAAAGCTGTCTGTCTGACATACGCTAGCTATACGCAGTGTACACAACGTACGTCAGACAGATTTGACACTGATACGATGTTGTCTAGGCACGTGAATAAGCTATATGCGGAGTATAAAGCTATACGAAGTTGTTAATTGTGAATTAAAAACTGTATTTAGACATCAATCTATACCTACGAATTCAAACAGCACATCGCATTCTTCACTTCCACTATATAGTTACTTCATTAGTTTGATAAAATGTCATCATTGGGACGTAAAGATCCCACCACCGCCATCCAGACGCCGCAGCTACCCGAACACCACCGCCAACCCCACAACGTCGATGGAAACAAGATCCTTTACCATCACTATTCGCCTCCACCAGCAGACTAAGTATATTTGATCTGTGATTGGATTTGCAGGTAGGTGGTTTGTACACCTAGGCCTAAGGTTGATGATTTGGTTTTAGAGAGTTGGGGTGATGGCAATGTGGGGTTGAAGTCTTTAAATTTGTAAAAATAAACAAAAATGCCCATCAACCAATTTTGGTATATCCAACTCCCCAAACTTGTCTAGAATGCATGTACTTTCTAATTATTTTCAATAGTACGTGCATGTGAGAGAAGTTTAGATGTAGTAGGAAATAACTGTACTTTTAATAATTATTGATCTTTTATCCTTTTCATTTCCGTAACTGATTTTCATACTGTAGGTTTTCGTTGAAGATATGTTTGTACAACACGAGATGCTTTATTCGATATAGAGAGATAGAATATTCGGGTACATACAATTTGATAAACATATAGTTTAAGCGAAATTCTAAACCAAATTAAATTTTTCACCAAGGACTTGACTTGGAATCGAGTTGGTTTTAAAGTTCATAATTTTTTTTTTGTGGAACGTACGACAATATATTGATGAAAAAACACAACAGGCACAAAGCCTTCCAACAAAACAATATTCTTAAAAAAAAGGCCAGGTCTTTTTGATTGAAAACAGCTAATTGATCGTTAATACCAAAATAAAAACTTCAAGTAATTAATAAATAACCAACACTTGCAATTATCTAATAAAATCAATAAATATGCTATGAGATCAAAAAATAAGATTCTTTGAAAATATACTAAAAGAGTAAAATAACTAAAAAAACCCTCCTGGAGTTCTAATAAATCTCTTTGTGCCAAAAAATTAAAAAGAAAATTCATTTTCTTTTAAGCTTAAACTATTGGCATACCAAGGCTGTCTATCTGCACACTTAGGGTTTACCTATGCTGCGTGTAGACCTATACGCAACGTATAAGGTTACATGTATATGCTGCGTATAGCTCTATATGCAGCGTACGCAGCATATGTACAGTGTACATACGTTGCGTATAGAGCTACACGCAGCATATGTGAGACAGATTTGACACTGATACGATGTTGTCTAGGCACGTGAATAAAGCTATACTCGAAGTATAGAGCTATAAGAGGCTGCTAATTGTGAATTAAAAACTGTATTTAGACATCCATCTCTGCCTACGAATTCAAACAACACATCGCAATCTACACTTCCACTGTATAGTTACTTCATTAGTTGAGATAAAAATGTCATCATTTTGGGACGAGAATTATTTCTTTAATCATTATTCTAACGATGTATGGGGAGTAAATGATGCTAACGAGGAGGAGGAGGTTGTGTTCGGTGTCCCTATTGATAAAAAATACAGTTGCAAGACTTGAACGAGGCTCCGACTCCACCTGTTGATCAACCATATTACCCGGCGCATCAAGTGATCCGGATTACGGATACGAGTATGAATCTCTGTACGTGCAACAAGGTAATCTGGATGGATACGTAGGATACAGTGCTGAGAATGCCCTTGTTGATGAACCATATAACCCGACGCAATCGTATCCGGATTACGGATACGGGTGTAGTTCCTTACGTGAACAAGATAGTTCCGATAGATACGGAGGATACGGGGTGAAGTTTCTTACGTGCAACGAGATAGTTCGGATAGATATGAAGGATACGGTGGATACGGTGATGTGGCTCCTAACACACCACTCTATGATGATTATCTACCCTCTACCCCGTACAATCCATTCAAAAAATTAACGAGGTATCACATTAATATTTATATTATTGTTATATTATAATTATCATTATTATTGTTAGAATTATAATTATCATTATTATTGTTAAAATTATAACGATTGTTCATATTATTATTATTATTATTATTATTGTTATTATTATTATTATAATTGTTAAAATAATAATAATTATTATTATTGTTAAAACTATAATTATTACTACTATTGTTAAAATTGTAATTATTATTATTATTATTGTTAAAATTATAATTATTATTACGATTGTTAAAATTATAATTAATAATACTATTGTTAAAATTGTAATTATCATTAGTATTGTTACAATTATAAATATTGTTAGTATTATAATTATTATTATTAATATTGTTAAAATTACAACTATTATTTGTATTGTTAAAATTATATAACTATAGTTAATATTATAGTTATTATTATTATTATTGTTAAAATTATTGTTATTATTATTACTATTGTTAAAATTGTAATTATCATTGTTATTATTATTATTGTTAAAATTATAATAATAATTATTATTATTGTTAAAATTATAATTATTATTACTATTGTTAAAATTGTAATTATCATTAATATTGTTAAAATTATAATTATTGTTATCATTACTAAATTTTATTGTTAAAGTACGTATTATTGTTGTTATAATTCTTAATAATAATATTATTATTGTTAAAATATTATTAATACTATTATTGTTAATAACGTAACTGACTTTTAGCGTTTCATGTCTCTAACTGATATGAAGAATTGGGTACAAGCAATGGCAAAGAAGAATGGTTACGTTACTGTTACCCGCCGATCGAAAAATATTGGTGGTAGTACGGGGATGGTATAGCTTGTGTGTGACCGTGGTGGTGAACACATCAGTTAGGCCACGCATATGTGCAAAAAAATTGGTTGCCCTTTTTAATTAGTCCTATGCGGGACGTGATGAATGACACGTGGGAGTTGACAGTGGACAACTCGGAACATAACCACGAGCCTGTGCAGAGTCTGTTGGGCCACACATATGTGCGAAGATTTACTAAAGTCGAATACAAGGTGGTGGAGCAGCTAACTGCTCAAAACATGGAGCCACGTAACATATTTTAAACATTGAGCAAGCAGTTCCCAGATAGCCTCCATGTTTAGAAAGACGTGCAAAATGCGGTTCAGAAAATTAGAGCGTCATAGATGGACGGAAAGCAGGCATTTGAAAACATGTTGCATGAAAACCGATTCATTTACGACACCCGACAGAACCGAAAACAGATGTCGTAACAGAGCTTTTCTTTGTTCATCCTCATTCAATTACTATGTGGCGTGCATTCCCGCACGAGCTGTTGTCGACGCGACCTACAAAACAAACATCTACAACATGCCATTTGTACAGGTTGTGGGTTTGACGTCGACCAACAAGTCTTTTTGTGTCGCACATGCCGTTATCTGCAAGGAACGAACGGATAACTTCGTGTTGGTGCTTGAGCGAATCAAGTCAATGTCGCAGGAATGGAATGTATGATTCTGCGTGTGATAGTCACGGATAGAGAGCTAGCTCTAATTAACGGGTGTAAACAAGTATTCCTGAACGCGTCTAGGTTTCAATGCCGGTTTCACATTGAACAAAATATATTTAAAAAAGGTAGGCAAGGGTTCAATAAAGTAGATTGGTAGAAATTTTTGTCGTACTTGCGGAGAGTGTGCGACTCTGCTTTAGAGCCCATGTACGAATACAACTTGGACAAATTGTATAACTGACTCTCGGCTGCCAACCGTTTAAGTAAGTGTGTCTTCAGGCCACTAAGAGATGAAGACCGAACACCAAGTAACAACCAATGGGGAGTTTGTTGGTGCACTTTTGGGTCTGAAGCTTGTTCTTATTACATTGTAATTTGTACTGTCTTTATTCATGATCCTGTATGGTTTTGGTCGAGTCGGCCAAGTCAAAATATCCTCCTATTTTGACTTAGCACAACGTTTATGTTGTTAGCATTGTAAAACACTTTGCAAGTGTGCAACTATTAGTTTGTGTGTTTGTCGTTTTGTATTTTGCAAGTATGTTTCTGTGTATAGGGTCTCCACGAAGAACCCAGATTCTTCGTGGGACTACATGTTCATGAAGAACCATGTTGTTCATCATGGTTGTTCACCACGAAGACCATTATTCGTGGTGGATAGTTGTTCGCTGGCATGGTCCATGAAGAACTTTTTCTTCGTGGGCCTGCAGGTTGTTCGTGAGACCAGTAACCTTCTTCGTAAGGTTACTGGGTGCTGGGCCTATATATACAGAACCCATGTTTCACAGTAATGTAAGAGAGCACCTAGAGTCTGAACAAGCATTGTATGTATGTTTTTGTAATTGTTCTCTTAGTTTAATCAAAGTTGTGAATCTTTGGTTACTTGTGTTTCCATATCTTTTCTTTGTTTTGCTTAACTACATGGATTTCGCACTCGTATTTGTGTTTACAAACAAGGAAGTAGGTTATCTTGATCCTCCAAGTGGACCTACAGCTAGGAATTTGTTGACACAAATAAAAACTAAATTGAGTCAATAGTTTTGCACAAAAAAAAACGATGACAATATTGCATTTTTGAACTGGGAGCCAAATCTTTTTTTGAACTAAGGGAAAAATTGTAACTTTTAGCTGGCGGCAACACTTTAGTTTTACTTTGACGTGGGGGGGCAGAAACGTATAAATTGAACTTGGGACCATACCATTTAAAACAAACCGTAATCAGCACCAAGCCACCAACTTTCTTTATGATGTTTCCTAACTTATATATTCTAATTTTGCAATCAAGAAAACAAAAGAAAAATCTTTAGGCCATGGGGTGTACTCTAACATTTAGAGTGTTAACTATGACATGGAATGTTAACTAACATTGTAAACCACTCCTCCTTGTGTTAAAGTGCATTAATCGGGTTATGTGTTAACATGTTAACCCAATGTTAAGAGGTTGAATTAATTGTTTTTTTGTTTTTAGATAAAAAACCATTAAAAGATAGTATTAAAGGAGAGGGTTAGATGAAGTTAATGGGAGTAAACCATTTCCTTTGAGTAAGACAAAGTTAAATAGGAAAAAATGTTGATGTGCACTTAGGTGGAGTTAAGATAGGTTAAAATCAACAAGTTGGGCTGCCGCCCATTTAATCCAATAAAATCAACAAGTTGGGCTGCCGCCCATTTAATCTAATAAAATCAACAAACTATTCCCTACGTTAGTTTTGTAGATATAGGTAATAATTTTGTATTGTATCTTTTCTTAGTGTGTGTTGGTAGTGTTTGGTACCAACTCAGGGAGTTTTTGAATGCTTATGTTATTCTATTATCAATTGGGTTGGTGTTGATCCTCATATGTTTACTTGCTATTGTTACATATTTTCACTTTTATTTGAATTTAAGATATATAAATATACTCATTCACTATTTTTCTTCCTGGAGAATGGCTATTGTTTTAAACTAGAATTGTAGTTCGTGCTTCGTGGCGGGCTTGTCTGAAGGATGTTGGCGAGAATATACTTGTTACATAATATATGGATGAGTTATTATAGATCATGTAGGCGTGGTTACAACAAAGTGTCTAGAGTTAAAAAGTTACATTTAGCTATAATAAGGTAAATAAAAAATAATTAAATTTGTTACTTATTGAAGGTTTAATTTAGATCATGTATGCTTTAATCCATGGTAAAAATAAGCAAGCAACACAATTAAATAAGATATTTAAAGTTAAAAGTTAAAAATTAGTTAGTTAAATAAATAATAAGCAAAACTAATAAAACCGAAAAAGTTAAGAAAAGTTAAAAGAACAAATATTTATAGTTTTAAAAATAAGTTAACTTTATTAAAATTCAAGGATTGTATGGTATCTCTATTAAAGTTCGGGGTCGAATCATAACTCATTTATCAAAAGATAATTATTATTAAACTTTATGTGATAAATATGTTAAAATTATTAAAACTTTGGAGTTGTATAATTACGGATATTAAAATTCAGATTAAAAATATAAATTAATTACAAGAAAATAAATTAATAATATTGTATGCCTTGAAACTTGAAACTAAAGCCAAAGAAAATAAATCAATATTGTATGCCTTAAAAAGACAAACTAAAGCCACTTATAGAACACTCATAGAATATTACTATTCACATTTCAAAATGTTATTATATAGAATGGTAATGGTATAAATGTTGCCAAAAATTGTGTGCTTTTAGTTTTTTTTACCTAAACCATAAAATGTTCTAATTCTTTAAGTTATTGTTTTCGTAATTATTAAATGTGTTAGGCGCAGTTAAGGCGAATTTGCCTAGGCATAGGTGAAAGGTACAAAAAAGCGAGAGTCTGCAGACAAAAACGCATAATGAAAAAACTAAAAATATATTATGTACTAGAAAAATAATACTATTCTTAAATAAAATAAACAAAAGTTATTATATAACATTTAAAATAAATTATGTGCTGGAAAAAATACTTATTTGGATTTCAATGTGAATGCGGAAGCATAAATCAAATAATTGTGAAACAGTTCTATGCGCAAAACAATGCGCCTAAAAAGCATGCAATAAAGTATGAAAACTGAGTTTAAATGTTTGATAGCAAATAAACTCCATGAGATGCCCTAGTTAACGTGCCTACCTAGCTAGCGACCTGCGAATGCATGCTAGAATGTGTGAACAAAAGGTTGGTGAGTTTACAAGTTTCAATAAGAATGAATATTTGCCGGATAGTGTAAAATTCAATTATTTATTTAGGTAGCTAGCCTTTTTACAAGTTACTAAACATCTCAAACCGAAGCTGACTGATTTGTGTTTATGCCTTCTTCCACGTCTATCATATAAACAACGCAAATGTTAGGTCAATATTACACATGTTCGACTCCCAAGTGTGCTAGCGCGACTAGCCCGGGTGGGATTTATCAAACTCAGTAATACTACTCAAATTACCTTGTTAACTCCCTATATTAACGGTTCTTTGTGTAAGAACTTTCATGATGTGTGTTGCCTTTAGTACATAACTGATATAAAGGAAATACAAAATCTAAAAGTTGCGTTCATGTTTTATCCCATAAAATCATGTATAAAAGAGATCATTAAACTCACCTTAGGGTGCGTGTTTTCCAACATATGCAAACAACTATAGTTCACCAGCTAACGGCTATCTATTACACATAATGTCTCTAAGTGCGTGTTCGTATGCGTTCATACGACCATTGTGTCCGAACAATCCCATTGTTTTATGTTTTAGGTAAAGACTCACAAATTTGACCTAATTGACCCGACGACCCATTGATGACTCATTAAGTGTATTATAGTTTGTTTGTGATCATATTGTCATATTAAGCCAACAAAACACATCACATAGCACGTATGACTAATATCTATTATTTTAGCAATAAAGTTTCTCTTTTTAGCAAGTCAAGCATGAAACTCTAGTTCCCAAGAATCATCATGCATGTCAAATTCACTAATCCTGCACGTCTAATATAACTAAGTTTCCAATTTTGGCAAGCTATGACCTCACAGCAACTTTACAACTTTTCACACACCAAAACATGTTTATACAATCCATGTAACAAATTAGTAATGTCGTACATGTTCATCAACATGCAACTTCAATAAAGTTTCCCTTTTTGGAAATCCTAGGTAATCATGCATCATTCACATAATTTAATCACACCAGATTGTTTCATACGTCATAACTAGCACATATAAACCAAGATTGATCACCAATTGAGTCTAACATGCGATCCTACACATGCTAGTATCATAAAAGTTTCCATTGTTAGTAAGTTATGAATAGTACGATCGATTACCAAATTCATTGTTTTTAATATGTTAACATGCTTAGATTAATATATTATCATCATTACAATCATCACAAACCAAGATACTTGCAAATCACATAAACAAGCATCAATAAAAACTAGACACGACAATTAGTTCAACTGAGATTGAATTTGAATAATCCGATTTAATCTTGAAAAAAACATAAAAACTAAAGAAGTCGATCTAGGAACTTACCTGTAAGCGATAGAGATTATTAGAATTGATCTAAAACACCACCAATTGCAAGATCCAACTAGCCCACTCCGGATAAATACCGTCATAGAAATTATCAAGACAATCACTACAACTTCTAGCTAACATCCTTAAATATATGTCCCACACATCACTCACGTCGCTGTGCCGAACGCAAGTT
Source organism: Scalesia atractyloides (assembly GCA_947069175.1). Classification (NCBI taxonomy): domain Eukaryota; kingdom Viridiplantae; phylum Streptophyta; class Magnoliopsida; order Asterales; family Asteraceae; genus Scalesia; species Scalesia atractyloides. Next base: position 11,096,448 of record CAMTDV010000004.1, read on the forward strand.
GCCGGATTGTGGCTATTCACTTTTGTATTCCACATAATCTAATTTTGCGACTAGCACTTTCTCTTTTTATGAAAAATGGATACTGGCCCACAAGATTATTAGAAATTTCATACGAAACGAAACCGACGCCTAAACTGTGCATCATCGTGCAATGGATTTCACAAAAATAATCATACATTAAACATTAAAGAGCACCTAATCGATCTCATTCAAGAGGGGTTTGTAGGGTACGCAGTGTAGACGATTCGACTCTTCTCGCAAATACTGAATCGCCTCCTACATCACCTCGATAATCAGACAAAGGGTGGGATGACATTTTTGTTATAAAATTGATTGGAGAGAATGTGTGTGTTTTAGTTTATGATTGGTGTGGGTAAAATATATGTGTATATATTAACAACAATTTAGTTTTTTAATAAATTGGACCGTTGGTACTCTGTCATGTTGACCACCAACATCGAAATCAGGCAAAAATGTACGTTATGGGCTTGGCGAAATGAACTTTGGTGCCTGGAAATGGTTTGGGGCGATACGGGGCGCCAAAGGGTCTGATGTGGTTAGAGGCGGTATACCACACCCCTGGATAATCGTATAGTGGCTATCCCACCCATGACCCATGTAGTTCATTATGTACATGATAAATGCTTAAAACTAATTTGGTGAAATGTGACAGAGATACATGACTGTGTACAATTTGGAAACTAACGTAAAGAAGTGTAGTTTGAATTCTGTACGTTTGTTGTCATATTGTTGAAAGAACATCCATGATTATATTATCACAACGTCAAAGCATATCATGAACATATTACTTTCCTATTAAAATGTACCACAAAATCTATAGAGAATCTAAGAAATTGCTTGTGCGCTTCTCAATTTCATGGTCGGTTGTGACTATAGTAAATTGCTTCAGCGTTCACCTAGCACGTGTTATATCATTACTCCACAAGATACATATTTCACTGTGAGTTGGAAAAAAACCGTGTGTGGAAGAAGCAACTGTCACAACAATGTGCTCCCTTATGTACGTGGATGTGTGTTTTAATGAAGTTGTTTAAAAGCGACATAGAGGTAGAAGACTATCATCATCATACTCACTATATCCCACCAATAGCAAAGCTAAGGTAGGGTCTGAGGAGGGTAAGATGTAGACAACCTTACCTCTACCCGTAGGAATAGAGAGGCTGCTTCCAGTGATACCCTCTGCTCGATAGTAGTATTGCATCAAGGCTTGGACATAAGGCACATAACACACAACAATTGAGAGAAACACCGATTAGAGGTAGAAGACTATGTGATATGAAAAAATAGAATAGGTTTAGTGGACATACTTGATTTCTGCTTCTCAAACCCTCTAAAACTTCTTTTGTACAATATAGTTACACTCATTTTTCCCAAGGAAATTTAAATGAAGTGTTATTAGGTTTTTTCCAAAACATATTGATTTTACACATGTGTTTCTTTCGCAACGTATAACACATCATGATTATATTTCCTTCTTGAACCTCCATGTCTAAACAAATGTGAAAGCGCCAAACTTGGCTTTGTAATCTTTACCCGCTGTCACTCAAAAGTCGAGAGGAGATCTAAAATGAAATCTTAAAATCTATGAACAATCCTTTACCCCATTTTTCTTGCTTGCTATGAGCGTTACTGCTACTCAGAATGGTCTTTCTTTGTTGGTTGATATGTGATCATAAATTATATCTTCAAATTAGGACACTTTATTTTTATTCATTTTTATACAAATTAACATCAATTTTTTTAAGGGAAAGAAGTTAAACACGTTAAAGTGTTGTCATATTTTTGAAAGAACATCTTAGATTAGATTAATGAAACGTTAAAGGACACATGATCAGCATATTACTCCCTTCTTAAAATGTGCAAAAAATCATAACTATATGGAAAAGCTCCAAACACTACTATGCAATCATAGAATTCTCACGTATTTGTTATAGTTGCTAGAATAAAGTTTCACTAACTCTATTTAGCACACATGTCATATAACTGCCCAAGAAATCACGTATTGCTATGTGATGTTGAAGCACATGCATAATCGTGAGTGGCTATCCCACCCACCCTTGTAATTCATATACATACGTGGATAAATGTTTCAAACGTAATTCGTTGAGATGTGACATAGAGATATACGATTATGTAATGTGACAACTAATGTAAACATGTATAGTTTGAAGTATATCATAAGCACAACTACATAATTTTTTAGTCTTAGCAAACATACTAAATGAAAGGGCCAGAGGGGTAATTAATAGATAAATAGAGTGTAAAAAGGAAGGGTTAAAATGCAAAATATCACATGAAGGCACCATTATAAATGAAACCCTAATTCTCCATTTTATTATTCAGCACCGATTCTGAGTTCTGACTGCTACTGTCGGTAGGTAAACCCTAGTTCACCACTGCCGCTTCAGACGCATCTTCTGCCTCCACTTGCCGATCCTAGACGAAATTAGCGTACGGACTCAATGGTTAGTTATCTTTAAATATTGGTTTATATTGTTTTTTGATGTTAATTATTCAGAATGATTCTTGATGCAGGGAACTGAAGAATGCATGTTAAATCTTGATAGCATGGTGATTGTTCATAGGAATGTATCACCATGCAGAAGATGAGATCTGCGAACGTGCTGCAGGTAACCTTTTTTAAATATCTATGGATGATTTTTGTGTTGGAATGGAATCCTTATTTGATCGATGATTACATTTTTTTGTCAGGTTGATAATAAACGTGAAAATATGTTTTTTGTATTGGAATCCTTATAAATTTAATATTTTAATTAAATAGCAATACACCAAGATTTAAAATGCTCCGTAATCATCTTACAAAGATCTTTTGATTTTTGATGTATTATTTTTTGTTTGTAAACGGTATCTAGGGTTTATGTAGTTTAATTGTCAAGAATCATAAATTGTTATTGTTTAATCATTCAAATGTGCCTTTTCCTGATATATTTTTTTTGTGTTTTTCTCTCCGGTACTACTACTGAAAAGATAAAATGGTGGCTGAAAAGGTGATGGAACTATGCAGGAAAGAGGTTACACCGGTGAGTAATGTGTTTATTAGTTTGTTTATCTATTAATGGATTTTTATTTTTTATCTTCAATAAAAGAAGATGGTTATTACGTACCGTTTAGAATAAGATATGTTTTTTATTTTTATAAATAACAGTCGTATAAATCTGTGTGACAATTTCTCATTGGGTTAAAACTAGGAATGAGCATGGTTCTGTTATAAGAAAAATCGCATGTGCAAAGCGGTTATTAGATTGGTTTTATGGATTGGTTTTGTTATTTCATATCATATATATAATCATATGTATTTGTATTTTATCTTAAGTATAGTTATAATAAAAAGAGGGGGTTATTATATTTGAACTTTGAAGTGATATTGTTGGGGTTTGTATGTATTTTATCTTAAGCTTTGAATTCTATACAACTTTTAAACCTTTGTTGAGGTATTTCATATTAACTTTTTATTTTGGTTACTTTGGATGGACAATCTTTTTTAAACTTTTATTTTTTTGGCATCCTATTTTAAGTTTGTATTAAGAAAGAAAATGAACAACTTGATTAAATTTGGACAACTTCAATTTTTGCACTTTTATTTTATATACTATTTATTTTAAATAAAGGGCCAATAAAGCCTCAACCATTAAACAAAAACTGGAACCACACCATTAGTAATGGTTACGTTAAAAATCTCAAAGTTTTTGTTTTTGAAATCAAAAACCGTTACCAGTAGTTAAACAAAAAGCCACCGGCATATGAACACCTCTAATTGGAACATGTTGACCACAATTAAATGATAAGGTTTCGTGTTGCATAACATAGCCATTTATCAAACATGTAAAGCCAGACACAATCGGGTTTATAATAAAGCTCATTTATCAAACACATAAGCCTGCACATGACTGGGTTAATAAAAAGGTTGACGTTATTAACCCGCTTAAGTTTAAAGCTTTTTTAAAAAGTTTATGGTTATATATTGAGGGGTTTCAAATCTTGTTAATTTTATTCAACTACCTTGGTTTATATCTCAAATCTTGTGTATTTTTCTTGATAAAGGAATCAACTTCATCCAACCCTAAACTGGAAAAAGCTTCAAGACAGATGGATAAGAAATTTGTGAAGAACCAGGATTCCAAGAAAGTACCCATGGGTCCTAAAGGCCAGCCATAAAAAAGGAACAGCAGAAAAGGGGAAAACCATATGCGAATCCCACAAATCACAAAGCCATGTTCTGGACGCTACCTCTTCATCTCTGACTATACAAGACGCCACCACCGCCAAGACGCCACCACCGCCATCCGGACGTTGCAGCTACCCGAACACCACCGTCAAGACAGATGGATAAGAAATTTGTGAAGAATCAGGATTCCAAGAAAGTACCAGTGAGTCCTAAAGGCCAGCCATCAAAAAGGAACAACAAAAAAGGGGAAAACCATATGCGAATCCCACAAATCACAAAGCCATGTTCTGGACGCTACCTCTTCATCTCTGACTATACAAGACGCCATCACTGCCATCCGGACGCTGCAGCTACCCTAGCACCACTGCCAACCCCACACCGTCGACGGAAACAAGATCCATTACCACCACTATTCGCTGCCACCAGCAGTCTAAGTAGATCTGATCTGCGATTGGATTTGTAGGTGGTTTTCACAGCTAGGCCTAAGGTTGATGATCTGGTTTTGTGAGTTGGGTGATGGCAGTGTAGGGTTGAAGTCTTTAAATTTGTAAAAATATACGAAACGAAACGGACGCCTAAACTGTGCATCGTCGTACAATAATGGATTTTCACAAAAATAATCATGCATTAAACGTTAAAGAGCACCTAATCGATCTCATTCAAGAGGGGTTTGTATGGTACGCATTGTCGACGATTCGACTCTTCTCGCAAATACCGCCTCCTACATCACCTTGATAATCGGATGAAGGGTGGGATGACATTTTTTTTTTATAAAAATGATTGTAGAGAATGTATGTGTTTTATTGAGTTAGTTTGTGATTGGTGTGGGTAAAATATACGTATATGGGCTTGGCGAAATGAACTTTGGCGCCTGGAAATGGTTTGGGGCGTTATGGGGCGCCAAAGGGTCTGATGTAGTCAGAGGCGGTATACCACACCACCTGGATAATCGTATAGTGGCTATCCCACCCATGACCCATGTAGTTTATTATGTACATCATAAATGCTTAAACCTAATTTGGTGAAATGTGACAGAGATACATGACTATGTACGTAATTTGTAAACTAACGTAAAGAAGTGTAGTTTGAATTCTGTACGTTTGTTTTCAAATTGTTGAAAGAACATCCATGATTATATTATCACAACGTCAAAGCACATCATGAACATATTACTTTCCTATTAAAATGTACCACAAAATCTATAGAGAATCTAAGAAATCGCTTGTGCGCTTCTTAATTTCATGGTTGGTTGTGACTATAGTAAATCGCCTCAGCCTCCCCCTAGCACGTGTTATATCATTACTCCACAAGATACACATTTCTCTGTGAGTTGGAAAAAAACTGTGTGTGGAAGAAGCAATTGCCACAACAATGTGCTCCCTTATGTACGTGGATGTGTGTTTTAATGAAGTTGTTTAAAAGCGACATAGAGGTAGAAGACTATCATCATACTCACTATATCCCACCAAAAGTCGAGAGGAGATCTAAAATGAAATCTTAAAATCTTGCTATGAACGTTACTGCTACCCAGAATGGTGTTTCTTTGCCGGTTGATATGTGATCATAAATTATATGTTCAAATTAGATCTTCAAATTAGGATATTTTATTTTTTATTCATTTTTATACAAATTAAGATCAATCTTTTTTTTGTAATGGAAAGAAGTTAAACACGTTAAAGTGTCGTCATATTTTTGAAAAAACATTATAGATTAGATTAATGAAACGTTAACGTACACATAATCAGCATATTACTCCCTTATTAAAATGTACCAAAAATCATAACTATATGGAAAAGCTCCGCACACTGCTATGCAATCATAGAATTCACATGTATTTGTTATCGTTGCTAGATTAAGTTTCATTAACTCTATTTAGCACACATGTCATATAATTGTCCTTGAAATCACATATTGCTATGTGATGTTGAAGCACATGCATAATCGTGAGTGGCTATCTCACCCACCCATGTAAGTCGTATGTGTACGTGAATTAATGCTTCAAACCTAATTCGATGAAATGTGATATAGAGATACACGACTATATATGTAATGTGAAAACTAATACTATATATGTAATGTGAAAACTAATATAAACATGTGTAGTTTGAAGTATATCATAAGCACAACTACATAATTTTCTAGTCTTAGCAAACATACTAAATGAAAGGGCCAGATGGGTAATTAATAGATAAATAGAATGAAAAAACGAGGGGTTAAAAAGGAAAATCTCACATGAAGGCACCATTATAAATGAAACCCTAATTCTCCATTTTATTATTCAGCGCCGCATCTGACTCCCACTGTCGGTAGGTAAACCCTATTTCACCACTGCCGCTTAAGACGCATCTTCTGCCTAGACGAAATTAGCGTACGGACTCAATGGTTAGTTATCTTTAAATATTGGTTTATATTGTTCTGTGCTGTTGATTATTCTGACTGATTCTTGATGCAGGGAACTGAAGAATGCATGTTAACTAATGTTGATAGCATGGTGATTGTTCATAGGAATGTATCACCATGCAGAAGATGAGATCTACAGATGATTTTTGTATTGGAATGGAATCCTTATTTGATTGATGATTACATTTTTTGTCAGGTTGATAATAAACGTGAAAATATGTGTTTTTTTTTGGATGGAATCCTTATAAAAGTAATATTTTACTTAAAGATTTAAAATGCTCCGTAATCATCTTACAAAGATCTTTTGATTTTTGATGTAATATTTTTATGTTTGTAAACGGTAATCTAGGGTTTATGTTGTTGAATTGTCAAGAATCATAAATTGTTATTGTTTAATCATTCAAATGTGCCTTTTCCTGATATTTTTTTTAGTGTTTTTCTCTCCGGTAGTACTACTGAAAAGATAAAACGGTGGCTGAAAAGGTGGTGGAACTTTTCAGGAAAGAGGTTACACCGGTGAGTAATGTATTTATTAGTTTGTTTATCTATTAATGGAATTTTATTTTTTATCTTCAATAAAAGAAGATGGTTATTACGTACTGTTTTGAATTAAGATATGTTTTTTTTATTTTTATAAATAACAGTGGTATAAATCTGTGTGACAATTTCTCGTTGGGTTAAAACTAGGAATGAGCATAGTTCTGTTATAAACCATGAAAAATCGCATGTGCAAACCGGTTATTAGTTTGGTTTTATGGATCGGTTTTGTTATTTCATATCATATATATAATCATATGTATTTGTATTTTATCTGAAGTATAGTTATAACAAAAAAGAGGGGGTTATTATATTTGAACTTTGAAGTGATATAGTTGGGGGTTGTATGTATTTTATCTTAAGCTTTGAATTCTATACAACTTTTAAAACTTTGTTTGGGTATTTCATATTAACCTTTTATTTTGGTTACTTTGGATGGACAACCTTTTTTAAACTTTTATTTTTTTGGCATCCCATTTTAAGTTTGTATTAAGAAAGAAAACGAACAAATTCATTAATTAAATTTGGACAACTTCAATTTTTGCACTTTTATTTTATATACTATTTATTTTAAATAAAGGGCCAATAAAGCCTCAACCATTAAACAAAAACTGGAACCACACCCATTAGTGATGGTTATGTTAAAAATCTCAAAGTTTTTGTTTTTGAAATCAAAACCGTTACCAGTAGTTAAACAATAAGATGTCGGCATGTGAACACCTCTAATCGGAACATGTTGACGGCATCTAAATAATAAGGTTTCCTGTTGCATAACATAGTCCATTTATCAAACATCTAAGGCCAGACACAATCGGGTTTATAATAAAGCCCATTTATCAAACATGTAAGCCTGCACATGACTGGGTTAATAAAAAGGTTGAATTCTTAATCCGTTTAAATTTAAAGGTTTTTAAAAAGTTTTGGTTATATATTGAGGGGTTTCAAATATCGTTAATTTTATTATATCTCAAATCTTGTGTATTTTTCTTGATAAAGGAATCAGCTTTATCCAACCCTAAACCGGACAAAGCTTCAAGACAGATGGATAAGAAATTTGTGAAGAATCAGGATTCCAAGAAAGTACCCGTGGGTCCTAAAGGCCAGCCATCAAAAAGGAACAATAGAAAAGGGGAAAACCCTATGCGAATCCCACAAATCACAAAGCCATGTTCTGGACGCTACCTCTTCATCTCTGACTATACAAGATGCCACCACCGCCAAGACGCCACCACCTCCATCCGGATGCTGCAGCTACCTGAACACCACCGCCAAGACAGATGGATAAGAAATTTGTGAAGAATCAGGATTCCAAGAAAGTACCCGTGAGTCCTAAAGGCCAGCCATCAAAAACGAACAACATATAAGGGGAAAACTCTATGCGAATCCCACAAATCACAAAGCCATGTTCTGGACGCTACCTCTTCATCTCTGATTATACAAGACGCCGCCACCGCCATCCGGACGCTGCAGCTACCCTGACACCACTGCCAACCCCACACGGAAACAAGATCCATTACCACCACTATACGTCGCCACCAGCAGTCTAAGTAGATCTGATCTGTGATTGGATTTGTAGGTGGTTTGCACAGCTAGGCCTAAGGTTGATGATCTGGTTTTAGAGAGTTGGGTTGATGGCAGTGTAGGGTTGAAGTCTTTAAATTTTTAAAAATATACGAAAATGTACAATCCAAGTCCCCAAACTTGTCTAGAATGCATGTACTTTTTAATTATTTTCAATAGTTCGTGCATGTGAGAGAAGTTTAGATGTAGTAGGAAATAAGTGTACTTTTAATAATTATTGATCTTTTATTCTTTTCATTTCTGTAACTGATTTTCCTAATGTAGGTTTTTGTTGAAGATATGTTTGTACAACACGAGATGCTTAATTCGACATAGAGTGATAAAATATTCGGGTACATACAATTTGATAAACATATAGTTTAAGCGAAATTCTAAACCAAATTAAATTTTTCACCAAGGGCTTGACTTGAATCGAGTTGATTTTAAAGTTCATAAATTTTTTTTCGTGGAACGGCAATTTATTGATGCAAAAACACAACAGGCACAAAGCCTTCCAACAAAACAATATTCTTAAAAAAAGCCAGGTCTTTTAGATTGAAAACAGCTAACTGATCGTTAATACTAAATTAAAAACTTCAAGTAATTAATAATCAACCAACACTTGCAATTATCTAATAAAATCAATAAATATGCTAAGACATCAAAAAATAAGATTCTGTGAAAATATACTAAAAGAGTAAAATAATTAGAAAAACCCTCCTGGATTTCTAATAAATCTCTTTGTGCCAAAAAATTAAAAAGAAAATTCATTTTCTTTTAGGCTCAAACTATTGGCACACCAAGGCTGTTTATATGCACAGTTAGGGTTTACCTACGCTACCTGTAGATCTATACCCAGCGTATAGAGATACCCGTATACACTGCGTATAGACCTCTACGGAGCGTAGGTAAAGGGTACGTACACGACTAGACTGTCAACCTCGTACCATGTAAAGGGTACGTACGCTGCATATAACTCTATACGCAGCGTATCTACAGTGTACATACATTGCGTATAGAGTGAGACAGATTTGACACTAATACGATGTTGTCTAGGCACATGAATAAAGCTATACGCGGAGTATAGAGCTATACCAGGCTGCTAATTGTGAATTAAAAACTTTATTTAGACATCCATCTCTACCTACGAATTCTAAAAGCACATCGCACTTTTCACTTCGACTATATAGTTACTTCATTAGTTGAGATAAAATGATATCATTTTGGGACGTAAAGACCCCACCACCGCCAAGACGCCACCACCGCCATCCGGACGCTGCAGCTACCCGAACACCACCACCAATCCCACAACGTCGACGTAAACAAGATCCATTACCACCGCCACCAGCAGTCTTTGATCTGTGATTGGATTTGCTGGTGGTTTGTACAGCTAGGCCTAAGGTTGATGATCTGGTTTTAGAGAGTTGGGGTGATGCTAGTGTAGGGTTGAAGTCTTTAAATTTGTAAAAATAAACCAAAATGCCCATCAACCAATTTTGGTATATCCAAGTCCCCAAATTTGTCTAGAATGCATGTACATTTTAATTATTTTCAATAGTATGTGCATGTGAGAGAAGTTTAGATGTAGTAGGAAATAACTGTACTTTTAATAATTATTGATCTTTTATCCTTTTCATTTCCGTAACTGATTTTTCTACTGTAGGTTTTCGTTGAAGATATGTTTATACAACACGAGATGCTTAATTCGATATAGAGAGATAAAATATTCGGGTACATACAATTTGATAAACATATAGGTTAAGCGAAATTCTAAACCAAATTAAATTTTTCACCAAGGGTTTGACTTGGAATCGAGTTGATTTTAAAGTTCATATTTTTTTTGTGGAACAGCAATATATTGATGCAAAAACACAACAGGCACAAAGCCTTCCAACAAAATTAAAAAAAGGCCTGGTCTTTTAGATTGAAAACAGCTAATTGATCGTTAATACCGAAATAAAAACTTCAAGTAATTAATAATTAACCAACACTTGCAACTATTTAATAAAATCAATAAATCTGCTAAGACTTCAAAAAATAAGATTCCGTGAAAATATACTAAGAGTAAAATAATTAAAAAAACCCTCATGGAGTTCTAATAAATCTCTTTGTGCCAAAAAATTAAAAAGAAAATTCATTTTCTTTTAGGCTCAAACTATTGGTACACCAAGGCTGTCTATCTGCACACTTAGGGTTTATCTACGCTGTGTGTAGACCTATACGCAACGTATAGCGTTACCAGTATACACTGCATATAAGCCTATACGGAGCGTAGGTAAAGTGTAGATACACGACCAGACTGTCAAACCTCGTACCATGTCAATTCTATCTGACATAAGCTGCGTGTAGACCTATACGCAACATATAGGGTTACCCGTATATGATGCGTATAGCTCTATATGCAGCGTACACAGCGTATATACAGTGTACATACGTTGCGTATAGAGCTATACGCAGCATATGTGAGACAGTTTTACACTGATACGATTTTGTCTAGGCATGTGAATAAAGCTACACGCGGAGTATAGAGCTATACGAGGCTGCTAATTGTGAATTAAAAACTTTATTTAGACATCCATCTCTACCTACGAATTCAAACAACACATCGCATTCTTCACTTCCGCTTTATAGTTACTTCACTAGTTGAGATAAAATGTCAATCATTTTGGGATGAGAATTATTTCTTTAATCATTATTCTAACGACGACGCATGGGGAGTAAATGATGCTAACGAGGAGGAGGAGGTTGTGTCTGGCGTCCCTGTTGATAAAAAATACAGTTTCCAGACTTGAACGAGGCTCCGACTCCACCTGTTGATGAACCATATTACCCGGCGCATCAAGTGTATCCGGATTACGGATACGAGTATGAATCTCCGTACGTGCAACAAGGTAATCTGGATGGATACGTAGGATACGGTGCTGAGAATGCCTGTTGATGAACCATATAACCCGACGCAATCGTATCTGGATTACGGATACGGGGTGAAGTTTCTTACGTGCAACAAAATAATTCGGATAGATACGGAGGATACAGGGTGAAGTTTCTTACGTGCAACGAGATAGTTCGGATAGATACGAAGGATAAGGTGGATACGGTGATGAGCCTCCTAACACACCACTGTATGATGATTATCAACCCTCTACCCCATACAATCTGTTTCAAATTAACGAGGTATCACATTAATATTTGTATTATTGTTATATCATAATTATCATTATTATTGTTAAAATTATAACTATCATTATTATTGTTAAAATTATAATTATCATTATTATTGTTAAAATTATAACAGTTGTTCATATTATTATTATTATTATTATTATTATTATTATTATTATTATTATTAAAATTGTTAAAATTTTAATTATTATTATTTTTGTTAAAACTATAATTATTACTAATATTTTTAAATTTGTAATTATTATTATTATTATTATTATTATTATTATTATTTTTGTTAAAATTATAATTATTATTACGATTGTTAAAATTATAATTAATATTACTATTGTTAAAATTGTAATTATCATTATTATTGTTCCAATTATAAATATTGTTAATATTATAATTATTATTAATATTGTTAAAATTATAATTATTATATGTATTGTTAAAATTATATAACTATTGTTAATATTATAATAATAATTATTATTACTGCTAAAATTATTATTATTATTATTACTATTGTTAAAATTATAATTATCATTATTATTATTATTGTTAAAATTGTAATAATAATTATTATTATAGTTAAATTATAATTATTATTACTATTATTAAAATTGTAATTATCATTAATATTGTTCAAATTATAATTATTGTTATCATTGCTAAATTTTATTGTTAAAATACGTATTATTGTTGTTATAATTCTTAATATTATTATTATTATTATTGTTAAAATACGGATTATTGTTAAAATATTATTAATACTATTATTGTTAATAAAGTAACTGTTTTTTAGCGTTTCATGTCTCTAACTGATATGAAGAATTGGGTACAAGCAATGGGAAAGGAGAATGGTTATGTTATTGTTACCCGCCGATCGAAAAATATTGGTGGTAGTACGGGGATGGTATGGCTTGTGTGCGATAATGGTGGTGAACACTGTAGTAAAGCAACAGTTAGGAAAGCTGGCAACAAAATAATTGGTTGCCCATTTTCATTAGTCGCTATGCGGGATGTGACGAATGACACGTGGGAGTTGAAAGTGGACAACTCGGAACATAACCACGAACCTGCGAAGAGTCTGTTGGGCCACACATATGTGCGAAGATTTACTAAAGTCGAATACAAGGTGGTGGAGCAGCTAACTGCTCAAAACATGGAGCCACGTAACATATTTTAAACACTGAGCAAGCAGTTCCGCTATAGCCTCCATGTTCAGAAAGACGTGCAAAATGCGGTTCAGAAAATTAGAGGGTCACAGATGGACAGAAAGAATCCCAAGTAGGCACTGGAAAGCATGCTGCATGAAAACCGATTTATTTACGACACTCGACAGGAACCCAAAACAGATGTGGTAACAGAGCTTTTCTTTGTTCATCCTCATTCAATTACTATGTGGCGTGCATTCCCGCACGAGCTGTTGTCGACGCGACGTACAAAACAAACATCTACAACATGCCAGTTGTACAGGTTGTGGGGTTTGACGTCGACCAACAAGTCTTTTTGTGTCGCACATGCCGTTATCTGCAAGGAACGAAAGGATAACTTCGTGTTGGTGCTTGAGCGAATCAAGTCAATGTTGCAGGAATGGAATGTATGATTCCGCGTGTGATAGTCACGGATAGAGAGTTAGCCCTAATTAACGCGTGTAAACAAGTATTCCTGAACGCGTCTAGGTTTATATGTCGGTTTCACATTGAATAAAATATATTTAAAAAATGTAGGCAAGGGTTCAATAAAGTAGATTGGGAGAAATTTATGTCGTACTTGCGGAGAGTGTGCGACTCTGCTTTAGAGCCCATGTACGAATACAACTTGGACAAATTGTATAACCGACTCTCGGCTGCCAATCGTTTAAGTAAGTGTGTCTTCAACATATAACACACAAGGTATTATATTTACACACGCTTTTACATTTCATTATTTTATTATTACAGGGGTCTTTGGTTATGTCTACGAAAACTGGCTCAAAGACTATAAAAACTTTTTGTTTTTGTGTGGACTAATAGGTGTCATAACTTTGGTCAGCGCACCAATAACAGGGTTGAGGGCCAGCACGCAAATTTTAAAAGATACGTTCGAGACATAAGTTCATTGGAGCGAATGGCAAGATCCGTCATTGATATAGTTGAAACTAAGTTAGGAGAAATATAAAAAAGTTTCACCGAAAGCATCAAAAAAACCATGAACCACTGATAACCACTTTTGGACAACCTATGTTGAAAGGTTTCGTGTACAACACTTGATTTGCTGGAAGGAGAGCTAACGAGGAACCTGGAGGTGTTGCGAAAACTTAACGCATCATGTGGTTGCCATATGTGGCTTAGTTATGGGTTGCCGTGTGCTTGTAGGCTGGAAAAGTACAGACGTACAGGTAAAAAATATTAAACCTACAAACCTTTTGTTATTTAGTAGGATTTTAGCTGTTTCTCACACCGTATTGATTAAACTGTGAAGGGCGTAAGATACAACTCGAAGAAGTAGATGTATTCTGGCGTAAGCTTGACTTACTGCGGTGTAAACTAGTAGATGAGGAGGTCGATGTTATAGAAGAGCTCAATATTGTGCGGCAACAATTTGAGTCGCAATCCCTGATAAAAAAGTTTGCTTTCAAAGATAAAAGCAGTCAGACAAAATCAACTAAGACACCACCAATTATCCAGCAAGATATTCACGGTCTGCCTACATCAAAGAAAGTACAACAAAGCTGGAGGAAGCCGTGAGGGTAGACGAAGCTATGAGAAACAGCTCCTATGGTGAGACAAGCAATGTATATGCAGCTTCCCCATAACATAGGTATGATTTACCCCGACACAGATCTTACGTACCGTCACAGGGCTCTCGTGGAACTGGTTCAGTGTTAAAGTCTGAAAAACCTAAAATGCAACGAAGCCGTCCAACGAGTTCTAAAAAGAAAGAGACAAAAAAGAAGGAGACGCTAGATGATCATGGTTCTCCATTAATAAACGGGTGCGAGGACTTGTTAACCATTAAGAGGTTTGCGCATCAAATTCTATCGGAGTTTGATTCTTTCATATCGCGTATACAAGATGTGATCCCAGACGGTCATTGTGGGTACAGGGCTGTGGCTATCGGGTTAGGTTATGGGGAATACGTATGGCCCGTATTCGAAATGATTTAGTACTAGAGATTGACATAACATTTTGCTATGGACGCATGTATTCGAAGATGGGATAAAGGAGACTTTAACCGGATACGTAACAACATCTCTTGGCATTCAGTGGATGGGTTCCTTCCAAGTCACTGGATGGAAATGCCCCACGCAGGGCTTCTGAGAACGGCGTGGTTCAATGTTTGAGAGAATTTCTGAAAGTGAGAAAGTTAACTTTTTGTTCTCACAACTGCAAGCAGCAGCAGCTCAGATCAATCGACATACGGAATACATGTCATCGACCCGAAACATGACCATTGCACAACAATTAGAGATCAATACGTTGAAAGCAACTGTTGGGAAGCAACAAACAGAGATCGAACTGTTGAGAATTGAGAATACACAATTGAGGGCTGCAGATGCTAAAAGAGCAGCTCAGTTATTGCAAATGCGAGCAACTGACAATGCTCGTGGGATTGAGATGAATCGACGGAAAGAACGCAGTACACTTGTTTTACGATATGTAGAGAAGTTGACCGAGAAGCATGATGATATGAAGAAATGGTATGACTCACGGAACACTACAATAACTGAGAATGTTAAGCAAATGACTAGCAGCTATGAAGTGACCAGAAAGCGAGTTAATCTTCTTTGGGCTGACTGATGCAAAGCATAGGAAGTCTTACAGAAACGAGATCATGATAGCCAAGATCCCGGTAATCCTGATGCTCCTACGTCATCTGTGCAATCGGAGGGTCCTACATCGACTCTAGTTGTCGTTGGATCAAGTTCTAAGCAGATCGTGGCCGATCCAGTTGTCTCCAGAGGTACTCAAGAGGAGTTGGAAAGGTTACGAGTGTTGGAAAACATTGAAGATATGGATCTTCAGTTAGCGTTGATCAAAAGTGTTGTTGTAGATGTTGGAGAGAGTTCTGTTGCAAGCCATGAGCGTGTGATGACTTCAGATGTTGATGTGAAAATGTCAGAAGGTGTTGATGTGCAAACATTACAGGTTTGTCACCCTGTAACTCTCGAAGGAACAGATTTTAGCGTTGAAAGAGATGGAAATAGTAGATGATGCTACTACTGATGAGATTCCAAGTGAACAAGGGTAGTTAATTTGGATGGTTTAGAAGAGATAGTGTTTGAAGGAGATGCTGAAAAGTCAAAGTATGTTCGAGAAGACGGAATAGAGTTTGATCCGTTTGATGGTGATTGGCTTCGTGAGAATGTGGATGATATCGACGAAAAACTCAAGAGTCGTGACACATCCGACATTCCCACTGATACGTTTGAAGAATGGAGAAAACAGTTCTTGGCAAAGTCGCAAAAGCCAGCTCCACCTCCTGCTCAAGTCGACTACTTCAAGTATCATAAGGATAGACCGCAAGGAAAATCCTGAGTTGGATGTTCGTCAAAGACATTCACTGCATGGCGGTGAAGCATGAAAACGGAATCCAATACTTTAACTCACTCCTTAGCATCTTAACTTTGCCTTTCTATGATGTTGCAACATTAGCAAAGTTAAATCTGATCAACAGATCCAACTACGAAGGTGCAACGCTTTTTGCTAGGAAGTTAAGGATTGAAGGTCAAAGTAGTTGGAAGGACGAACTGTACAAGCCTCAGTCCCTAATGCATGAGCAGCTAAAGTATACACCGGATACGGACACCAACACTGCTCGTTACAAACTTGTATACAAGCCAGTGAAGGTTATGGACAAGATACCCCTCATGCCGATGAAACAAGACTTTTTGGGTAACATGAAGCTATGGTGCTATGATTCAGACACTCATGAAGAGGTCATCGTGCTCAAGAACGACGAAGACAATTTTCGGTTGCTGGATCCTATGTGGATTGTGAATATGTCTGCTGGTGACATAAAGATGCTTCTTCAACACGACATCTTCTATGAAGACAAGGACGTGCATCAAGCCTTACTGTTTCAACGTGTTGCTTTTTTTTGTTACTACGGAGGAATTCATGTCGGAAGCTCGTGGTCCGAAGCAGGCCACTAAGAGATGAAGACCGAACACCAAGTAACAGCCAATGGGGAGTTTGTTGGTGCACTTTTGGGTCTGAAGCTTGTTCTTATTACATTGTAATTTGTACGGTCTTTATTTATGATCCTGTATGGTTTTGGTCGAGTCGGCCAAGTCAAAATATCCTCCTATCTTGGCTTAGCACGACGTTTATGTTGTTAGCATTGTAAAATAGTTTGCAAGTGTGCAACTATTAGTATGTGTGTTTGTCGTTTTGTATTCTGCAAGTATGTTTCTGTGTATAGGGTCCCCACGAGGAACCCAGATTCCTCGTGGGACTACATGTTCATGAAGAACCATGTTGTTCATCATGGTTGTTCACCACGAAGACCATTATTCGTGGTGGATAGTTGTTCGCTGGCATGGTCCATGAAGAACTTATTCTTCGTGGGCCTGCAGGTTGTTCGTGAGCCCAGTAACCTTCTTCGTAAGGTTACTGGGTGCTGGGCCTATATATACAGAACCCATGTTTCACAGTAATGTAAGAGAGCACCTAGAGTCTGAACAAGCATTGTATGTATGTGTTTGTAATTGTTCTCTATAGTTTAATCAAAGTTGTGAATCTTTGGTTACTTGTGTTTCCATATCTTTTCTTTGGTTTGCTTAACTACGTGGATTCTGCACTCGTATTTGTGTTAACAAACAAGTGTAACATCCGTCAAAAACGGATTTACCAAACCCGCTTCGTTTATCAACCGAACAGTCAGTCAAAAATTTCGTTGCGAATTAAATGCCCAAAATATTTTTAAACGATACGTAATCAATTATTATACAGGACTATATATTTAGTTTTTGAAAAACTGTTGAAAATCGCAAGATAAAAATGAAATGATCCAGCCGGGTTTCGAACCCGGGTCACTCGCCGAGTCACTCAGCGACTTATCTCACACACACAAACCACTGCGCCACTTGTTCTGTTTGGTAAATATTGAAATCATTTAATTGATAAAGTGACGTTACGAATTCAAAATCGGCGCCCATTAGTTCAGTCGTCGGAATCCCGGAAACCTCGCGAGTTTTTAACACCACTTTCAGTTATAACGTAAACTAGTATTAAGACATCGGTTATAACCGATGTTTGAAGTCCGCGACCAAACCATAACCGCCGGAAAATTTAAATCGATGAATACAGTCGGAAATCAGACCAAGTGCATCTCGATTTTCCCCTATAAATTCACCCTCAACCCATTGAAAACCTTTTCGCTCAAAACCACACTCTTTCTCGGTGAAAACTCCTTCGCCGGAATTTCTCTGCTCATCGCCGGAAAACCGGTTTCCTCATTTCTGAACCTCACTGAGCCTCTGAACTTATACCGGAGATACCCACACCCTTTGTAAGCTTCCTGGAGCCTCGCTGCTACAAGGAACACGTCGCCGGAAGTGATTGCTGTCGCCGGAGTTTCTGCCGGAAAACAGAGAGTCCAGTCGGTATACCTCTTCGCCTAAATTCTTTTTCTTTTCACTCATATCTCACCTTAATGAACTGTAAGACGCTAAGAAACCGATTAAGACTTTGAACCAGTCGATTTCCGATTTCTGGTTCTAACTTGACGAGGAAGACGATGACCGTTATAACGTATAAGTATAATTAAAATCAGGATATTACTCGGGTTAGACACACAGTCCAGCGGTGGACTGTGTGCACATATAACGCAAAGGTCACGAGTTCGAAACGGTTTTACACACGCTGCCTAAATAAAAATCAAATTTTTGTTTAACTGAACCGGAGTCGATACTGGTATATGTTAAGTATATTAATAACCGGAATAATAACCAAGTTAGACACACAGTCCAGCGGTGGACTGTGTGTTTGTTTATATCACAGGTCACGAGTTCGAGTCCGGTCTTCTACACCGACTCGGACAATTATCTAGTCTTTTTAAATAAGGCAGAAAAGGAAACAAATAATTTGTATTTTAAGTATAATAAAAATCGAATTATATAACATGTTAAACACACAGTCCAGCGGTGGACTGTGTGTTAGATTAAACCACAGGTCCCGGGTTCGAGACCTGTGGAGTGTATGTCCGATTCGCTTAAAACTGTTTTTAAAATAAAATGATTTTCGGTTTAAACTAATTAATATATATATAATTAAAATCAGATTTATAACGGGTTAGACACGTAGCTCAGTTGGTAGAGCTGCGTGCACGCGTACGGGAGGTCTCGGGTTCGAGCCTCACTCAACGCACTTGTGTTCCGCATTCGAACCGGTCAACGGTCAGGTCAACGGTCAACGGGCTGGTTAACGGTCAGAAAAAAATCAATTTTTTTATTATTTTTATTTAATTATTTTAATTAAAAATCAATTAAAAATACTTAAAAATAACATTTTTAAGGTTAGAAAATAGCCTCAAACTCACAAAAATACACCCAACAATCCTACTAAAATAGATTAATAAAATCCGTTTACTTACCAAACCATAATGCGATTATTCTAGGTTAAACTCACTCGTGGTTAAAACCACTTCGTGCATTCAACATCATCAACCGAACGCACCCACTGTGAGTGAATCTTACAACTTCCCCTTTTAAATTACACGTTTTGGGGTGTGTCATGTGTTATGAAAATAATTAATTTATTTATTTAAACTTGTGCCATACCACATCATGACCTAAACTTAGATTGTTTTTATTGTTGTGATTTACTTATTTCCTTTTGTCAAATTATATGAAACTCCTACATTAAGCCCATCAGTTCCTCGTGGGAGACGAGTAGAACATCGCGTGCTTCAAATCAAATTCATTATTGTTCATGTGTGTATCATTGAGTTTATATTGTTTGTAGTTGTGTCATTCATATTATCATGTTTATGCAATTTATTCATCAGGCCCCTCAGTTCCTCGTGAGAGACGAGTTGAGCATCGCGTGCCTCTAATTGTTCCATTATTGTTCATGAGTGTTTCATTTAATATCTTATGATTGTTGTTTAAGTTACATCTAACTTTACTCATGTTTGGTTGTGCACCTATTTCATAATCAATTTAAATAAATTTGTTCAAATGTTTTCCGTAGGATTCACTCGCCAACATTATGTTGATCCAAAAACCCTTTTACACATGATACAGGTGAACAGGTTGAAGCAAGGAAAACATAGGATATGCCTTATAAGAGAACAAAGAAGTTTAGATTGTTAGTTAGATCATGTTGTAACATTTATTGTAAATTTCCATTTAATTTGTATTAATGAATATGAAACGCTTAATAAATGTCATGAGCTTTGATGATAACCCAATCATGCCCCGATCACCTTTTCCGCTGCGGGTCGGGGTATGACAGATTGGTATCAGAGCCATGACTATAGGGATATAGGATAGGTTATTAGACCCTTAGAGCCTATACTATAGTCTGCCTAAATTTTAATTGATTAGGTGGTTACATACAAACTTGTGATATTTATTTGTTTCATATTTGTTTACATTTACAGTCAAACATACATGCTTATATACATATTCATTATACATATATACATATTCATTATACATATATCGATGTTCATGTATTCAATTTTTTTCATATTCTCATTATCCAAAGATTTTGTGCAATTTTCAAATCTCATCAAAGTAAGTTCTGCGACGGGCATGTAGTAACTGGAAGGGTACAAGTACCGGTAGTCGGAACGTCCTCTCTAGGCTGGCATTCGTATAAATCCAATATAACGGACCAGTTTGCCTACCTGGGGACCAACGATGAGAGTACGAAGGACCTATTAGGCCAAAGCATGCCACATCAAACGTCGTTCGAACTAACCCTACTTTGAGTTGTCACCGTGTCTACACCTGGACACATTCCGAATATCACACGTTGTATACATATTTCTCGATTTTCTCCGGGTTTTTGTGTACGCAACCTGGCAGAAACCGTGCGAACCATATGAAAAACCGGTATTCATGGGGGCCCACATGATTACACAGGTAAAGTATGGCGGCATGTAGGGCCTAACAGCGAGCAAAACCCAAGACATCCAATGGATGTAGTAATTTATTTATCTATAATTATTTTATGAATGTTCATTCCTAATGCGACCCATGAACCCAAAAGCATCCAACTCATACTCTTGTCATGTATTCCTTGTAGATGTCTTCTAACTTCGC
Organism: Scalesia atractyloides; assembly: GCA_947069175.1. Taxonomy (NCBI): domain Eukaryota; kingdom Viridiplantae; phylum Streptophyta; class Magnoliopsida; order Asterales; family Asteraceae; genus Scalesia; species Scalesia atractyloides. The sequence continues at coordinate 11,117,576 of CAMTDV010000004.1, forward strand.
CCGTAGGAAGACGAGAGCAAGAAAAGCCCGCGAACGCATGGCTGCCTTAATCGCTCAACAAATGGCTGCCGTAATATCCAACATTGTAATCCAAGTTCAACAAGCACTTACCGATAATCCTGTCAATCAAGCAAACCAAAACATTTTCAACTCTCCCCCAAATACCACTAAATGCACCTACAAGCATTTCAAATCATGCGACCCTCCGAAATACAAAGGGACTGAAGGCGTCACCGCTCTCCTCCATTGGTTTGAAGAAATGGAGAACGCATTTCTAAATTGCGATTGCCCTGACGATCGCAAAGTGCGATATGCTACCGGTCGATTATATGGGATAGCACTTACTTGGTGGAACACAGAGAAGGCCAAACGAGGTGTGGAAGATGCTATGTCCTTAACTTGGAACGAATTGAATGAAATCATGACCAGACGATTTTGCCCAAGGAGCGAAATCAAGAAGTTAGAAGATGAATTTTACTCATTGAAGCAAGTGGAAGGAGACCACATCACCTACAACAAAAGATTCCTGGAGTTACATCAAATGGTTCCCAACATGTTCACTCCCCTCTACCGTTTGATCGAGCACTACATTCGTGGTCTTCCGTCAAAGATTCAAGACCCTGTGATAAGTACCAAGCCTGCAACTTTGGAAGCAGCAATGGAGCTAGCAACAGAGCTCACCGAGAACCGAATCCGAAACAAAGACTTCAAGGAGGAGAAGAAGAAGGATAAAGAATCGACTGAAACCTCCGACTCCACTCAAACCGAATCCCCTTCTCAACCCAATCCTAAGAGAAGAAGAGTCGGGCGACTTTTCGCTGCTACCCAACAGAATCAACCAGTTTTACACGCTATACCCATCCGAGCTATCCCAATCACCCAAGTGGCACCCAACTCAGCTTACCCAGATAAGAAACCATATCTTGGACCTCACCCTCGATGCAACAACTGTTTTTATCACCATCCCCATACCCTACCTTGTCGTCTATGTGCAACTTGTGGACGCTATGGTCATTTGAGCAAAGTTTGTCGCACCTTTCAAAACCAAACCTTTTCCCCTACTCAAAACATGACCCAAACTTATTATCAACCCCAATACCCCGTGTTCCCATATACTCGAGCTTGTTTCAATTGTGGCGACCCTACCCACTTTAGAAACACATGCCCTCAATTGGTTAACGTTATCAACACTCAAGCCCAATCAAACCCAGTTAACCAAGTAAACCAAGAAAACCCAAACACTATGCCACCAGCAAGAGGAAGAGTCTTCAATATCAACGCCAATCCTGTCGAAGATAATGACGGCCCAAACGAAGATACTCAGCTAGTCCTCTTCGCCGAAGATCCAGATTCAACTCCTATCGTTTAGTTTTATGTTTTTCTTTATCACATAGAACCGAACATAACTTAAGGATAAAGCCAATGAAACTTTGACGAGAATACGGTGGATACGCCGATGGTACTTCCTATATATAAGTATTCTTGTCAAAGGATCAGAAGCATTATCTGGCGGTTATGAGAGGTTCCATGTGTAGACTGCTAGAGTAATTATTGTATATTATATATTGTTTTCAGTATATGCATTTGCCGAGGCCGTAGCTCCCCATCCATCGAGGTTGAGTTTGATCCCCATTTTATTATGCGGTTGATCAAGGCGTGCCCGCACGATCGGCTCCGTTTGTTTGAGCCTTGATCGGTTATTTCATTTTACATTTCAATACATGCAATACGTTCGGCTCCGTTTGATTGAGCCTTGAGCGCATATTTCAATTTACATTTCCAGTTCATGCAATACGTTCGGCTCCGTTTGGTTGAGCCTTGAGCGCACATTTCAATTTACATTTCCAGTTCATGCAATACGTTCGGCTCCGTTTGATTGAGCCTTGAGCGCACATACAATTTCATTATCAGTATCTTGTGGTTGTGGTGTTTGTAGTAGAGTCGCATCGAACCAATCATAATTTGCGGATAAAGTCAATGAAAATTTGACAAGGATATGGTGGATACGCCGATGGTACTTCCTATATATAAGTATTCTTGTCAAATGATCGGAGGCATTATCAGGCGATTATGAGAGGTTCCATGCATAGGCTGTTTGTGTGATGGTTGTTTAGATTAAGTTGTTCAATTTCAGTACATTCAATACGTTCGGCTCCGTTTGATTGAGCCTTGAGCGCACATACAATTCCATTCAATACGTTCGGCTCCGTTTGATTGAGCCTTGAGCGCACAGACAATTTCATTATCAGTATCTTGTGGTTGTGGTGTTTGTTGTAGAGTCGCATCGAACTAACCATAACTTGCGGATAAGTCAATGAAAATTTGACAAGGATATGGTGGATACGCCGCTGGTACTTCCTATATATAAGTATTCTTGTCAAATGATCGAGGCATTATCAGGCGGTTATGAGAGGTTCCATGCATAGGCTGTTTGTGTGGTTAAGTTATTCATTTTCAGTACATGCAATACGCTCGGCTCCGTTTGATTGAGCCTTGAGCACACAATTTCAGTACATTCAATACGTTCGGCTCCGTTTGATTGAGCCTTGAGCGCACATCCATTTCATTTTCAGTACATGCAATACGATCGGCTCCGTTCGATTGAGCCTTGATCGCACAGATATATTTCATTTCAGTATTTTATGTTTGTTGTATTGGTTGTAGAGTTATAGGACTAATCATAATTCACTGATAAAACCAATGAAAATTTGACAAGAATATGGTGGATACGCCGCTGGTACTTCCTATATATAAGTATTCTTGTCAAAGGATCAGAGGCATTATCGGACGGTTATGAGAAGTTCTATGTAGGATTTATTAGTTTCTTTGTAACCAATCATAACTTGTGGATAAAACTAATGAAAATTTGGCAAGAATATGGTGGATACACCGCTGGTACTTCCTATATATAAGTATTCTTGTCAAAGGATCAGAGGCATTATCAGGCGGTTATGAGAAGTTCCATGTAGGATTTAGTATTGCCTTGGTTGGAATTTGTGTTACATTTATATCATCATGTTATTTAAAGAGATTGGATTGTGATCCATTTCTACATAAACTAACCTCTCCATCATAACAAACGAGAGAGGAACTTCCATCATTCAAACATATATGCTATCAGAATGTGGATTCAAATATTTGCTGTTGTGTTTATTCATGTTCAAATATTTGCTGATGTGTTTATTCATGTTCAAATATTTGCTGATGTATTTATTCATGTTCGAATATTAGCTGTTGTGTTTACTTATGTTCAAATATCAGCTGTTGTGTTTTTATGTATGTTCCATATAGGTTGTAGTGTTAGAAGTTTTGCCTTAGGATATAACCATACTTTCCCAAACGTATCTAAATTCTTATGCATGATATCATTTTTAGCAAATCATTTCTGCTTATCAATACTTATACAGTAGGCAACAAAAAGCGATTCCTGAATAGGGTACTTAACCCTTACAAGGAACGTTACCGCCTCGAACAAAAACTTAAACCCTCATTTTTCTGAGCATACAACTGTCAAACAAAACATCACCATCCTTTTTAGTCAAAATATATCATTATTTAAATTTCGGGACGAAATTTCTAAAAAGCAGGGGATACTGTAACATCCGTCAAAAACGGATTTACCAAACCCGCTTCGTTTATCAACCGAACAGTCAGTCAAAAATTTCGTTGCGAATTAAATGCCCAAAATATTTTTAAACGATACGTAATCAATTATTATACGGGACTATATATTTAGTTTTTGAAAAACTGTTGAAAATCGCAAGATAAAAATGAAATGATCCAGCCGGGTTTCGAACCCGGGTCACTCGCCGAGTCACTCAGCGACTTATCTCACACACACAAACCACTGCGCCACTTGTTCTGTTTGGTAAATATTGAAATCATTTAATTGATAAAGTGACGTTACGAATTCAAAATCGGCGCCCATTAGTTCAGTCGTTGGAATCCCAGAAACCTCGCGAGTTTTTAACACCACTTTCAGTTATAACGTAAACTAGTATTAAGACATCGGTTATAACCGATGTTTGAAGTCCGCGACCAAACCATAACCGCCGGAAAATTTAAATCGATGAATACAGTCGGAAATCAGACCAAGTGCATCTCGATTTTCCCCTATAAATTCACCCTCAACCCATTGAAAACCTTTTCGCTCAAAACCACACTCTTTCTCGGTGAAAACTCCTTCGCCGGAATTTCTCTGCTCATCGCCGGAAAACCGGTTTCCTCATTTCTGAACCTCACTGAGCCTCTGAACTTATACCGGAGATACCCACACCCTTTGTAAGCTTCCTGGAGCCTCGCTGCTACAAGGAACACGTCGCCGGAAGTGATTGCTGTCGCCGGAGTTTCTGCCGGAAAACAGAGAGTCCAGTCGGTATACCTCTTCGCCTAAATTCTTTTTCTTTTCACTCATATCTCACCTTAATGAACTGTAAGACGCTAAGAAACCGATTAAGACTTTGAACCAGTCGATTTCCGATTTCTGGTTCTAACTTGACGAGGAAGACGATGACCGTTATAACGTATAAGTATAATTAAAATCAGGATATTACTCGGGTTAGACACACAGTCCAGCGGTGGACTGTGTGCACATATAACGCAAAGGTCACGAGTTCGAAACCGGTTTTACACACGCTGCCTAATAAAAATCAAATTTTTGTTTAACTGAACCGGAGTCGATACTGGTATATGTTAAGTATATTAATAACCGGAATAATAACCAAGTTAGACACACAGTCCAGCGGTGGACTGTGTGTTTGTTTATATCACAGGTCACGAGTTCGAGTCCGGTCTTCTACACCGACTCGGACAATTATCTAGTCTTTTTAAATAAGGCAGAAAAGGAAACAAATAATTTGTATTTAAGTATAATAAAAATCGAATTATATAACATGTTAAACACACAGTCCAGCGGTGGACTGTGTGTTAGATTAAACCACAGGTCCCGGGTTCGAGACCTGTGGAGTGTATGTCCGATTCGCTTAAAACTGTTTTTAAAATAAAATGATTTTCGGTTTAAACTAATTAATATATATATAATTAAAATCAGATTTATAACGGGTTAGACACGTAGCTCAGTTGGTAGAGCTGCGTGCACGCGTACGGGAGGTCTCGGGTTCGAGCCTCACTCAGCGCACTTGTGTTCCGCATTCGAACCGGTCAACGGTCAGGTCAACGGTCAACGGGCTGGTCAATGGTCAGAAAAAAATCAATTTTTTTATTATTTTTATTTAATTATTTTAATTAAAAATCAATTAAAAATACTTAAAAATAACATTTTTAAGGTTAGAAAATAGCCTCAAACTCACAAAAATACACCCAACAATCCTACTAAAATAGATTAATAAAATCCGTTTACTTACCAAACCATAATGCGATTATTCTAGGTTAAACTCACTCGTGGTTAAAACCACTTCGCGTGCATTCAACATCATCAACCGAACGCACCCACTGTGAGTGAATCTTACAACTTCCCCTTTTAAATTACACGTTTTGGGGTGTGTCATGTGTTATGAAAATAATTAATTTATTTATTTAAACTTGTGCCATACCACATCATGACCTAAACTTAGATTGTTTTTATTGTTGTGATTTACTTATTTCCTTTTGTCAAATTATATGAAACTCCTACATTAAGCCCATCAGTTCCTCGTGGGAGACGAGTAGAACATCGCGTGCTTCAAATCAAATTCATTATTATTCATGTGTGTATCATTGAGTTTATATTGTTTGTAGTTGTGTCATTCATATTATCATGTTTATGCAATTTATTCATCAGGCCCCTCAGTTCCTCGTGAGAGACGAGTTGAGCATCGCGTGCCTCTAATTGTTCCATTATTGTTCATGAGTGTTTCATTTAATATCTTATGATTGTTGTTTAAGTTACATCTAACTTTACTCATGTTTGGTTGTGCACCTATTTCATAATCAATTTAAATAAATTTGTTCAAATGTTTTCCGTAGGATTCACTCGCCAACATTATGTTGATCCAAAAAACCCTTTTACACATGATACAGGTGAACAGGTTGAAGCAAGGAAAACATAGGATATGCCTTATAAGAGAACAAAGAAGTTTAGATTGTTAGTTAGATCATGTTGTAACATTTATTGTAAATTTCCATTTAATTTGTATTAATGAATATGAAACGCTTAATAAATGTCATGAGCTTTGATGATAACCCAATCATGCCCGATCACATTTTCCGCTGCGGGTCGGGGTGTGACAACAAGGAAGTAGGTTATCTTGATCCTCCAAGTGGACCTACAGCTAGGAATTTGTTGACACAAATAAAAACTAAATTGAGTCAATAGTTTTGCACAAAAAAAAAACGATGACAAAATTGCAATTTTGAACTGGGAGCCAAATCTTTTTTTGAACTAAGGGAAAAATTGTAACTTTTAGCTGGTGGCAACACCGAAGTTTTACTTTGAAGTGGGGCAGAAATGTATAAATTGAACTTGGGCCCATACTATTTAAAACAAACCGTAATCAGAACCAAGCCACCAACTTTCTTTATGTTAAAAGATGTTTCCTAACTTATATATTCTAATTTTGCAATCAAGAAAACAAAAGAAAAATCTTTAGGCCATGGGATGTACTCTAACATTTAGAGTGTTAACAAGCATGTTAACTAACATTGTAAACCACTCCTCCTTGTGTTAAAGTGCATTAAATGGGTTATGTGTTAACATGTTAACCCATTGTTAAGAGGTTGAATTAATTGTTTTTTTGTTTTTTAGATAACAAACCATTAAAAGATAGTATTAAAGGAGAGGGTTAGATGAAGTTAATGGGATTAAACCATTTCCTTTGAGTGAGACAAAGTGAAATAGGAAAAAATATTGATGTGGCACTTAGGTGGAGTTAAGATAGGTTAAAATCAACAAGTTCGGCTGCCGCCCATTTAATCTAATAAAATCAACAAACTATTCCCCACGTTAGTTTTGTAGATATAGGTAATAATTTTGTATTGTATCTTTTCTTAGTGTGTGTTGGTAGTGTTTGGTACCAACTCAGGGAGTTTTTGAATGCTTATGTTATTCTATTATCAATTGGGTTGATGTTGATCCTCATATGTTTACTTGCTATTGTTACATATTTTCACTTTATTTGAATTTAAGATATATAAATATACTCATTCACTATTTTTCTTCCTCGAGAATGGCTATTGTTTTAAACTAGAATTGTAGTTCGTGTTTCGCGGCGGGCTTGTCTGAAGGATGTTGGCGAGAATATACTTGTTACATAATATATGGATGAGTTATTATTGGCAATGCAGGCGTGGTTACAACAAAGTGTTTAGAGTTAAAAGTTACATTTAGCTATAATAAGGTAAATAAAAAATAATTAAATTTGTTACTTATTGAAGGTTTAATTTAGATCATGTATAAATAAGCAATTAAATAAGATATTTAAAGTTAAAAGTTAAAAATTAGTTAGTTAAATAAATAATAAGCAAAATTAATAAAACGGAAAAAGTTAAGAAAAGTTAAAAGAACAAATATTAATAGTTTTAAAAATAAGTTAACTTTATTAAAATTCAAGGATTGTATGGTATCTCTATTAAAGTTCGGGGGTCGAATCATAACTCATTTATCAAAAGATAATTATTATTAAACTTTATGTGATAAATATGTTAAAATTATTAAAACTTTGGAGTTGTATAATTACCATATTAAAATTCAGATTAAAAATATAAATTAATTACAAGAAAATAAATCAATAATATTGTATGCCTTGAAACTTGAAACTCAAGCCAAAGAAAATAAATCAATATTGTATGCCTTAAAAAGACAAACTAAAGCCACTTATAGAACACTCATAGAATATTACTATTCACATTTCAAAATGTTATTATATAGAATGGTAATGGTATAAATGTTGCCAAAAGTTGTGTGCTTTTAGTGTTTCTTTTACCAAAACCATAAAATGTTCTAATTCTTTAAGTTGTTGTTTTCGTAATTATTAAAGGTGTTAGGCGCAGTTAAGGCGAATATGCCTAGGCATAGGTGAAAAGTACAAAAAAGCGAGAGTCTGCAGAAAAAACGCATAATGAAAAAACTAAAAATATATTATGTACTAGAAAAATTATACTATTCTTAAATAAAATAAACAAAAGTTATTATATAATATTTAAAATAAATTATGTGCTAGAAATGCGGAAGCGTAAATCAAATAATTGTGAAACAGTTCTATGCGCAAAACAATGCGCCTAAAAAGCATGCAATAAAGTATGAAAACTGAGTTTAAATGTTTGATAGCAAATAAACTCCATGAGATGCCCTAGTTAACGTGCCTACCTAGCTAGCAACCTGCGAATGCATGCTAGAATGTGTGAACAAAAGGTTGGTGAGTTTACAAGTTTCAATAAGAATGAATATTTGCCGGATAGTGTAAAATTCAATTATTTATTTAGGTAGCTAGCCTTTTTACAAGTTACTAAACATCTCAAACCGAAGCTGACTGATTTGTGTTTATGCCTTCTTCCACGTTTATCATATAAACAACGCAAATGTTAGGTCAATATTACACATGTTCGACTCCTAAGTGTGCTAGCGCGACTAGCCCGGGTGGGATTTATCAAACTCAGTAGTACTATTCAAATTACCTCGCTAACTCCCTATATTAACGGTTCGGTGTGTAAGAACTTTCATGATGTGTGTTGCATTTAGTACATAAGTGATATAAAGGAAATACAAAATCTAAAAGTTGCGTTCATGTTTTCTCCCATAAAATCGTGTATAAAAGAGATCACTAAACTCACCTTAGGGTGCGTGTTTTCCAACATATGCAAACAACTATAGGTCACCGGCTAACGGCTATCTATTACACATAATGTCTCTAAGTGCGTGTTCGTATGCGTTCATACGACCATTGTGTCCGAACAATCCCATTGTTTTATGTTTTAGGTAAAGACTCACAAATTTGACCAAATTGACCCGACGACCCATTGATGACTCATTAAGTGTATTATAGTTTGTTTGTGATCAGATTGTCATATTAAGCCAACAAAACAAATCACATAGCACGTATGACTAATATCAATTATTTTTGCAATAAAGTTTCTCTTTTTAGCAAGTCAAGCATGAAACTCTAGTTCCCAAGAATCATCATGCATGTCAAATTCACTAATCCTGCACGTCTAATATAACTAAGTTTCCAATTTTGGCAAGCTATGACCTAACATGCAACTTTACAACTTTTCACACACCAAAACATGTTTATACAATCCATGTAACAAATTAGTAATGTCGTACATCTTCATCAACATGCAATTTCAATAAAGTTTCCCTTTTTGGAAATCGTAGGTAATTGTAACATCCATCGAAAAACGGGTTTTTCAAAACCCGCTTCATTTTTTTTATCGAACAATCAGTTTTAAATTTTTGTTGTTTATTTATGACTTATTTTAATTTTAAACGATACATAATTAATAAACAAATTAGAAGTTATAAATTATAATTGTTAAAAAGTAAAAATAAATTAATTAAAAAGAAAAACCGGTTGCCGGGAGTCGAACCCAGGTCAGCCGGGAACCACAAGTCTTAACTCTCACTCACCAAACCACTCCGCCACTTGTGTTCTTTAGTAATATATCAAAACAATTAATTCAAATATCAAACCTCGATTTCAAATCAGTCAACGGCGCGCCCAATTCGCAGTCGCCGGAAATCCCGACGACTTCGCCAATTACTGTCGGTTTCTTGTGACTTAACGTGTATAATAACTCTTACATCGGTTATAACCAATGTCTAGTCCGCGACATCAGTCATAACCGCCGGAGAATTATTGACCAACGAATCAAGACGGTAATCAGACCCAATTCATCGATATTCTTCCCTATAAATACACACTCTAGCCTCTGATAATCTTTTCGCTTAAAATCACACCAATTCTCGACGCAATTTCACTCGCCGGAATTTTTCTGCCATCACCGGACTTTCGCTGGAAAACCGAGACTCACATCAACACGGTAAATACCTCGACTCTCTCTGTTTCATTCCATTGTTAGACCGTTACTAACATAAATCCACCATCCAGAATCAATCCCAGACGACGTTGTCGGAAATTCTGCTTTCGCCGAAAAACTTCTGAAATTCCAGTATCACGCTGTGAGCCGGTATGATCATTTAAACCTACTGATAATCGTTGCTCAGTAGTTCAATTTCACATCTAATCCATCCAAACTGTTAATTGATCCTAACAGCCGAAGTTCACAAAACAGAGCCGACGAATCCTTGCCGGAGTTCTATGAAAGACACTGATCGGTACATCCTTTCCCAAACCCTCTCCGTTCATTACCTTTCAATTGCTTATAATGCTTGTTAATCGAATTGGACATGAAACAGTTGAATTATCATTACCTGTGTTCTTGAGCGAAGAAGACGATGTTCGTTTATGTTATAAGATTAATTAAAATCAGTATTATGAACGGGTTAGACACACAGTCCAGCGGTGGACTGTGTGCAAACAAATACATACACGGCGCGAGTTCGATTCCTATCACAACCTTACTCTCTTAAATAAAATGCTATTTTTAACCGAACCGAGATAACTCACAGAATCATGTTAAGTATAATAAAAACCGGATTATTAACCAGGTTAGACACATAGTCCAGCGGTGGACTGTGTGCAACACTAACTCATACGTCCCGGGTACGAGACTGGTAGACGGCACCGGTTCAAAGCAATTAAAATCCTTTTTTTTTAAAATAAATGATTTTCGGTTTAAGTTAAATAGTATATAAATATAATTAAAAACAGAAATGTTTCGGGTTATACACGTAGCTCAGTTGGTAGAGCTGCATGCACGCGTATGGGAGGTCACGGGTTCGAGTCTCACTCAGTGCAATAATAATTACAACTGAACGCACCCAAGGTGAGTGAATCTCTACCAATTCGCCATTTTAATCACATTTTGGGGTGTATCATGTGTCGCTATTATTTATTTAAATTAAACACTTGTGCATACATCATATTCATGATCAAATGTGTTGCCAATATATATCTATTGTTTGTGTGGTTAATGTTTAGATTAAAGTTATCATTTTCAGTACATACATTATCATAGGCCGCCGCTCCCCATTACCTATGAGCGTGAGCTGTTCCCCATTACCTATGAGCGTGAACGAGGCGTTGCCAACATAAGATCGGCTCCGTTTGATTGAGCCTTGATCTCACATACATCGTCATAGGCCGTCCGTTCCCCATTACCTATGAGCGTGAACGAGACGTTGCCAACATATACATTGTCATTCATATCATATACTCATGCAAGGTGTTTGTGATTGTTTGTTTACATTCGTTTGTTCATGTATGATTATTGCACAATTTTCCATATTAATTCCAATAAGGAATCAATAACAAATGTTTTTAACAAGGTTCACTCGCCAACTTTTGTTGACCCAAAATTCCCCATTTTTACACATGATATAGGTGATCAAGTTGAAGCAAGAAACATATAGGGCGGCTTAGAAGAATAAACCGGTTTAGATTTTGGATTGTTTTAGTTAATTTTTCCTTTCCTTGTATTGTATGAAGTTGACTTGAAACTTTGAGATGTAATTTGAATTTATTAAATATGAAACATATTAGTAAACATCATGAGCTTTGGCGATAACCCAATTATGCCCCGACTCTTATTCCGCTGCGGGTCGGGGTGTGACAGAGTGGTATCAGAGCCACTCCTGTGCCGTTCGGGATGTTGGGGCAAAACCTCATCGAGGACGATGAGTCCATTAGGGGGGGTGATTGTAACACCTAATGGCAACCTCCCAAATGTGGGGCAAAAAAACCTCATCGAGGATAATGGCAACCTCCTACATGTTGGGGCAAAACCTCATCGAGGACGATGAGTCCCTTAGGGGGGTGATTATAACATCTAATGGCATACTTCCCAACATCGTCCGTGGACAGGAGAGATTCCTGGGTCATAAGTAATGCCCTACCTCTAAAATCACCAACGCGTTTTGGGCTTAATGCTAGTGGATGAGAGGAGAACTCCACAGTTAAGCGTGCTCAAGTGGGAGTAGTACTAGGATGGGTGACCTCCTGGGAAGTCTCCACCAGGGCAACAAAAAACAAAGCCGTGAGTTCCTGGATGGGCCACCCATCAGGGGCAAAGCGGACAATATTGGTGATAACGAGGGGCAGGGGTGTTACAGAGTGGTATCAGAGCCATGACTATAGGGATATAGGATAGGTTATTAGATCCTTAGAGCCTATACTATAGTCGATTAGAATTTTCAAATTGTTGTGTGTCACATGCGAAATTCATGATGTTATATGCTTTATGTTTATTGTTACATTCAATGTTATACAAGCATGTTCATAAATACATACTATTATACAATGCTTATCGCGAATCATATTCTCATAACATATCATATCCATGGGAGCACACACCTCACAATTCATATGATTTTTACAACGATTTTTGTATTTTCAAATCACATCAAAGTGAGTTCTCATGACGGGCATGTAGTAACTGGAAGGGTACGAGTACCGGTAGTCGGAACGTCCTGTCTAGGCTTGGCATTCGTATAAATCCAAAATAAAGGACCAGTTTGCCTACCTGGGGACTAACGATGAGAGTACGAAGGACCTATTAGGCCAAAGCATGCTATACCAAACGTCGTGTGAACTAACACCACTTTGAGTTGTCATTGTGTCTACACCTGGACACCCTCCGACCATACATCCCGCAAACATATTTCATGGTTTTCATTCGGGTGATCCGAGTGTTAAACCACCAATACAATGTGAATCCTACTAAGCCAATAGTCATGGGGGCCCACATGACTATACAGGCGATGGTATGGGGGACATTGGAGGCCCAAACATGAGCAAACCCAAGACATCCTATGGATGTAGTGCATTATTGATGATTATGTTATTTTATTATTTTAAACGACACATGACACCTAAACACTCCTTAAACTCACCATCTTCCTATGCATATTCCTGTAGATGTCGGCTAGGCAGCTACGTGGAGGACGAAAGTCAGGAAGGTCAAACGAACGCTTGGCCACTCAAATTGCAAAACAAATGGCCGCGGTGTTTCCTGATATTGTAATTCAAGTCCAGCAAGCACTCACCGCGAATCCTATCAACCCACCCAATCAAGAGGATCAAAACATCGACAACCCTCCCTCCAAGAAGTGCTCCTACAAACACTTCAAATCTTGCGATCCCCCAAAGTATGAAGGGGCCGAAGGTGTCACCGCTCTCCTCCACTGGTTCGAGGAAATGGAAAACACCTTCCTCAATTGCGATTGTCCCAAGGATCGCAAGGTACGTTATGCAACCGGGAGATTATTTGGGGTAGCCCTGACCTGGTGGAACACCGAGAAGGGTAAGAGAGGAGTTGAAGACGCTATGGCCTTAACGTGGGAAGAGTTAAGGGAAATAATGACAAAACGTTTCTGCCCAAGAAGCGAACTCAAGAAGTTGGAAGACGAATTCCACTCGTTGAAGCAAAAGGAAGGAGACCATACTTCCTACAACAAAAGATTTCTTAAGCTGAACCAGATGGTTTCTAACTTGTTCACCCCAGTGTACCGCTTGGTTGAACACTACATTCGAGGCTTCCCTTGAAGATTCAAGACTCAGTCCTCAGCACCTCGCCTGCAACTCTCGAAGCTGCTATGGAATTAGCCACCGAACTTACCGAGAACCGCATCAGAAATGGTAAATTCAAGGAGGAGAAAAAGAAAGCCCCCATTGAGGGCCAAACTTCAAACCATTCCACCTCCTCCTCAAAGTTTTCAAACAAGAGGAAACGAAGTACTAGAAATTTTGCTGTTACCCAAACCAATTTCCCTATCCTGCTGCACCCATCACTCAAGTTGCCCCTTCACCCGCACCATACAAAAGGCCATACTCCGGCCCCTACCCAAAATGCACCCGTTGCCAATACCATCACTCCCCCGAACACCCCTGTCAATATTGCACCAGCTGCGGCCGTGCAGGTCACACCATCCAAACCTGCCGCTCGCTGCAGCGAATGAACCGTAACCAACCCACAACCCAAACCCACCATCAAATAATGTGTCAAGCCCATCAACCCCTACTACTACCACCTACACAACATACGGCCCAAACCTACTACCAACCCAACTACTCCATGATGCAACCCATGCGGGCTTGCTACAATTGTGGAGACCCAAACCACTTTAGAAACACTTGCCCACGTTTGGTGAACATTATACATGCTCAAGCTCAAGCAAATCCGGTGAATCAAGCTAACCAAGCTCCTCCACCTGCTAGAGGAAGAGCTTTTAACATCAACGCCAACCAAGCTAGGGCCGACAACAACGTGGTTAACGGTACGTTTCTCATCAATGGTAGTTATGCATCCATGTTATTTGATACTAGCGCGGATAAGAGTTTGTGTCCTTAGAATTTGAACCCATCCTCAACCAAACCCGTGATAAACTCATGGAATCCATAACGGTGGAAGTTGCTGACGGAAAACCGGTCTCATTAAACTCCATTATCCGAAACTGTACTCTCACTCTAAATGATCACGATTTCCCAGTTGACCTCATTCCAATGAAGTTGGGAAGTTTTGACATTATAATCGGCATGGACTGGCTCAGCCAACATCATGCTGAAGTGGTATGCCGCGAAAAGTTCATTCGCATTCCTCTTGCAGATGGTCAAACCCTACGAATCTTTGGAGAAACCCCTTCGAAAGGACTCACACTGATGTCCTGTCTTCAAGCCCGAAAATATCTCCGCAAGAATTATGTAGCATTTCTAACTCACGTTGTCAAGAAGGGAAACAAAGAGAAGAAACTCGAAGATATACCTGTAGTGAAAGAATTTCCGCAAGTCTTCCCCGACGACATCTCAGGACTTCCTCCCAAGAGAGAAGTCGAATTCCGCATTGATCTTATACCTGGCGCTACACCCGTCGCGAAATCTCCTTATAGGTTAGCCCCGTCCGAAATGCAAGAGCTGGCCAGTCAATTACAAGAACTGACCGACAAAGGATTCATACGTCCTAGCTCATCGCCTTGGGGTGCACCTGTTCTGTTTGTAAAGAAGAAAGATGGAACGTTTTGCATGTGTATCGATTACAGAGAACTCAACAAATTAACGGTCAAGAACCGCTCTCCATTACCTCGCATCGATGATCTTCTAGACCAACTCCAGGGTGCCACTTGTTTTTCAAAGATCGACCTTCGTTCCGGCTATCATCAACTCAGAGTACATGAAGAAGACGTCCCAAAGACCGCCTTCCGAACTCGTTATGGCCACTATGAATTCATGGTCATGCCATTTGGTCTAACCAACGCTCCAGCCGTCTTCATGGATCTAATGAACAGAGTTTGCAGACCCTATCTCGATCGCTTTGTTATAGTCTTCATCGACGATATTCTCATTTACTCAAAGTCTAAGACTGATCATGAACGACACCTTCGACTCATCCTCACGCTCTTAAGAACCGAAAAACTCTACACTAAGTTCTCCAAATGCGAATTCTGGTTAAAAGAAGTACAATTCCTTAGACATGTCGTCAATGACAAGGGAATACATGTCGACCCCTCAAAGATCAAAGCAGTGCAAGAATGGCAAGCGCCACGTACACCAACCGAAGTAAGATCTTTCCTTGGTTTGGCTGGTTACTATCGCCGTTTCATATCAAATTTCTCTCGTATCGCTGTACCACTCACGGCTTTGACACATAAAGGAAAACCCTTCATATGGGGACCTAAACAAGAAGAAGCCTTCCAAACCCTTAAGCAAAAGCTTTGTGACGCACCTATCCTCACACTCCCCGAAGGTTGTGATGACTTTGTAGTATATTGCGACGCATCAGGGCAGGGACTAGGCTGTGTAGTAATGCAAAGGGGAAAAGTCGTAGCCTATGCTTCTAGCTAACTCAAAACTCATGAGAAGAACTACATTACCCACTACCTAGAACTTGGAGCCGTTGTGTTCGCTCTTAAGATATGGAGACATTACCTCTATGGTACCAAGTGTGAAATTTACACTGACCACAAGAGCCTCCAACATATCTTTAACCAAAAGGAGTTGATATGAGGCAACGAAGATGGGTCGAACTTCTTAATGACTACGACTGTGAAATTCGGTATCATCCTGGCAAAGCAAATGTGGTGACCGATGCACTCAGTCGAAAGGGTTACGCGAACTCCATTCGTCTTCTATGTTCGCAAATCATAACCGACATCAAAGATCAAATCCGAGAAGCTCAACATGTTTCCATAACAGAATACGACATACGCAATGAGTTAGCTTGTGGAGCAGAACTTAAACTCGAAACAAAATCTGACGGCATTCTGTATTATCTAGATCGCATATGGATTCCCGATCACAATAACCTTCGCGATTTCCTTATGAAAGAGGCGCACAAAACACGATACTTTGTACACCCAGGAGCCGACAAGATGTATCAAGACCTTCGATACACCTACTGGTGGCATGGCATGAAAAAGGATATTGCTGTTTTTGTATCCAAGTGCCTTACCTGTTCTAAAGTGAAAGCTGAACATCAAAGACCCTCAGGACTTCTAGTCCAACCTGAAATACCTGTATGGAAGTGGGAAAACATAACCATGGACTTCATTACCGGGTTACCTCGCACTTCTGGTGGGTATGACACTATATGGGTAATCATTGATCGTCTTACAAAATCAGCTCACTTCATTCCGATTCGCGAGGACTTAAAAAATGAGAAGTTAACTCGTATCTACATCAGCGAAATCGTAAGCCGTCATGGTGTACCGTTAAGCATTATTTCAGATCGTGATGGTCGTTTCACTTCACGAACATGGCAAGCCGTACAAGCCGCTTTGGGTACACGATTAGACCTCAGTACCGCTTATCATGCTCAAACTGATGGACAATCTGAACGCACCATCCAAACTCTTGAAGACATGCTTCGAGCATGTGTCATAGACTTCAAAGGGAATTGGGACGCTCATTTACCATTAGTTGAATTTTCGTACAACAACAGCTATCATTCAAGTATCGGCATGGCACCTTTCGAAGCGTTATATGGTCGTAAGTGCCGATCACCAATATGTTGGCATGAAATTGGAGAAGCTCAAATCACCGGTCCAGAATTAATACAAGAAACAACAGACAAGATCCATCAAATTCGAAACAATCTTCTAGCGGCACAAAGTCGTCAAAAGAGTTATGCAGACAAACGACGAAAGCCCTTGGAATTTAACATTGGTGACCAAGTACTTTTAAAAGTCTCGCCGTGGAAGGGAGTGGTTCGTTTTGGCCAAAAAGGAAAGCTAGCACCACGCTACGTAGGACCTTTCAAGATACTTGAAAGAGTAGGACCTGTAGCATACAAGCTTGACCTACCAGAGGAACTCAACAGAATTCATCCCACATTTCACGTATCGAACTTAAAAAGTGCCTCGCCGATGAAAATCTCCATATTCCTCTAGAAGACATTCAAGTCGATGAATCTATGCATTTCATTGAAAAACCAGTAGAAATTATGGACTTCGAAGAGAAACGTTTAAGGCGAAGCCACATTCCAATTGTCAGGGTACGCTGGGAGTCGAAACGAGGACCTGAGTTTACTTGGGAATGTGAAGACTCAATGCGCGAGAAATACCCACATCTATTTCCTGTAACTACTACTACTTAAATTTCGGGACGAAATTTCTAAAAGTAGGGGATACTGTAACATCGAAAAACGGGTTTTTCAAAACCCGCTTCATTTTTTTTATCGAACAATCAGTTTTAAATTTTTGTTGTTTATTTATGACTTATTTTAATTGTAAACGATACATAATTAATAAACAAATTAGAAGTTATAAATTATAATTGTTAAAAAGTAAAAATAAATTAATTAAAAAGAAAAACCGGCTGCCGGGAGTCGAACCCGGGTCAGCCGGGAACCACAAGTCTTAACTCTCACTCACCAAATCACTCCGCCACTTGTGTTCTTTAGTAATTATCAAAACAATTAATTCAAATATCAAACCTCGATTGCAAATCAGTCAACGGCGCGCCCAATTCGCAGTCGCCGGAAATCCCGACGACTTCGCCAATTACTGTCGGTTTCTTGTGACTTAACGTGTATAATAACTCTTACATCGGTTATAACCGATGTCCAGTCCGCGACATCAGTCATAACCGCCGGAGAATTATTGACCAACGAATCAAGACGGTAATCAGACCCAATTCATCGATATTCTTCCCTATAAATACACACTCTAACCTCTGATAATCTTTTCGCTCAAAATCACACCAATTCTCGACGCAATTTCACTCGCCGGAATTTTTCTGCCATCACCGGACTTTCGCCGGAAAACCGAGACTCACATCAACACGTTAAATACCTCGACTCTCTCTGTTTCATTCCATTGTTAGACCGTTACTAACATAAATCCACCATCCAGAATCAATCCCAGACGACGTTGTCGGAAATTCTGCTTTCGCCGGAAAACTTCTGAAATTCCAGAATCACGCCGTGATCCGATATGATCATTTAAACCTACTGATAATCGTTGCTCAGTAGTTCAATTTCACATCTAATCCATCCAAACTGTTAATTGATCCTAACAGCCGAAGTTCACAAAACAGAGCCGACGAATCCTTGCCGGAGTTCTGTGAAAGACACTGATCGGTACATCCTTTCCCCAAACCCTCTCCGTTCATTACCTTTCAATTGCTTATAATGATTGTTAATCGAATTGGACATGAAACAGTTGAATTATCATTACCTGTGTTCTTGAGTGAAGAAGACGAAGTTCGTTTATGTTATAAGATTAATTAAAATCAGTATTATGAACGGGTTAGACACACAGTCCAGCGGTGGACTGTGTGCAAACAAATACATACACGGCGCGAGTTCGATTCCTATCACAACCTTACTCTCTTAAATAAAAATGCTCTTTTTAACTGAACCGGGATAACTCACAGAATCATGTTAAGTATAATAAAAACCGGATTATTAACCAGGTTAGACACACAGTCCAGCGGTGGACTGTGTGCAACACTAACTCATACGTCCCGGGTTTGAGACTGGTAGACGGCACCGGTTTAAAGCAATTAAAATCCTTTTTTAAAAAATAAATGATTTTCGGATTAAGTTAAATAGTATATAAATATAATTAAAAACAGAAATATTTCGGGTTAGACACGTAGCTCAGTTGGTAGAGCTGCGTGCACGCGTACGGGAGGTCACGGTTTCGAGTCTCACTCAGTGCAATAATATTCACAACCGAACCGGTCAACGGTCAACGGTCATGGTCAACGGTCAAAAGTCAACATTTTTTTATTATTTTTATTTATTTATTTAATTTAAAAATCAATTAAAAATACTTAAAAATAACGTTTTTAAAGTTAGAAAATAGCCTTAATCTCACAAAAATATATCCAAAAATCCTATTAAAATTGTTAATAAAATCCACTTACTTACCATAGCTTTTCGTTATTAATTAGGTTAGTTATTCCTCGTCGATCAGTCCTGTAACTCGTGCGCATTCAACATCATCCACCGAACGCACCCAAGGTGAGTGAATCTCTACCAATTCGCCGTTTTAATCACATTTTGGGGTGTATCATGTGTCGCTATTATTTATTTAAATTAAACACTTGTGCATACATCATATTCATGATCAAATGTGTTGCCAATATATATCTATTGTTTGTGTGGCTAATGTTTAGATTAAAGTTATCATTTTCAGTACATACATTATCATAGGCCGCCGCTCCCCATTACCTATGAGCGTGAGCTGTTCCCCATTACCTATGAGCGTGAACGAGGCGTTGCCAACATAAGATCGGCTCCATTTGATTGAGCCTTGATCTCACATACATCATCATAGGCCGTCCGTTCCCGATTACCTATGAGCGTGAACGAGACGTTGCCAACATATACATTGTCATTCATATCATATACTCATGCAAGGTGTTTGTGATTGTTTGTTTACATTCGTTTGTTCATTTATGATTATTGCACAATTTTCCATATTAACTCCAATAAGAAATCAATAACAAATGTTTTTAACAAGGTTCACTCGCCAACTTTTGTTGACCCAAAATTCCCCATTTTTACACATGATACAGGTGATAAAGTTGAAGCAACAAACATATAGGGCGGCCTAGAAGAATAAACCAGTTTAGATTTTGGATTGTTTTAGTTAATTTTTCCTTTCCTTGTATTGTATGAATTTGACTTGAAACTTTGAGATGTAATTTGAATTTAATAAATATGAAACATATTAGTAAACATCATGAGCTTTGGCGATAACCCAATTATGCCCCGACTCTTATTCCGCTGCGGGTTGGGGTGTGACAGTAATCATGCATCATTCACATAATTTAATCACACCAGATTGTTTCATACGTCATAACTAGCACATATAAACCAAGATTGATCACCAATTGTGTCTAACATGCGATCCTACACATGATAGTATCATAAAAGTTTCCATTGTTAGTAAGTTATGAATAGTACGATCGATTACCAAATTCATTGTTTTTAATATGTTAACATGCTTAGATTAATATATTATCATCATTACAATCATCACAAACCAAGATACTTTCAAATCACATAAACAAGCATCAATAAAAACTAGACACAACAATTAGTTCAACCGAGATTGAATTTGAATAATCCGATTTAATCTTGAAAAAAACATAAAAACTAAAGAAATCGATCTAGGAACTTACCTGTAAGAGATAGAGATTATTAGAATTGATCTAAAACACCACCAATTGCAAGATCCAACTAGCCCACTCCGGAAAAATACCGTCACAGAAATTATCAAGACAATCACGACAACTTCTAGCTAACATCCTTAAATATATGTCCCACACATCACTCGCGTCGCTGTGCCGAACGTAAGTTGCCGGATTGTGGCTATTCACTTTTGTATTCCACATAATCTAATTTTGCGACTAGCATTTTCTCTTTGTATGAAAAATGGATATTGGCCGGCAAGATTATTAGAAATTCTTAAAAATGACGACGGCTCATACGAAACGAAACCGACGCCTAAACTGTGCATCATCGTGCAATGGATTTCACAAAAATAATCATGCATTAAACGTTAAAGAGCACCTAATCGATCTCATTCAAAAGGGGTTTGTATGGTACGCATTGTAGACGATTCGACTCTTCTCGCAAATACTGAATCGCCTCCTACATCACCTCGATAATCGGACAAAGGGTGGGATGACATTTTTGTTATAAAATTGATTAGAGAGAATGTATGTGTTTTATTGAGTTAGTTTGTGATTGGTGTGGGTAAAATATATGTGTATATATTAACAATAATTTAGTTTTTTAATAAATTGGACCGTTGGTAAACTGTCATGTTGACCACCAACATCGAAATCAGGCAAAAATGCACGTTATGGGCTTGGCGAAATGAACTTTGGTGCCTGGAAATGGTTTGGGGCGATACGGGGCGCCAAAGGGTCTGATGTAGTCAGAGGCGGTATACCACACCCCTGGATAATCGTATAGTGGCTATCCCACCCATGACCCATGTAGTTTATTATGTACATGATAAATGCTTAAAACTAATTCGGTGAAATGTGACAGAGATACATGACTATGTACGTAATTTGGAAACTAACGTAAAGAAGTGTAGTTTGAATTCTGTACGTTTGTTGTCATATTGTTGAAAGAACATACATGATTATATTATCACAACGTCAAAGCATATCATGAACATATTACTTTCCTACTAAAATGTACCACAAAATCTATAGAGAATCTAAGAAATTGCTTGTGCGCTTCTCAATTTCATGGTCGGTTGTGACTATAGTAAATTGCCTCAGCCTCCACCTAGCACATGTTATATCATTACTCCACAAGATACATATTTCTCTGTGAGTTGGAAAAAAACCATGTGTGGAAGAAGCAGTTGTCACAACAATGTGCTCCCTTATGTACATGGATGTTTGTTTTAATGAAGTTGTTTAAAAGCGACATAGAGGTAGAAGACTATCATCATCATACTCACTATATCCCACCAATAGCAAAGCTAAGGTTTTGTTATAGGTAGGGTCTGAGGAGGGTAAGATGTAGACAACCTTACCTCTACCCGTAGGAATATAGAGGCTGCTTCCAGTGATACCCTCTGCTCTATGTTTCACACGTAATTCGTTGAGATGTGACATAGAGATATATGATTATGTAATGTGACAACTAATGTAAACATGTGTAGTTTGAAGTATATCATAAGCACAACTACATAATTTTTTAGTCTTAGCAAACATACTAAATGAAAGGGCCAGATGTGTAGTTTGAAGTATATCATAAGCACAACTACATAATTTTTTTGCATCCGATTTTAAGTTTGTGTTAAGAAAGAAAATGAACAACTTGATTAAATTTGGACAACTTCAATTTTTGCACTTTTATTTTATATACTATTTATTTTAAATAAAGGGCCAATAAAGCCTCAACCATTAAACAAAAACTGGAACCACACCATTAGTAATGGTTACGTTAAAAATCTCAAAGTTTTTGTTTTTGAAATCAAAAACCGTTACCAGTAGTTAAACAATAAACCGCCGGCATATGAACACCTCTAATTGGAACATGTTGACGACAATTAATGATAAGGTTTCGTGTTGCATAACATAGCCATTTATCAAACATGTAAAGCCAGACACAATCGGGTTTATAATAAAGCTCATTTATCAAACACATAAGCCTGCACATGACTGGGTTAATAAAAAGGTTGACGTGTTAACCCGCTTAAGTTTAAAGGTTTTGTAAAAAGTTTATGGTTATATATTGAGGGGTTTCAAATCTTGTTAATTTTATTCAACTACCTTGGTTAATTTTATTATATCTCAAATCTTGTGTATTTTTCTTGATAAAGGAATCAACTTCATCCAACCCTAAACCGGACAAAGCTTCAAGACAGATGGATAAGAAATTTGTGAAGAACCAGGATTCCAAGAAATTACCCGTGGGTTCTAAAGGCCAGCCATAAAAAAGGAACAACAGAAAAGGGGAAAACCCTATGCGAATCCCACAAATCACAGAGCCATGTTCTGGACGCTACCTCTTCATCTCTTACTATACAAGACGCCACCACCGCCAAGACGCCACCACCGCCATCCGGACGCTGCAGCTACCCGAACACCACCGTCAAGACAGATGGATAAGAAATTTGTGAAGAATCGGGATTCCAAGAAAGTACCAGTGAGTCCTAAAGGCCAGCCATCAAAAAGGAACAACAAAAAAGGGGAAAACCATATGCGAATCCCACAAATCACAAAGCCATGTTCTGGACGCTACCTCTTCATCTCTGACTATACAAGACGCCACCACTGCCATCCGGACGCTGCAGCTACCCTAACACCACTGCCAACCCACACCGTCGACGGAAACAAGATCCATTACCACCACTATTCGCTGCCACCAGCAGTCTAAGTAGATCTGATCTGTGATTGGATTTGTAGGTGGTTTTCACAGCTAGGCCTAAGGTTGATGATCTGGTTTTGTGAGTTGGGGTGATGGCAGTGTATGGTTGAAGTCTTAAATTTGTAAAAATATACCAAAATGTTCATCAACCATTTTGGTATATATCGAAGTCCCCAAACTTGTCTAGAATGCATGTACTTTTTAATTATTTTCAATAGTATGTGCATGTGAGAGAAGTTTAGATGTAGTAGGAAATAAGTGTACTTTTAATAATTATTGATCTTTTATCCTTTTCATTTCCGTAACTGATTTTCCTAACGTAGGTTTTCGTTGAAGATATGTTTGTACAACACGAGATGCTAAAGTTCATAAATTTTTTTTGTGGAACGGCAATACATTGATGCAAAAACACAACAGGCACAAAGCCTTCCAACAAACCAATATTCTTAAAAAAGGCCAGGTCTTTTAGATTGAAAACATCGTTAATACCAAATTAAAAACTTCAAGTAATTAATAATTAACCAACACTTGCAATTATCTAATAAAATCAATAAATATGCTAAGACATCAAAAAATAGATTATGTGAAAATATACTAAAAGAGTAAAATAATTAGAAATCCTGGAGTTCTAATAAATCTCTTTGTGCCAAAAAATTAAAAAGAAAATTCATTTTCTTTTAGGCTCAAACTATTGGCACATCGATCTATACCTACGAATTCAAACAGCACATCACATTCTTCACTTCCACTTTATAGTTTATTTCATTAGTTGAGATAAAATGTCATCATTTTGGGACGTAAAGATCCCACCACCGCCATCCGGACGCCGCAGCTACCCGAACACCACCGCCAACCCCACAACGTCCACGGTAACAGATCCATTACCATCACTATTCGCCGCCACCAGCAGTCTAAGTATATTTGATCTGTGATTGGATTTGCAGGTAGGTGGTTTGTACACCTAGGCCTAAGGTTGATGATCTGGTTTTAGAGAGTTGGGGTGATGGCAATGTGGGGTTGAAGTCTTTAAATTTGTAAAAATAAACAAAAATGCCCATCAACCAATTTTGGTATATCCAAGTCCCCAAACTTGTCTAGAATGCATGTACTTTCTAATTATTTTTAATAGTAGGTGCATGTGAGAGAAGTTTAGATGTAGTGGGAAATAACTGTACATTTAATAATTATTGATCTTTTATCCTTTTCATTTCCGTAACTGATTTTCATACCGTAGGTTTTGGTTGAAGATATGTTTGTACAACACGAGATGCTTAACTCGATATAGAGATATAAAATATTCGGGTACATACAATTTGATAAACATATAGTTTAAACGAAATTCTAAACCAAATTAAATTTTTCACCAAGGGCTTGACTTGGAATCGAGTTGATTTTAAAGTTCATAATTTTTTTTTGTGGAACGTACGACAATGTATTGATGCAAAAACAAAACTGGCACAAAGCCTTCCAACAAACAATATTCTTAAAAAAAGGCCAGGTCTTTTAGATTGAAAACAGCTAATTGATCGTTAATACCAAAATAAAAACTTCAAGTAATTAATAATTAACCAACACTTGCAATTATCTAATAAAATCAATAAATATGCTAAGAGATCAAAAAATAAGATTCTTTGAAAATATACTAAAAGAGTAAAATAACTAAAAAAACCCTCCTGGAGTTCTAATAAATCTCTTTGTGCCAAAAAATTAAAAAGAAAATTCATTTTCTTTTAGGCTTAAACTATTGGCATACCAAGGCTGTCTATCTGCACACTTAGGGTTTATCTACGCTGGGTGTAGACCTATGCGCAACGTATAGGGTTACCTGTATATGCTGCGTATAGCTCTATATGCAGCGTACGCATAGTGTACATACGTTGCGTATAGAGCTACACGCAGCATATGTGAGACAGATTTGACACTGATACGATGTTATCTAGGCAAACGTGAATAAAGCAATACTCGGAGTATAGAGCTATACGAGGCTGCTAATTGTGAATTAAAAACTGTATTTAGACATTCATCTCTGCCTACGAATTCAAACAACACATCACATTCTTCACTTCTACTGTATAGTTACTTCATTAGTTGAGATAAAATGTCTTCATTTTGGGATTTTGGGATGAGAATTATTTCTTTAATCATTATTCTAACGACGCATGGGGAGTAAATGATGCTAACAAGGAGGAGGAGGTTGTGTCCGGCTCTCCCTGTTGATCAAAAAATACAGTTGCCAGACTTGAACGAGGCTCCAACTCCACCTGTTGATCAATCATATTGCCCGGCGCATCAAGTATATCCGGATTACGGATACGAGTATGAATCTCCGTACGTGCAACAAGGTAATCTGGATGGATACGTAGGATACAGTGCTGAGAATGCCCTTGTTGATGAACCATATAACCTGACGCAATCGTATCCGGATTACGAATACGGGTGAAGTTTCTTACGTGCAACAAGATAGTTCGGATAGATACGGAGGATACGGGGTGAAGTTTCTTACGTGCAACGAGATAGTTCGGATAGATACGAAGGATATGATAGATATGGTGATGTGCCTCCTAACACACCACTCTATGATGATTATCAACCCTCTACCCCGTACAATCCATTTCAAATTAACGAGGTATCACATTAATATTGTATTATTGTTATATTATAATTATCATTATTATTGTTAGAATTATAATTATCATTATTATTGTTAAAATAACAACGATTGTTCATAATGTTATTATTATTATTATTATTATTATAATTGTTAAAATTATAATAATTATTATTATTGTTAAAACTATAACTATTACTACTATTGTTAAAATTGTAATTATTATTATTATTATTATTATTATTATTATTATTATTGTTAAAATAATAATTATTATTATGATTGTTAAAATTATAATTAATAATACTATTGTTAAAATTGTAATTATCATTAGTATTGTTACAATTATAAATATTCTTAATATTATAATTATTATTATTAATATTGTTAAAATTACAACTATTATTTGTATTGTTAAAATTATATAACTATTGTTAATATTATAATTATTATTACTATTATTGTTAAAATTATTGTTATTATTATTACTATTGTTAAAATTGTAATTATCATTATTATTATTATTGTTAAAATTATAATAATAATAATTATTATTGTTAAAATTATAATTATTATTACTATTGTTAAAATTTTAATTATCATTAATATTGTTAAAATTAAAATTATTGTTATCATTACTAAATTTTATTGTTAAAGTACGTATTATTGTTGTTATAATTCTTAATAATAATATTATTATTATTGTTAAAATATTATTAATACTATTATTGTTAATAACGTAACTGTCTTTTAGCGTTTCATGTCTCTAACTGATATGAAGAATTGGGTACAAGCAACGGCAAAGGAGAATGGTTATGTTATTGTTACCCGCCGATCGAAAAATATTGGTGGCAGTATCGGGATGGTATGGCTTGTGTGTGACCGTGGTGGTGAACACATCAGTTAGGAAAGCTGACTGCAAAAAAATTGGTTGCCCTTTTTAATTAGTCGCTATGCGGGACGTGATGAATGACACGTGGGAGTTGAAAGTGGACAACTCGGAACATAACCACGAACCTGCGAAGAGTCTGTTGGGCCACGCATATGTGCGAAGATTTACTAAAGTCGAATACAAGGTGGTGGAGCAGCTAACTGCTCAAAACATGGAGCCACGTAACATATTTTAAACACTGAGCAAGCAGTTCCCCGATAGCCTCCATGTTCAGAAAGACGTGCAAAATGCGGTTTAGAAAATTAGAGCGTCATAGATGGACGGAAAGACTCCCAAGCAGGCACTTGAAAGCATGCTGCATGAAAACCGATTCATTTACGACACCCGACAGGAACCCAAAACAGATGTCGTAACAGAGCTTTTCTTTGTTAATCCTCATTCAATTACTATGTGGCGTGCATTCCCGCACGAGCTGTTGTCGACGCGACCTACAAAACAAACATCTACAACATGCTATTTGTACAGGTTGTGGGTTTGACGTCGACCAACGAGTCTTTTTGTGTCGCACATGCCGTTATCTGCAAGGAACGAAGGGATAACTTCGTGTTGGTGCTTGAGCGAATCAAGTCAATGTTGCAGGAATGGAATGTATGATTTTGCGTGTGATAGTCACGGATAGAGAACTAGCCCTAATTAACACGTGTAAACAAGTATTCCTGAACGCGTCTAGGTTTCTATGCCGGTTTCACATTGAACAAAATATATTTAAAAAATGTAGGCAAAGGTTCAATAAAGTAGATTGGGAGAAATTTCTGTCGTACTTGCGGAGAGTGTGCGACTCGGCTTTAGAGCCCATGTACGAATACAACTTGGACAAATTGTATACCGACTCTCGGCTGCCAACCGTTTAAGTAAGTGTGTCTTCAGGCCACTAAGAGATGAAGACCGAACACCAAGTAACAGCCTACGGGGAGTTTGTTGGTGCACTTTTGGGTCTGAAGCTTGTTCTTATTACATTGTAATTTGTACGGTCTTTATTTATGATCCTGTGTGGTTTTGGTCGAGTCGGCCAAGTCAAAATATCCTTCTATCTTTACTTAGCACGACGTTTATGTTGTTAGCATTGTAAAACAGTTTGCAAGTGTGCAACTATTATATGTGTGTTCGTCGTTTTGTATTCTACAAGTATGTTTCTGTGTGTAGGGTCCCCACGAAGAACCCAGATTCTTCGTGGGACTACATGTTCATGAAGAACCATGTTGTTCATCATGGTTGTTCACCACGAAGACCATTATTCGTGGTGGATAGTTGTTCGCTGGCATGGTCCATGAAGAACTTATTCTTCGTGGGCCTGCAGGTTGTTCGTGAGCCCAGTAACCTTCTTCGTAAGGTTACTGGGTACAGGGCCTATATATACAGAACCCATGTTTCACAGTAATGTAAGAGAGCACCTAGAGTCTGAACAAGCATTGTATGTATGTGTTTGTAATTGTTCTCTATAGTTTAATCAAAGTTGTGAATCTTTGGTTACTTGTGTTTCCATATCTTTTCTTTGGTTTGCTTAACTACGTGGATTCCGCACTCGTATTTGTGTTAACAAACAAGGAAGTAGGTTATCTTGATCCTCCAAGTGGACCTACAACTAGGAATTTGTTAACACAAGTAAAAACTAAATTGAGTCAATAGTTTTGCACAAAAAAACGATGACAACATTGCAATTTTGAACTGGGAGCCAAATCTTTTTTTAACTAAGGGAAAAATTGTAACTTTTAGCTGGCGGCAGCATCGTAGTTTTACATTGAAGTGGGGGCAGAAACGTATAAATTGAACTTGGGCCCATACTATTTAAAACAAACCATAATCAGCACCAAGCCACCAACTTTCTTTATGTTAAAAGATGTTTCCTAACTTATATATTCTAATTTTGCAATCAAGAAAACAAAAGAAAAATCTTTAGGCCATGGGGTGTACTCTAACATTTAGAGTGTTAACAATGACATGGCATGTTAACTAACATTGTAAACCACTCCTCCTTGTGTTAAAATGCATTAAATGGGTTATGTGTTAACATGTTAACCCAATGTTAAGAGGTTGAATTAATTGTTTTTTTGTTTTTTAGATAAAAAACCATTAAAAGATAGTATTAAAGGAGAGGGTTAAATGAAGTTAATGGGATTAAACCATTTCCTTTGAGTGAGACAAAGTGAAACAGGAAAAAATGTTGATGTGACACTTAGGTGGAGTTAAGATAGGTTAAAATCAACAAGTTAGGCTGCCGCCCATTTAATTCAATAAAATCAACAAGTTGGGCTGCCGCCCATTTAATCTAATAAAATCAACAAACTATTCCCCACGTTAGTTTTGTAGATATAGGTAATAATTTTGTATTGCATCTTTTCTTAGTGTGTGTTGGTAGTGTTTGGTACCATCTCAGGGAGTTTTTGAATGCTTATGTTATTCTATTATCAATTGGGTTGGTGTTGATCCTCATACATTTACTTGCTATTGTTACGTATTTTCACTTTTATTTGAATTTAAGATATATAGATATATTCATTCACTATTTTTCTTCCTCGAGAATGGCCATTGTTTTAAACTAGAATTGTAGTTCGTGCTTCGCGGCGGACTTGTCTGAAGGATGTTGGCGAGAATATACTTGTTACATAATATAAGGATGAGTTATTATAGACCATGCAGGCGTGGTTACAACAAAGTGTCTAGAGTTAAAAGTTACATTTAGCTATAATAAGGTAAATAAAAAATAATTAAATTTGTTACTTATTGAAGGTTTAATTTAGATCATGTACGCTTTAATCCAAATGACGGTAAAAATAAGAAAGCAACACAATTAAATGAGATATTTAAAGTTAAAAGTTAAAAATTAGTTAGTTAAATAAATAATAAGCAAAATTAATAAAACGGAAAAAGTTAAGAAAAGTTAAAAGAACAAATATTAATAGTTTTAAAAATAAGTTAACTTTATTAAAATTCAAGGATTGTATGGTACTCTATTAAAGTTCAGGGTCGAATCATAACTCATTTATCAAAAGATAATTATTATTAAACTTTATGTGATAAATATGTTAAAATTATTAAAACTTTGGAGTTGTATAATTACCATATTAAAATTCAGATTAAAATTATAAATTAATTACAAGAAAATAAATCAATAATATTGTATGCCTTGAAACTTGAAACTAAAGCCAAAGAAAATAAATCAATATTGTATGCCTTGAAAAGACAAACTAAAGCCACTTATAGAACACTCATAGAATATTACTGTTCACATTTCAAAATGTTATTATATAGAATGGTAATGGTATAAATGTTGCCAAAAATTGTATGCTTTTAGTTTTTTTACCAAAACCATAAAATGTTCTAATTCTTTAAGTTATTGTTTTCGTAATTATTAAAGGTGTTAGGCGCAGTTAAGACGAATATGCCTAGGCATAGGTGAAAAGTACAAAAAAGCGAGAGTCTGCAGAAAAAAACGCATAATGAAAAAACTAAAAATATATTATGTACTAGAAAAAATAATACTATTCTTAAATAAAATAAATAAAAGTTATTATATAACATTTAAAATAAATTATGTGCTAGAAAAAATACTTATTTGGATTTCAATGTGAATGCGGAAGCGTAAATCAAATAATTGTGAAACAGTTCTATGCGCAAAACAATGCGCCTAAAAAGCATGCAATAATATATGAAAACTGAGTTTAAATGTTTGATAGCAAATAAACTCCATGAGATGCCCTAGTTAACGTGCCTACCTAGCTAGCGACCTGCGAATGCATGCTAGAATATGTGAACAAAAGGTTGGTGAGTTTACAAGTTTCAATAAGAATGAATATTTGTCGGATAGTGTAAAATCAATTATTTATTTAGGTAGCTAGCCTTTTTACAAGTTACTAAACATCTCAAACCGAAGCTGACTGATTTGTGTTTATGCCTTCTTCCACGTCTATCATATAAACAACACAAATGTTAGGTCAATATTACACATGTTCGACTCCCAAGTGTGCTAGCGCGACTAGCCCGGGTGGGATTTATCAAACTCAGTAGTACTACTCAAATTACCTCGCTAACTCCCTATATTAACGGTTAGGTGTATAAGAACTTAAATGATGTGTGTTGTATTTAGTACATAGTGATATAAAGGAAATACAAAATCTAAAAGTTGCGTTCATGTTTTCTCCCATAAAATCGTGTATAAAAGAGTTCATTAAACTCACCTTAGGGTGCGTGTTTTCCAACATATGCAAACAACTATAGGTCACCAGCTAACGGCTATCTATTACACATAATGTCTCTAAGTGCGTGTTCGTATGAGTTCATACGACCATTGTGTCCGAACAATCCCATTGTTTTATGTTTTAGGTAAAGACTCACAAATTTGACCAAATTGACCCGACGACCCATTGATGACTCATTAAGTGCATTATAGTTTGTTTGTGATCAGATTGTCATATTAAGCCAACAAAACACATCACATAGCACATATGACTAATATCTATTATTTTAGCAATAAAGTTTCTCTTTTTAGCAAGTCAAGCATGAAACTCTAGTTCCCAAGAATCATCATGCATGTCAAATTAACTAATCCTGCACGTCTATTGTAACATCCGTCGAAAAACGGGTTTCCAAACCCGCTTCGTTTATTAATCGAATATCAAGTTATAAAATTTCGTTGCGTATTTATGATTTATTTTAATTTTAAACAATACATAATTAATAAACAATTTAGAATTTAAAAACTATAATTGATAAAAAGTGAAAATAAAATAAATAAAAAAGAAAACCGGCTGCCGGGTTTCGAACCCGGGTCAGCCGGAAGACTCAAACAACAATGTCTTAACCACTCCGCCACTTGAGTTGTTTGTTGTTATATCGAAACAATTAAAACATATAATGAAACTCGATATCAAATTCGGTCATCAGCGCGCCCAAATCGCTCTCGCCGGAAATTCCGACGATTTCGCCAATTATCGACGGTTTCCTTTGACTTAGCGAATGTATTAACATCAACATCGGTTATAACCGATGTCTAATCCCGCGACATCAGTCATAACCGCTGGAGAAAAGCTGACCACGAATCAAGACTAAAATCAGACCCAATTCATCGTGATTCTTCCCTATGAATACACACCCAAGTCTCTGGAAATCATTTCGCTCAAAATTGCACCATTTCTCGAATCAATTTCACTCGCCGGAGATTTTCTGCAATCGCCGGACTTTTGCCGGAAAACCGAGACTTACATCAAAACGGTAAATACCTCGACTCTTTCGGTTTCAATCCATTGTTAGACTATTACTAACTTCAATCCATCAACCAGAATCAATCCTAGACGACGTAGCCGGAATATTCTGCACTCGCCGGAAAACCTCTGTAATTTCCAAAATCACGCTGTGAATCGGTATAATCATTTAAACATTCTGTTAATCCTTTTCAGTACATACATCATCATAGGCTCGTCTGTTCCCCATAAAGTCAACGGTCAACGGTCAAAGTCAACGGTCAACGGTCAACCCATAAAGTCAACATTTTTTTATATTTTTATTTATTTGTTTTATTTAAAAATCAATTAAAAATACTTAAAAATAACTTTTTTAAAGTTAGAAAGTGACCTTAAACTCACAAAAATAAATCTAAAAATCCAATTAAAATTGTTAATAAAAATCCACTTATTTACCGTACCTTTTCGTTATTATTTAGGTTAGTTATTCCTCGTCGATCAACTCTCTAAACTCGTGCGCATTCAAACATCATCAAACGAACGCACTCAAGGTGAGTGAATCTCTACCAATTCCCCGTTTTAATCACATTTTGAGTGTATCATGTGTCGCTATTTATTTATTTCATTTAAACACTTGTGCATCCATCATATTCATGATCAAATGAGTATCCAATATGTATCACTTGTTTGTGTGGTTAATGTTTAGATTTAATTTATCATTTTCAGTATATACATCATCATAGGCTCGTCTGTTCCCCATTACCTATGAGCGGAACCGTTCCCCATTACCTATGAGCGGAACGTGGCGTTGCCAACATACGATCGGCTCCGTTGGATTGAGCCTTGATCGCACATACATCATCATAGGCCGTCCGTTTCCCATTACCTATGAGCGGAACGTGACGTTGCCAACATATACATTATCATTTATGTCATATACTCATGCAAAGGTGGTTTGTCATTGTATGTTTATTTAGGTTTGCTCATATATGATTATTGCACAAATTTTCCATATTAATTACAACAAGAAATCAATAATAAATGTTTTCTAACAAGGTTCACTCGCCAACTTTTGTTGACCCAAAAACCCCCATTTTTACACATGATACAGGTGATCCAGTTGAAGCAAGAAACATATAGGACGGTCTAGAAGAATAAATCAGTTTAGATTTTGGATTGTTTATTTAATTTTCCTTTCCTTGTATTGTATGAATTTGACTTGAACATTTGAGATGTAATTTGAATTTTAATAAATATGAAACATATTAGTAAACATCATGAGCTTTGGTGATAACCAAATTATGCCCCGACTCTTATTCCGCTGCGGGTCGGGGTGTGACAGATTGGTATCAGAGCCATGATTATAGGGATATAGGATAGGTTATTAGACCCTTAGAGCCTATACTATAGTTGATTAGAATTTTTAAATTTTTTGTGTGTTACATGCAAAATTCATGATGTTTATATGGTTTAGGTTTATTGTTACATTCAATGTTATACAAGCATGTTCATAAGTACATACTATTATACAATGCTCATCATGAATCATATCCTCATAACATACC
Organism: Scalesia atractyloides; assembly: GCA_947069175.1. Taxonomy (NCBI): domain Eukaryota; kingdom Viridiplantae; phylum Streptophyta; class Magnoliopsida; order Asterales; family Asteraceae; genus Scalesia; species Scalesia atractyloides. The sequence continues at coordinate 11,151,272 of CAMTDV010000004.1, forward strand.
ATATCCATGAGAGCACACACCTCACAATTTCTATGATTTTTACAACGATTTTTGTATTTTCAAATCACATCAAAGTGAGTTCTCATGATGGGCATGTAGTAACTGGAAGGGTACGAGTACCGGTAGTCGGAACGTCCTGTCTAGGCTTGGCATTCGTATAAATCCAAAATAAAGGACCAGTTTGCCTACCTGGGGACTAACGATGAGAGTACGAAGGACCTATTAGGCCAAAGCATGCTATACCAAACGTCGTGTGAGCTAACCCCACTTTGAGTTGTCATTGTGTCTATACCTGGACACCCTCCGACCATACATCTCGCAAACATATTTCATGGTTTTTCCTTCGGGTGATGCGAGTGTTAAACCGCCAACACCAATGTGAATCCTACTAAGCCAATAGTCATGGGGGCCCACATAACTATCCAGGCGATGGTATGAGGGACATTGGAGGCCCAAACATGAGCAAACCCAAGACATCCTATGGATGTAGTTGCATTATTGATGATTATGTTATTTTATTACTTTTAACGACACATGACACCTAAACACTTCTTAAACTCACAATCTTCCTATGTATGTTCCTGTAGATGTCGGCTAGGCAGCTACGTGGAGGTCGAAAGTCAGGAAGGTCAAACGAACGCTTGGCCACCCAAATTGCAAAACAAATGGCCGCGGTGCTTCCTGACATCGTTATTCAAGTCCAACAAGCTCTCACCGCGAATCCCATCAACCCTCCCAACCAAGAAGACCAGAACGTCGACAACCCTCCCTCCAAAAAATGCTCCTACAAACACTTCAAGTCTTGCGATCCCCCAAAGTATGAAGGGACCGAAGGTGTTACTGCTCTTCTCCACTGGTTTGAGGAAATGGAGAACACCTTCCTCAATTGCGATTGTCCCGAGGATCGCAAGGTACGTTACGCAACCGGGAGACTATTTGGGGTAGCCCTGACCTGGTGGAACACAGAGAAGGGCAAGAGAGGAGTCGAAGACGCCATGGCCTTAACTTGGGAAGAGTTAAGGGAAATAATGACAAGACGCTTCTGCCCAAGAAGCGAAATCAAGAAGTTGGAAGATGAATTCCACTCACTAAAGCAAAAGGAATGAGATCATATTTCCTACAACAAAAGATTTCTTGAGCTGAATCAGATGGTTCCTAACTTGTTCACCCCAGTGTACCGCTTGGTTGAACACTATATTCGAGGCCTCCCCTCGAAAATTCAAGACTGAGTTCTAAGCACTTCACCTGCAACACTTAAAGCTGCAATGGAACTAGCTACCGAACTTACCAAAAATCGCATCCGAAACGGAAAATTCAAGGGGGAGAAAAAGAAAGCCCCCATTGAGGCTCAAACTACAAACCACTCTGTCTCCTCTTCGAAGTTTGCTGGCAAGAGGAAGTGAAACAACAAGAACTTTGCTGTCACACAAACAAACCCCCCAATCACTACTGCACCCATCACCCAAATTGCCCCCTCATCTGCACCATACAAAAGGGCATACTCCGGTCCATACCCAAAATGCACTCATTGTCAATACCATCACTTTCCCGAACACCCCTGCAAATATTGCACCAGCTGTGGCCGTGCAGGTCACACCATCCAAACCTGTCGCATACTTCAACGAATGAACCGCAACCAACCCTCAAGCCAAACCCACCATCAGATAGTGGGTCAAGCCCAACAACCCTTACTACTACCACCTACACAAAATACGGCCCAATCCTACTACCAACCCAACTATCCCATGATGCAACCCATGCGGGCTTGTTACAACTGTGGAGACCCAAACCACTATAGAAACACTTGTCCACGCTTGGTGAACATCATACATGCTCAAGCTCAAGCAAATCCGGTGAATCAAGCTAACCAAGCTCCTCCACCTGCTAGAGGAAGAGCTTTCAACATCAACGCCAATCAAGCTAGGGCCGACAACAACGTGGTTAACGGTACGTTTCTCATCAATGGTAGTTATGCATCCATGTTATTTGATACTGGCGCGGATAAGAGTTTTGTGTCCTTAGAATTTGAACCCATCCTCAACCAAACTCGTGATAAACTCATGGAATCCATAACGGTGGAAGTTGCTGACGAGAAAGCGGTCTCATTAAACTCTATTATACGAAATTGTACCCTCACTCTAAACAATCACGATTTTCCAGTTGACCTCATTCCTATGAAGTTGGGAAGTTTTGACATTATAATCGGTATGGACTGGCTCAGCCAACATCAGGCTGAGTGGTATGCCGCAAAAAGTTCATTCGCATTCCTCTCGCAGATGGTCAAACCCTACGAATCTTTGGAGAAACCCCTGGGACTCAAATTGATGTCCTGCCTTCAAGCCCGAAAGTATCTCCGCAAGAACTATGTCGCATTCTTAACTCACGTCATCAAGAAGGGAGACAAGGAGAAGAAACTAGAAGATATACCTGTAGTGAAAGAATTCCCACAAGTCTTTCCCGACGACATCTCAGGACTTCCTCCCATGAGAGAAGTCGAATTCCGCATTGATCTTATTCCTGGCGCTACTCCAGTCGCGAAATCTCCTTATAGATTAGCCCCATCCGAAATGCAAGAGCTAGCCAGTCAGCTGCAAGAACTGACTGACAAGGGATTCATACGTCCTAGCTCATCGCCTTGGGGTGCACCTGTTCTGTTTGTGAAGAAGAAAGATGGAACGTTTCGCATGTGTATCGACTACAGAGAACTCAACAAATTAACGGTCAAGAACCGCTATCCATTACCTCGCATCGATGATCTACTGGACCAACTTCAGGGTGCCACTTGTTTTTCAAAGATCGACCTTCGTTCTAGCTATCATCAACTCAGAGTACATGAAGAAGACGTCCCAAAGACCGCCTTCCGAACTCGTTATGGTCATTACGAATTCATGGTCATGCCATTTGGATTAACCAACGCCCCAGCTATATTCATGGATCTAATGAATAGGGTATGCAAACCCTATCTCGACCGCTTTGTCATAGTCTTCATCGACGACATCCTCATCTACTCAAAGTCTAAATCTGATCATGAACGACACCTTCGACTCATCCTCACACTCTTAAGAACCGAAAAGCTCTACGCTAAATTCTCCAAGTGCGAATTCTGGTTAAGAGAAGTACAATTCCTTGGACATGTCGTCAATGACAAGGGAATACATGTCGACCCCTCAAAGATCAAAGCAGTACGGGAATGGCAAGTGCCACGTACCCCTACCGAAGTAAGATCATTTCTTGGTTTGGCGGGTTACTATCGCCGTTTCATTGCAAATTTCTCCCGTATTGCTGTCTCGGCTTTGACTCATAAAGGAAAACCCTTCATATGGGGACCTAAACAAGAAGAAGCCTTCCAAACCCTTAAGCAAAAGCTTTGTGACGCACCTATCCTCACACTCCCCGAAGGTTGCGATGACTTTGTAGTATATTGCGACGCATCAGGGCAAGGATTAGGCTGTGTATTAATGCAAAGGGGAAAAGTGATAGCCTACGCTTCTAGACAACACAAAGTTCATGAGAAGAACTACACCACCCACGACCTGGAACTTGGAGCCGTTGTGTTCGCTCTTAAGATATGGAGACATTACCTCTACGGTACCAAGTGTGAAATATACACTGACCACAAGAGCCTCCAACATATCTTTAATCAGAAGGAGTTGAATATGAGACAACGAAGATGGCTCAAACTTCTTAATGACTATGACTGTGAAATTCGGTATCATCCTGGCAAGGCAAATGTGGTGGCCGATGCACTCAGTCGAAAGGGTTATGCGAACTCTATTCGTCTTCTATGTTCGTAAATCATAACCGACATCAAAGATCAAATCCGAGAAGCTCAACATGTTTCCATAACAGAATACGACATACGCAATGAGTTAGCTTGTGGAGCAGAACTTAAACTCGAAACAAAATCTGACGGCATTCTGTATTATCTAGATCGCATATGGATTCCCGATCACAATAACCTTCGCGATTTCCTTATGAAAGAGGCGCACAAAACACGATACTTTGTACACCCAGGAGCCGACAAGATGTATCAAGACCTTCGATACACCTACTGGTGGCATGGCATGAAAAAGGATATTGCTGTTTTTGTATCCAAGTGCCTTACCTGTTCTAAAGTGAAAGCTGAACATCAAAGACCCTCAGGACTTCTAGTCCAACCTGAAATACCTGTATGGAAGTGGGAAAACATAACCATGGACTTCATTACCGGGTTACCTCGCACTTCTGGTGGGTATGACACTATATGGGTAATCATTGATCGTCTTACAAAATCAGCTCACTTCATTCCGATTCGCGAGGACTTCAAGAACGAGAAGTTAGCTCGTATCTACATCAGGGAAATCGTAAGCCGTCATGGTGTACCTTTAAGCATCATTCAGACCGTGATGGTCGTTTCACTTCACGAACATGGCAAGCCGTACAAGCCGCCTTGGGTACACGATTAGACCTCAGTACCGCTTATCATCCTCAAACTGATGGACAATCTGAACGCACCATCCAAACTCTTGAAGATATGCTTTGAGCATGTGTCATAGACTTCAAAGGGAATTGGGACGCTCATCTACCATTAATTGAATTTTCGTACAACAACAGCTATCATTCAAGTATCGGCATGGCACCTTTCGAAGCTTTATATGGTCGTAAGTGCCGATCACCAATATGTTGGCATGAAATTGGAGAAGCTCAAATCACCGGTCCAGAATTAATTCAAGAAACAACAGATAAGATCCATCAAATTCGAAACAATCTTCTAGCGGCACAAAGTCGTCAAAAGAGTTATGCAGACAAACGACGAAAGCCCTTGGAGTTTAACATTGGTGACCAAGTGCTTTTAAAAGTATCACCGTGGAAGCGTGTGGTCCGTTTTGGCTAAAAAGACAAGCTAGCACCATGCTACGTAGGACCTTTCAAGATACTCGAAAGAGTAGGACCTATAGCATACAAGCTTGACCTACCAGAAGAACTCAACAGAATTCATCCCACATTCCACGTATCGAACTTGAAGAAGTGCCTCGCCGATGAAAATCTCCATATTCCTCTAGAAGACATTCAAGTCGATGAATCTATGCATTTCATTGAAAGACCAGTTTTAATTATGGACTTCGGAGAGAAACGTTTAAGATGAAGCCGTATTCCAATCGTCAGGGTACGCTGGGAGTCAAAACGAGGACCTGAGTTTACTTGGGAACGTGAAGACTCAATGCGCGAGAAATACCCACATCTTTTTCCTGTTACCACTACTACTAAAATTTCGGGACAAAATTTCTAAAAGTAGGGGATACTGTAACATCCGTCGAAAAACGGGTTTCCAAACCCGCTTCGTTTATTAATCGAATATCAAGTTATAAAATTTCGTTGCGTATTTATGATTTATTTTAATTTTAAACAATACATAATTAATAAACAATTTAGAATTTAAAAACTATAATTGATAAAAAGTGAAAATAAAATAAATAAAAAAGAAAACCGGCTGCCGGGTTTCGAACCCGGGTCAGCCGGAAGACTCAACCAACAATGTCTTAACCACTCCGCCACTTGAGTTGTTTGTTGTTATATCGAAACAATTAAAACATATAATGAAACTCGAAATCAAATTCGGTCATCAGCGCGCCCAAATCGCTCTCGCCGGAAATTCCGACGATTTCGCCAATTATCGACGGTTTCCTTTGACTTAACGAATGTATTAACATCAACATCGGTTATAACCGATGTCTAATCCCGCGACATCAGTCATAACCGCCGGAGAAAAGCTGACCACGAATCAAGACTAAAATCAGACCCAATTCATCGTGATTCTTCCCTATGAATACACACCCAAGTCTCTGGAAATCATTTCGCTCAAAATCGCACCATTTCTCGAATCAATTTCACTCGCCGGAGATTTTCTGCAATCGCCGGACTTTTGCCGGAAAACCGAGACTTACATCAAAACGGTAAATACCTCAACTCTTTCGGTTTCAATCCATTATTAGACTATTACTAACTTCAATCCATCAACCAGAATCAATCCTAGACGACATAGCCGGAATATTCTGCACTCGCTGGAAAACCTCTGCAATTTCCAAAATCACGCTGTGAATCGGTATAATCATTTAAACATTCTGTTAATCCTTGTTTAGTAACCCAATTTCACAACTAATCGATCAAAACTGTTAATTGATTCAATCAGACGGAATATACAAATCAGAGCCGACGACCATTGACGGAATTCTGAGAAATACAGTCTGATCGGTGCATTCGATTCCTTAACTCTTCTTATCCTTTACATTTCAACCAGTAATATGTTCGATGAACGATATAATCAAGAACAGAAGAATATCGGTCGTCTGAGTCTTTGAACGAAGAAGACGAAGTCGACGATGTTTATAAGATTAATTAAAACATGTTATTAAACCGGGTTAGACACACAGTCCAGCGGTGGACTGTGTGCAAACAATTACCACACGTCTCGAGTTCGATCCCTGACATAACCTCACTCTCTGAAATAAAAATGTTCTTTTTAAACCGAACCGGATCAACTCGCTGTAAGATGTTAAGTTTAATAAAAATCAATATATTAACCAGGTTAGACACACAGTCCAGCGGTGGACTGTGTGCAACGCTAAACAACGGGTCCCGGGTTCGAGACCTGTTGTGTGCACCGGTCCGACATAATTAAAACCCTTTTTAAAATAAATGATTTCAGAATAAAATTAAATAGTGTATAAATATAATTAAAAACAGAAATATTTCAGGTTAGACACGTAGCTCAGTTGGTAGAGCTGCGTGCACGCGTACGGGAGGTCACGAGTTCGAGCCTCACCCAGCGCATATATACACAAAGTCCGAACCGGTCAACGGTCAACGGTCAACCCAAAAAGTCAACATTTTTTTTTTATTTTTATTTATTTGTTTTATTTAAAAATCAATTAAAAATACTTAAAAATAACATTTTAAAGTTAGAAAGTGACCTTAAACTCACAAAAATAAATCTAAAAATCCAATTAAAATTGTTAATAAAAATCCACTTATTTACCGTACCTTTTCGTTATTATTTAGGTTAGTTATTCCTCGTCGATCAACTCTCTAAACTCGTGCGCATTCAAACATCATCAAACGAACGCACTCAAGGTGAGTGAATCTCTACCAATTCCCCGTTTTAATCACATTTTGAGTGTATCATGTGTCGCTATTTATTTATTTCATTTAAACACTTGTGCATCCATCATATTCATGATCAAATGTGTATCCAATATGTATCACTTGTTTATGTGGTTAATGTTTAGATTTAATTTATCATTTTTAGTACATACATCATCATAAGCTCGTCTGTTCCCCATTACCTATGAGCGGAACCGTTCCCCATTACCTATGAGCGGAACGTGGCGTTGCCAACATACGATCGGCTCCGTTGGATTGAGCCTTGATCGCACATACATCATCATAGGCCGTCCGTTTCCCATTACCTATGAGCGGAACGTGACGTTGCCAACATATACATTATCATTCATGTCATATACTCATGCAAAGGTGGTTTGTCATTGTATGTTTATTTACGTTTGCTCATATATGATTATTGCACAAATTTTCCATATTAATTACAACAAGAAATCAATAATAAATGTTTTCTAACAAGGTTCACTCGCCAACTTTTGTTGACCCAAAAACACCCATTTTTACACATGATACAGGTGATCCAGTTGAAGCAAGAAACATATAGGACGACCTAGAAGAATAAATCAGTTTAGATTTTGGATTGTTTATTTAATTTTCCTTTCCTTGTATTGTATGAATTTGACTTGAACATTTGAGATGTAATTTGAATTTTAATAAATATGAAACATATTAGTAAACATCATGAGCTTTGGTGATAACCCAATTATGCCCCGACTCTTATTCCGCTGCGGGTCGGGGTGTGACATCTATTATAACTAAGTTTCCAATATTGGCAAGCTATGACCTCAAATGCAACTTTACAACTTTTCACACACCAAAACATGTTTATACAATCCATGTAACATATTAGTAATGTCGTACATGTTCATCAACATGCAATTTCAATAAAGTTTCCCTTTTTGGAAATCCTAGGTAATCATGCATCATTCACATAATTTAATCGCACCAGATTGTTTCATACGTCATAACTAGCACATATAAACCAAGATTGATCACCAATTGTGTCTAACATGCGATTCTACACATGCTAGTATCATAAAAGTTTCCATTGTTATAAGTTATGAATAGTACGATCGATTACCAAATTCATTGTTTTTAATATGTTAACATGCTTAGATTAATATATTATCATCATTACAATCATCACAAACCAAGATACTTGCAAATCACATAAACAAGCATCAATAAAAACTAGACACAACAATTAGTTCAACCGAGATTGAATTTGAATTATCCGATTTAATCTTGAAAAAAACATAAAAACTAAAGAAATCGATCTAGGAACTTACCTGTAAGAGATAGAGATTATTAGAATTGATCTAAAACACCACCAATTGCAAGATCCAACTAGCTCACTCTGGATAAATACCGTCACAGAAATTATCAAGACAATCACGACAACTTCTAGCTAACATCCTTAAATATATGTCCCACACATCACTCGCGTCGCTGTGCCGAACGCAAGTTGCCGGATTGTGGCTATACACTTTTGTATTCCACATAATCTAATTTTGCGACTAGCACTTTCTCTTTGTATGAAAAATGGATATTGGCCCGCAAGATTATTAGAAATTCTTAAAAATGACGACGGCTCATACGAAACGAAACCGACGCCTAAACTATGCATCATCGTGCAATGGATTTCACAAAAATAATCATGCAATTAAACGTTAAAGAGCACCTAATCGATCTCATTCAAGAGGGATTTGTATGGTACACATTGTAGACGATTCGACTCTTCTCGCAAATACTGAATCGCCTCCTACATCACCTCCATAATCAGACAAAGGGTGGGATGACATTTTTGTTATAAAATTGATTGGAGAGAATGTATGTGTTTTATTGAGTTAGTTTGTGATTGGTGTGGGTAAAATATGTGTATATATTAACAATAATTTAGTTTTTTTTAATAAATTGGACCGTTGGTAAACTGTCATGTTGACCACCAACATCGAAATCAGGCAAAAATGCACGTTATGGGCTTGGCGAAATGAACTTTGGTGCCTGGAAATGGTTTGGGGCGATACGGGGCGCCAAAGACTCTGATGTAGTCAGAGGCGATATACCACACCCCTGGATAATCGTATAGTGGCTATCCCACCCATGACCCATGTAGTTTATTATGTACATGATAAATGCTTAAAACTAATTCGGTGAAATGTGACAGAGATACATGACTATGTACGTAATTTGGAAACTAACGTAAAGAAGTGTAGTTTGAATTCTATACGTTTGTTGTCATATTGTTGAAAGAACATCCATGATTATATTATCACAACGTCAAAGCATATCATGAACATATTACTTTCCTATTAAAATGTACAACAAAATCTATAGAGAATCTAAGAAATTGCTTGTGCGCTTCTTAATTTCATGGTCGGTTGTGACAATAGTAAATTGCCTCAGCCTCCACCTACACGTGTATATCATTACTACACAAGATACATATTTCTCTGTGAGTTGGAAAAAAACCGTGTGTGGAAGAAGCAGTTGTCACAACAATGTGCTCCCTTATGTACGTGGATGTGTGTTTTAATGAAGTTGTTTAAAAGCGACATAGAGGTAGAAGACTATCATCATCATACTCACTATATCCCACCAATAGCAAAGCTAAGGTTTTGTTATAGGTAGGGTCTGAAGAGGGTAAGATGTAGACAACCTTACCTCTACCCGTAGGAATATAGAGGCTGCTTCCAGTGATACCCTCTGCTCTATAGTAGTATTGCATCAAGGCATGGACATAAGGCACATAACACACAACAATTGAGAGAAACACCGATTAGAGGTAGAAGACTATGTGATATGAAAAAATAGAATAGGTTTAGTGGATATACTTGATTTTTGCTTCTCAAACCCTCTAAAACTTCATTTGTACAATATAGTTACACTCATTTTTCACAAGGACATTTAAATGAAGTGTTATTAGGTTTTTTTCCAAAACATATTGATTTTACACATGTGTTTCTTTCGCAACGTATAACACATCATGATTATATTTCCTTCTTGAACCTCCATGTCTAAACAAATGTGAAAGCGCCAAACTTGGCTTTGTAATCTTTACCCGCTGTCACTCAAAAGTCGAGAGTAGATCTAAAATGAAATCTTAAAATCTATGAACAATCCTTTACCCCATTTTTCTTGCTTGCTATGAGCGTTACTGCTACTCAGAATGGTCTTTCTTTGCCGGTTGATATGTGATCATAAATTATAGCTTCAAATTAGGACATTTTATTTTTATTCATTTTTATACAAATTAACATCAATTTTTTTAAGGGAAAGAAGTTAAACACGTTAAAGTGTTGTCATATTTTGAAAGAACATCTTAGATTAGATTAATGAAACGTTAAAGTACACATGATCAGCACATTACTCCCTTCTTAAAATGTACAAAAAATCATAACTATATAGAAAAGCTCCAAACACTGCTATGCAATCATAGAATTCACACGTATTTGTTATAGTTGCTAGAATAAAATTTCACTAACTCTATTTAGCACACATGTCATATAACTGCCCAAGAAATCACGTATTGCTATGTGATGTTGAAGCACATGCATAATCGTGAGTGGCTATCCCACCCACCCTTGTAATTCATATACATACGTGGATAAATGTTTCAAACGTAATTCGTTGAGATGTGACATAGAGATATACGATTATGTAATGTGACAACTAATGTAAACATGTGTAGTTTGAAGTATATCATAAGCACAACTACATAATTTTTTAGTCTTACCAAACATACTAAATGAAAGGGCCAGAGGGGTAATTAATAGATAAATAGAGTGTAAAAAGGAAGGGTTAAAATGCAAAATATCACATGAAGGCACCATTATAAATGAAACCCTAATTCTCCATTTTATTATTCAGCGCCGATTCTGAGTTCTGACTGCTACTGTCGTTAGGTAAACCCTAGTTCACCACTGCCGCTTCAGACGCATCTTCTGCCTCCACTTGCCGATCCTAGACGAAATTAGCGTACGGACTCAATGGTTAGTTATCTTTAAATATTGGTTTATATTGTTTTGTGATGTTACTTATTCTGAATGATTCTTGATGCAGGGAACTGAAGAATGCATGTTAAATCTTGATAGCATGGTGATTGTTCATAGGAATGTATCACCATGCAGAAGATGAGATCTGTGAACGTGCTGCAGGTAACCTTTTTAAATATCTATGGATGATTTTTGTATTGGAATGAATTCCTTATTTGATCGATGATTACATTTTTTGTCAGGTTGATAATAAACGTGAAAATATGTGTTTTTTGTATTGGAATCCTTATAAATTTAATATTTTAATTAAATAGCAATACACAAAGATTTAAAATGCTCCGTAATCATCTTACAAAGATCTTTTGATTTTTGATGTATTATTTTTTGTTTGTAAACGGTAATCTAGGGTTATGTAGTTTAATTGTCAAGAATCATAAATTGTTATTGTTTAATCCTTCTGTGCCTTTTTTCTGATATATTTTTTTTGTGTTTTTCTCTCCGGTACTACTACTGAAAAGATAAAATGGTGGCTGAAAAAGTGGTGGAACTATGCAGGAAAGAGGTTACACTGGTGAGTAATGTGTTTATTAGTTTGTTTATCTATTAATGGATTTTTATTTTTTATCTTCAATAAAAGAAGATGGTTATTACGTACCGTTTAGAATAAGATATGTTTTTTTATTTTTATAACTAACAGTGGTGTAAATCTGTGTGACAATTTCTCATTGGGTTAAAACTAGGAATGAGCATAGTTCTGTTATAAACCATGAAAAATCGCATGTGCAAAGCGGTTATTAGTTTGGTTTTATGGATCGGTTTTGTTATTTCATATCATATATATAATCATATGTATTTGTATTTTATCTTATGTATAGTTATAATAAAAAAGAGGGGGTTATTATATTTGAACTTTGAAGTGATATTGTTGAGGTTTGTATGTATTTTATCTTAAGCTTTGGATTCTATACAACTTTTAAACCTTTGTTGAGGTATTTCATATTAACTTTTTATTTTGGTTACTTTGGATGGACAATCTTTTTTAAACTTTTATTTTTTTGGCATCCTATTTGAAGTTTGTATTAAGAAAGAAAATGAACAACTTGATTAAATTTGGACAACTTCAAGTTTTGCACTTTTATTTTATATACTATTTATTTTAAATAAAGTGCCAATAAAGCCTCAACCATTAAACAAAACTGGAACCACACCATTAGTAATGGTTACGTTAAAAATCTCAAAGTTTTTGTTTTTGAAATCAAAAACCGTTACCAGTAGTTAAACAATAAGCCGCCGGCATATGAACACCTCTAATTGGAACATGTTGACGACAATTAAATGATAAGGTTTCGTGTTGCATAACATAGCCATTTATCAATCATGTAAAGCCAGACACAATCGTGTTTATAATAAAGCTCATTTATCAAACACATAAGCCTGCACATGACTGGGTTAATAAAAAGGTTGACGTGTTAACCCGCAAGTTTAAAGGTTTTGTAAAAAGTTTATGGTTATATATTGAGGGGTTTCAAATCTTGTTAATTTTATTCAACTACCTTGGTTAATTTTATTATATCTCAAATCTTGTGTATTTTTCTTGATAAAGGAATCAACTTCATCCAACCCTAAACCGGACAAAGCTTCAAGACAGATGGATAAGAAATTTGTGAAGAACCAGGATTCCAAGAAAGTACCCGTGGGTCCTAAAGGCCAGCCATAAAAAAGGAACAACAGAAAAGGGGAAAACCCTATGTGAATCCCACAAATCACAAAGACATGTTCTGGATGCTACCTCTTCATCTCTGACTATACAAGATGCCACCACCGCCAAGACGCCACCACCGCTATCCGGACGCTGCAGCTACCCGAACACCACCGTCAAGACAGATGGATAAGAAATTTGTGAAGAATCAGGATTCCAAGAAAGTACCAGTGAGTCCTAAAGGCCAGCCATCAAAAAGGAACAACAAAAAAGGGGAAAACCATATGCGAATCCCACAAATCACAAAGCCATGTTCTGGACGCTACCTCTTCATCTCTGACTATACAAGACGCCACCACTGCCATCCGGACGCTGCAGCTACCCTAACACCACTGCCAACCCCACACCGTCGACGGAAACAAGATCCATTACCACCACTATTCGCTGCCACCAGCAGTCTAAGTAGATCTGATCTGTGATTGGATTTGTAGGTGGTTTTCACAGCTAGGCCTAAGGTTGATGATCTGGTTTTATGAGTTGGGTTGAAGTCTTTAAATTTGTAAAAATATACGAAAATGTTCATCAACCAATTTTGGTATCTATCCAAGTCCCCAAACTTGTCTAGAATGCATGTACTTTTTAATTATTTTCAATAGTATGTGTATGTGAGAGAAGTTTAGATGTAGTAGGAAATAAGTGTACTTTTAATAATTATTGATCTTTTATCCTTTTCATTTCCGTAACTGATTTTCCTAATGTAGGTTTCCGTTGAAGATATGTTTGTACAACACGAGATGCTAACCAAATTAAAATTTTCACCAAGGGCTTGACTTGGAATCGAGTTGATTTTAAAGTTCATAAATTTTTTTTTGTGGAACGGCAATACATTGATGCAAAAACACAACAGGCACAAAGCCTTCCAACAAACCAATATTCTTAAAAAAAAGGCCAGGTCTTTTAGATTGAAAACATCGTTAATACCAAATTAAAAACTTCAAGTAATTAATAATTAACCAACACTTGCAATTATCTAATAAAATCAATAAATATGCTAAGACATCGAAAAATAAGATGACGTGAAAATATACTAAAAGAGTAAAATAATTAGAAAAACCCTCCTGGAGTTCTAATAAATCTTTGTGCCAAAAAATTAAAAAGAAAATTCATTTTCTTTTAGGCTCAAACTACTGGCACATCAAGGCTGTCTGCATAGTTAGGGTTTACCTCGTAGACCTATACGCAGCGTATAGAGATACCCATCTACGCTGCGTATAGACCAATACGCAGCGTAGGTAAAGAGTAGGTACACGACCAGACTGTCAACCTCGTACCATGTCAAAGCTGTCTGTCTGACATACGCTAGCTATACGCAGCGTACACAGCGTACGTCAGACAGATTTGATACTGGTACGATGTTGTCTAGGCACGTGAATAAAGCTATACGCGGAGTATAAAGCTATATGAAGCTATTAATTGTGAATTAAAAACTGTATTTAGACTATACCTACGAATTCAAATAGCACATCACATTCTTCACTTCCACTATATAGTTACTTCATTAGTTGAGATAAAATGTCATCATTTTGGGACGTAAAGATCCCACCACCGCCATCCGGACGCCGCAGCTACCCGAACATCACCGCCAACCCCACAACGTCGACGGAAACAAGATCCATTACCATCACTATTCGCGCCACCAGCAGTCTAAGTATATTTGATCTGTGATTGGATTTGCAGGTAGGTGGTTTGTACACCTAGGCCTAAGGTTGATGATCTGGTTTTAGAGAGTTGGGGTGATGGCAATGTGGGGTTGAAGTCTTTAAATTTGTAAAAATAAACAAAAATGCCCATCAACCAATTTTGGTATAACCAAGTCCCCAAACTTGTCTAGAATGCATGTACTTTCTAATTATTTTCAATAGTACGTGCATGTGAGAGAAGTTTAGATGTAGTAGGAAATAAGTGTACTTTTAATAATTATTGATCTTTTATCCTTTTCATTTCCGTAACTGATTTTCATACTGTAGGTTTTTGTTGAAGATATGTTTGTACAACACGAGATGCTTAATTCGATATAGAGAGAAAATATTCGGGTACATACAATTTGATAAACATATAGTTTAAGCGAAATTCTAAACCAAATTATATTTTTCACCAAGGGCTTGACTTGGAATCGAGTTGATTTTAAAGTTCATAATTTTTTTTTGTGGAACGTACGACAATATATTGATGCAAAAACACAACAGGCACAAAGCCTTCCAACAAAACAATATTCTTAAAAAAGGCCAGGTCTTTTAGATTGAAAACAGCTAATTGATCGTTAATACCAAAATAAAAACTTCAAGTAATTAATAATTAACCAACACTTGCAATTATCTAATAAAATCAATAAATATGCTAAGATATCAAAAAATAAGATTCTTTGAAAATATACTAAAAGAGTAAAATAACTAAAAAAACCCTCCTGGAGTTCTAATAAATCTCTTTGTGCCAAAAAATTAAAAAGAAAATTCATTTTCTTTTAGGCTTAAACTATTGGCATACCAAGGCTGTCTATCTGCACACTTAGGGTTTACCTACGCTGCGTGTAGACCTATACGCAACGTGTAGGGTTAACTGTATATGCTGCATATAGCTCTATATGCAACGTACGCAGCGTATGTACAGTGTACAGTATAGAGCTACTCGCAGCATATGTGAGACAGATTTGACACTCATATGATGTTGTCTAGGCACGTGAATAAAGCTATACTCGGAGTATAGAGCTATACGAGGCTGCTAATTGTGAAATAAAAACTGTATTTAGACATCCATCTCTTCCTACGAATTCAAACAACACATCGCATTCTTCACACTGTATAGTTACTTCATTAGTTGAGATAAAATGTCATCATTTTGGGACGAGAATTATTTCTTTAATCATTATTCTAACGACGACGTATGGGGAGTAAATGATGCTAACGAGGAGGAGGAGGTTGTGTCCGGCGTCCCTGTTGATAAAAAAAATACAGTTGCCAGACTTGAACGAGGCTCCGACTCCACCTGTTGATCAACCATATTACCCGGCGCATCAAGTGTATCCGGATTACGGATACGAGTATGAATCTCCGTACGTGCAACAAGGTAATCTGGATGGATACGTAGGATACAGTGCTGGGAATGCCCTTGTTGATGAACCATATAACCAGACGCAATCGTATCCAGATTACGGATACGGGTGAAGTTTCTTACGTGCAACAAGATAGTTCGGATAGATACGGAGGATACGGGGTGAATTTTCTTACGTGCAACGAGATAGTTCGGATAGATACGAAGGATAGGGTGGATATGGTGATGTGCCTCCTAACACACCACTCTATGATGATTATCAACCCTCTACCCCGTACAATCCATTTCAAATTAACGAGGTATCACATTAATATTTGTATTATTGTTATATTATAATTATCATTATTATAGTTAGAATTATAATTATCATTATTATTGTTAAAATAACAACGATTGTTCATAATAATAATAATAATAATAATAATAATAATAATATTATTATAATTGTTAAAATTATAATAATTATTATTATTGTTAAAACTATAATTATTACTACTATTGTTAAAATTGTATTTATTATTATTATTATTGTTAAAATTATAATTATTATTACGATTGTTAAAATTATAATTAATAATACTATTGTTAAAATTGTAATTATCATTAGTATTGTTACAATTATAAATATTGTTAATATTATAATTATTATTATTAATATTGTTAAAATTACAACTATTATTTGTATTGTTAAAATTATATAACTGTTGTTAATATTATAATTATTATTATTCTTATTGTTAAAATTATTGTTATTATTATTACTATTCTTAAAATTGTAATTATCATTATTATTGTTAAAATTATAATAATAATTATTATTATTGTTAAAATTATAATTATTATTACTATTGTTAAAATTGTAATTATCATTAATATTGTTAAAATTATAATTATTGTTATCATTACTAAATTTTATTGTTAAAGTACGTATTATTGTTGTTATATGTCTTAATAATAATATTATTATTATTGTTAAAATATTATTAATACTATTATTGTTAATAACGTAACTGTTTTTTAGCGTTTCATGTCTCTAACTGATATGAAGAATTGGGTACAAGCAACGGCAAAGGAGAATGGTTACGTTATTGTTACCCGCCAATCGAAAAATATTTGTGGTAGTACGGGGATGGTATGGCTTGTGTGTGACCGTGGTGGTGAACACATCAGTTAGGAAAGGTGACTGCAAAAAAATTGGTTGCCCTTTTTAATTAGTCGCTATGCGGGACGTGATGAATAACACGTGGGAGTTGACAGTGGACAACTCGGAACATAACCACGAACCTGCGCAGAGTCTGTTGAGCCACGCATATGTGCGAAGATTTACTAAAGTCGAATACAAGGTGGTGGAGCAGCTAACTGCTCAAAACATGGAGCCACGTAACATATTTTAAACACTGAGCAAGCAGTTCCCCGATAGCCTCCATGTTCAGAAAGACGTGCAAAATGTGGTTCAGAAAATTATAGCGTCATAGATGGACGGAAAGACTCCCAAGCAGGCACTTGAAAGCATGCTGCATGAAAACCGATTCATTTACGACACCCGACAGGAACCCAAAACAGATGTCGTAACAGAGCTTTTCTTTGTTCATCCTCATTCAATTACTATGTGGCGTGCATTCCCGCACGAGCTGTTGTCGATGCGACCTACAAAACAAACATCTACAACATGCCATTTGTACAGGTTGTGGGTTTGACGTCGACCAACAAGTCTTTTTGTGTCGCACATGCCGTTATCTGCAAGGAACGAAGGGATAACTTCGTGTTGGTGCTTGAGCGAATCAAGTCAATGTTGTAGGAATGGAATGTATGATTCTGCGTGTGATAGTCACGGATAGAGAGCTTGCCCTAATTAACGCGTGTAAACAAGTATTCCTGAACACGTCTAGGTTTCTATGCCGGTTTCACATTGAACAAAATATATTTAAAAAATGTAGGCAAGGGTTCAATAAAGTAGATTGGGAGAAATTTCTGTCGTACTTGCGGAGAGTGTGCGACTATGCTTTAGAGCCCATGTACGAATACAACTTGGACAAATTGTTTAACCGACTCTCGGCTGCCAACCGTTTAAGTAAGTGTGTCTTCTGGCCACTAAGAGATGAAGACCGAACACCAAGTAACAGCCAATGTGGAGTTTGTTGGTGCACTTTTGGGTCTGAAGCTTGTTCTTATTACATTGTAATTTACACGGTCTTTATTTATGATCCTGTATGGTTTTGGTCGAGTCGGCCAAGTCAAAATATCCTCCTATCTTGACTTAGCACGAAGTTTATGTTGTTAGCATTGTAAAACAGTTTGCAAGTGTGCAGCTATTAGTATGTGTGTTTGTCGTTTTGTATTCTGCAAGTATGTTTCTGTGTATAGGGTCCCCACGAAGAACCCAGATTCTTCGTGGGACTACATGTTCATGAAGAACCATGTTGTTCATCATGGTTGTTCACCACGAAGACCATTATTCATGGTGGATAGTTGTTCGCTGGCATGGTCCATGAAGAACTTATTCTTCGTGGGCCTGTAGGTTGTTCGTGAGCCCAGTAAGCTTCTTCGTAAGGTTACTGGGTGCTGGGCCTATATATACAGAACTCATGTTTCACAGTAATGTAAGAGAGCACCTAGAGTCTGAACAAGCATTGTATGTATGTGTTTGTAATTGTTCTCTATAGTTTAATCAAAGTTGTGAATCTTTGGTTACTTGTGTTTCCATATCTTTTCTTTGGTTTGCTTAACTACGTGGATTCCGCACTCGTATTTGTGTTAACAAACAAGGAAGTAGGTTATCTTGATCCTCCAAGTGAACCTACAGCTAGGAATTTGTTGACACAAATAAAAACAAAATTGAGTCAATAGTTTTGCACAAAAAAAAAACGATGACAACATTTCAATTTTGAACTGGGAGCCAAATCTTTTTTTGAACAAAGGGAAAAATTGTAACTTTTAGCTGGCAGCAACACCGTAGTTTTACTTTGAAGTGGGGGCAGAAACTTATAAATTGAACTTGGGCTCATACTATTTAAAATAAACCGTAATCAGCACCAAGCCACCAACTTTCTTTATGTTAAAAGATGTTTCCTAACTTATATATTCTAATTTTGCAATGAAGAAAACAGAAGAAAAATCTTTAGGCCATGGGGTGTACTCTAACATATAGAGTGTTAACAATGACATGGCATGTTAACTAACATTGTAAACCACTCCTCCTTGTGTTAAAGTGCACTAAATGGGTTATGTGTTAACATGTTAACCCAATGTTAAGAGGTTGAATTAATTGTTTTTTTGTTTTTAGATAAAAAACCATTAAAAGATAGTATTAAAGGAGAGGGTTAGATGAAGTTATTGGGATTAAACCATTTCCTTTGAGTGAGACAAAGTGAAATAGGAAAAAATGTTGTGTGGCACTTAGGTGGAGTTAAGATATGTTAAAATCAACAAGTTGGGCTGCCGCCCTTTTAATCCAATAAAATCAACAAGTTGGGATGCCTCCCATTTATCTAATAAAATCAACAAACTATTCCCCACGTTAGTTTTGTAGATATAGGTAATAAATTTGTATTGTATCTTTTCTTAGTGTGTGTTGGTAGTGTTTGGTACCAACTCAGGGAGTTTTTGAATGCTTATGTTATTCTATTATCAATTGGGTTGGTGTTGATCCTCATATGTTTACTTGCTATTGTTACATATTTTCACTTTTATTTGAATTTAAGATATAGAAATATACTCATTCTCTATTTTTCTTCCTCGAGAATGGCTATTGTTTTAAACTAGGCTTGTCTGAAGGATGTTGGCGAGAATATATAGACCATGCAGGCGTGGTTACAACAAAGTGTCTAGAGTTAAAAGTTACATTTAGCTATAATAAGGTAAATAAAAAATAATTAAATTTGTTACTTATTGAAGGTTTAATTTAGATCATGTATGCTTTAATCCAAATGACGGTTTAAATAAGCAAGCAACACAATTAAATAAGATATTTAAAGTTAAAAGTTAAAAATTAGTTAGTTAAATAAATAATAAGCAAAATTAATAAAACGGAAAAAGTTAAGAAAAGTTAAAAGACCAAATATTAATAGTTTTAAAAATAAGTTAACGTTATTAAAATTCAAAGATTGTATGGTATCTCTATTAAAGTTCGGGGTCGAATCATAACTCATTTATCAAAAGATAATTATTATTAAACTTTATGTGATAAATATGTTAAAATTATTAAAACTTTGGAGTTGTATAATTACGATATTAAAATTCAGATTAAAAATATAAATTAATTACAAGAAAATAAATCAATAATATTGTATGCCTTGAAACTTGAAACTAAAGCCAAAGAAAATAAATCAATATTGTATGCCTTAAAAAGACAAACTAAAGCCACTTATAGAACACTCATAGAATATTACTGTTCACATTTCAAAATGTTATTATATAGAATGGTAATGGTATAAATGTTGCCAAAAATTGTGTGCGTTTAGTTTTTTTTTTTACCAAAACCATAAAATGTTCTAATTCTTTAAGTTATTGTTTTCGTAATTATTAAAGGTGTTAGGCGCAGTTAAGGCGAATATGCCTAGGCATAGGTGAAAAGTACAAAAAAGCGAGAGTCTGCAGAAAAAAACGCATAATGAAAAAACTAAAAGTATATTATGTACTAGAAAAATAATACTATTCTTAAATAAAATAAACAAAAGTTATTATATAACATTTAAAATAAATTATGTGCTAGAAAAAATACATATTTGGATTTCAATGTGAATGCGGAAGCGTATATCAAATAATTGTGAAACAGTTCTATGCGCAAAACAATGCGCCTAAAAAGCATGCAATAAAGTATGAAAACTGAGTTTAAATGTTTTATAGCAAACAAACTCCATGAGATGCCCTAGTTAACGTGCCTACCTAGCTAGCGACCTGCGAATGCATGCTAGAATGTGTGACCAAAAGGTTGGGAGTTTACAAGTTTCAATAAGAATGAATATTTGCCGGATAGTGTAAAATTCAATTATTTATTTAGGTAGCTAGCCTTTTTACAAGTTACTAAACATCTCAAACCGAAGCTGACTGATTTGTGTTTATGCCCTCTTCCACGTCTATCATATAAACAACGTAAATGTTAGGTCAATATTACACATGTTCGACTCCCAAGTATGCTAGCGCGACTAGCCCGGGTGGGATTTATCAAACTCAGTAGTACTACTCAAATTACCTCGCTAACTCCCTATATTAACGGTTCGGTGTGTAAGAACTTTCATGATGTGTGTTGCATTTAGTACATAAGTGATATAAAGGAAATACAAAATCTAAAAGTTGCGTTCATGTTTCGTGTATAAAAGATATCATTAAACTCACCTTAGGGTGCGTGTTTTCCAACATATGCAAACAACTATAGGTCACCAGCTAAGGGCTATCTATTACACATAATGTCTCTAAGTGCGTGTTCGTATGCGTTCATATGACCATTGTGTCCGAACAATCCCATTGTTTTATGTTTTAGGTAAAGACTCACAAATTTGACCAAATTGACCCGACGACCCATTGATGACTCATTAAGTGTATTATAGTTTGTTTGTGATCAGATTGTCATATTAAGCCAACAAAACACATCACATAGCACGTATGACTAATATCTATTATTTTAGCAATAAAGTTTCTCTTTTTAGCAAGTCAAGCATGAAACTCTAGTTCCCAAGAATCATCATGCATGTCAAATTCACTAATCCTGCACGTCTAATATAACTAAGTTTCCAATTTTGACAAGCTATGACCTCACATGCAGCTTTACAACTTTTCACACACCAAAACATGTTTATACAATCCATGTAACAAATTAGTAATGTCGTACATGTTCATCAACATGCAATTTCAATAAAGTTTCCCTTTTTAGAAATCCTAGGTAATCATGCATCATGCACATAATTTAATCACACCAGATTGTTTCATACGTCATAACTAGCACATATAAACCAAGATTGATCACCAATTGTGTCTAACATGCGATCCTACACATGATAGTATCATAAAAGTTTCCATTGTTAGTAAGTTATGAATAGTACGATCGATTACCAAATTCATTGTTTTTAATATGTTAACATGCTTAGATTAATATATTATCATCATTACAATCATCACAAACCAAGATACTTGCAAATCACATAAACAAGCATCAATAAAAACTAGACACAACAATTAGTTCAACCGAGATTGAATTTATAATCCGATGTAATCTTGAAAAAACATAAAAACTAAAGAAATCGATCTAGGAACTTACCTGTAAGCGATAGAGATTATTAGAATTGATCTAAAACACCACCAATTGCAAGATCCAACTAGCCCACTCCGGATAAATACCGTCACAGAAATTATCAAGACAATCACGACAACTTCTAGCTAACATACTTAAATATATGTCCCACACATCACTCGCGTCGCTGTGCCGAACGCAAGTTGCCGGATTGTGGCTATTTGTCACACCCCGACCCGCAGCGGAATAAGAGTCGGGGCATAATTGGGTTATCACCAAAGCTCATGACATTTACTAATATGTTTCGTATTTATTAAAGTCAAAGTTACATTTCCAAATATCCAAACATGTTCATACAATACAAATAAAATAAACCAAACATAACAACTCCCAAACTCTAAATCATTTTATTCTTCTAGTCCAATCCTATGTGTTTCTGGCTGCTGCTGGTTCACCTGTATCATGTGTAAAAATGGGGGGGGTTTGGGTCAACATAAGTTGGCGAGTGAACCTTGTTAGATAAACATTTATTAAAGATTTACTTGTTAGTTTATCAATGAAAAATTGTGCATAATCATAAATGAGCAAATGTAAATAATCAAGCAGTGGCAAGTAGCAATCACAACATACAATAACATATGATAGCATACATGAACATACCAACATCATACGATAAATAACATAAATGAAACTGTGCGATCAAGGCTCAATCAAACGGAGCCGATCGTATTGCATGTACTGAAAATGAAAAATGTCTGTGCGATCAAGGCTCAATCAAACGGAGCCGATCGTATGTGGGCACGCCAGGTTCAACCTCATAATGAAATGGGGAACATGCTCTACGCTCATAATGTAATGGGGAGCGGCGGCCTATGAAATTGCATGTACTGAAAATAATAAATTGCATCCAACAATAACTACACAACAGTTGAAACAAACTGAATACACATGTTCATGATATGATGTATGCACAATGGTTTAATTATAATATATATAACAAGACACATGATACACCCCAAAACGTGATTAAAACGGAGAATTTGTAAAGATTCACTCACGTTGGGTGCGTTTAAATGGAGATAATAAGATGCGCACGAATCGGAAGAATTGAACAACGAGAATTCTTAACCTAAATAATAACGGAAAAATATAGTAAATGAGTGGATTTTATTAAGGATTTTAATGGAATTTTTAGATATATTTTTGTGAGTTTAAGGCTACTTTCTATCTTTAAAAATGTTATTTTTAAGTATTTTTAATTGATTTTTAATTTAAATTAAATAAATAAAAATATAAAAAAAATTGTTTATTTTGCGTTGACCGTTGACTGTTGACTTGTTGACTTGTTGACCGGTTCGGTCAGCGAAATTGTTTGCGCCGGGTGAGGCTCGAACCCGAGACCTTCCGTACGCGTACACGCAGCTCTACCAACTGAGCTACGTGTCTAACCCGAAATAATCTTGTTTTTAATTATATTTATATACTAATTCGGTTTAACCAAAATTCTTTTAATTTCAAAAACATTTTAATTCAACGAACCGGTGCCAGTATCAGGTTTCGAACTCGCGACGTGTGACTTAGTGTTGCACACAGTCCACCGCTGGACTGTGTGTCTAACCTGGTTATTATCTCTGTTTTTATTATACTTAACAACTAACAGAGTTAACCCGGTTTAGTTTTAACCAAAAAGGCATTTTATTACATAAGGAGTGCGTGTATCAGGGATCGAACTCGGGGCATGCGTGTGTATTTTGCACACAGTCCACCGCTGGACTGTGTGTCTAACCCGTTTAAAATACCAATTTTAATTATACTTATAGTGTTATCACAGTCATCTTCTTCATTGAATTTTACAGGCAGTCGATTATACCGTTATATCTTGTGTAGTTCGATTGTTAAACATTGTACAATCTAATATGAAATGGTAGAAACGAATATTAGAGGTGAACATACCGATGGACGGTTTATTCCAGAATTCCGGCAATGTGTCGGTCCCTGTTTTTATGCTCTTCAACTGAACAAGACAATTAACCGTTTTGATTAGCTAATCGTGAAATTGAAGTGATCAGCAAATGTTAACAGAGGGTTTGAATGCCCTTACCGATTCTCAGATGAATATAGAGATTTTCATAATCTTTCCGGCGAACTGAAATTAGCTGAATAGAGTGCCTGAATTCGATTTCAATTGAGAGGTTTAAGTTAGAAATAGCCCAACATTTGTTGAACTACAATGATATTGAAAGATTTACCGTTTGAGGATGAATACGGTTTTTCGGCGAATTTTGCAGAAAATTCCGGCGAACTGATTTAAACGTTCTGACGAACTGAAAGTGTGACGAAAGTTAAATGGAATGTTGGTATGATGTTTCTGAGTCGCGAGAGGGGTCTGGAGTTGAAGTAATTGGGACTTTGATTCTTTTCGGTTATAAAAACCGATAGTAATGAAAATTGATGTTCAATCACTTCTGAATTGATTAAAGACATCGGTTATGAACGTGAATGTGCGAGTAATCAAACGATTTGACGATTGAATTGCCGATTTCCATTTCTCAGTTGGCGCAACCGGTTTAACCGAGTTTGTGTATAAACGTTATTTGTTTCCTAGGGATAACAGAAAATAACAAGTGGCGGAGTGGTGATGCGAGTGTGTGTTAAGTCGTTGGATCCAGTTCTGGCTAACCCGAGTTCGAGTCCCGGCAGCAACATATCCTTTTTATTTATTTTGTTTTAACTTTTTATCAAATCTAATTTTTATAGTTTAGTTTATTTATTAATTATGTATCATTTTAAATCAAAATAATCATAAATATTCAACGTGACATTTATAACTTGATATTCGATTACAAAACGGAGCGGGTTTTGGAAACCCGTTTTTGACAAATGTTACAGTATCCCCTACTTTTAGGAATTTCGTCCCGAAATTTAAGTAGTAGAAGTAGTAGGAAACAGATGCGGGTATTTTTCACGCATTGAGTCTTCACGTTCCCAAGTAAACTCAGGTCCCCGTTTCGACTCCCAGCGTACCCTAACAATTGGAATGCGACTTCGTCGTAGACGTTTCTCTCCGAAGTCCATGATCTCTACTGGTCTTTCAATAAAATGCATAGATTCGTCAATCTGAATATCTTCCAGAGGAATGTGGAGGTTTTCATCAGCGAGGCACTTCTTCAAGTTCGACACGTGGAATGTGGGATGAATCCTGTTGAGTTCTTCTGGTAGATCAAGCGTGTATGCTACAGGTCCGACTCTTTCGAGTATCTTGAAAGGTCCTACGTAGCGTGTTGCTAGCTTGCCCTTTTGCCCAAAACGAACTACTCCCTTCCAAGGTGATACTTTTAGAAGTACATGATCACCAATGTTAAACTCTAAAGGCTTCCGTCGTTTATCTGCATAACTCTTTTGACGACTTTGGGCCGCTAGAAGATTTTTTCGGATTTGATGGATCTTGTCTGTGGTTTCTTGGATCAATTCTGGACCAGTGATTTGAGCTTCCCCAATTTCGTGCCCACATACAGGAGATCGGCACTTACGACCATATAAGGCTTCAAAAGGTGCCATGCGGATGCTTGAATGATAGCTGTTGTACGAAAATTCAACTAATGGTAGGTGGGCGTCCCAATTTCCCTTGAAGTCTATGACACATGCTCGAAGCATATCTTCAAGAGTTTGAATGGTGCGCTCAGATTGTCCATCAGTTTGAGGATGATAGGCGGTACTGAGATCTAATCGCGTACCCATAGCGGATTGTACTGCTTGCCATGTTCGTGAAGTGAAACGACCATACATATCAGAAATAATACTTAACGGTACCCCATGTCGGCTTACGATTTCGCTGATATAAATACGAGCAAGCTTTTCGTTCTTGAAATCTTCGCGGATAGGAATAAAGTGAGCTGATTTTGTAAGTCGGTCTATAATTACCCATATAGTGTCATACCCATCAGAAGTGCGAGGTAACCCGGTAATGAAATCCATGGTTATATTTTCCCACTTCCATACCAGTATTTCCGGTTGGACCAAAAGTCCTGAGGGTCTTTGGTGTTCAGCCTTCACCTTGGAACATGTAAGGCACTTGGAAACAAAAACGGCAATATCCTTCTTCATTCCAGGCCACCAATAGGTATATCGTAGGTCTTGATACATCTTATCGGCTCCTGGGTGTATAGAATATCGCGTTTTGTGAGCTTCATTCATAAGAATTTCACGAAGATTGTTGTGGTTAGGAATCCAGATACGATCTAGGTAGTACAGAATACCGTCAGACTTAGTTTCAATTTTTAGCTCAGCTCCACAGAACATCTCCTTTCGTACATCTTCTTCCGTTATTGAAACGTGTTGGGCTTCTCGAATTTGATCTTTAATGTCGGTTATAATTTGCGAACATAGAAGACGAATGGAGTTCGCATAACCTGTCACACCCCGACCCGCAGCGGAAAAGGTGACCAGGGCATGAGTTATCATCAAAGCTCATGACATTTATTATACGTTTCATATTCATTAATACAATTTAATGGAAATCTACAATAAATGATACAACATGTTCTAACTATCAGTCTAAGCTTCTTGGTTCTCTTCTAAGGCATATCCTATGTTTTCCTTGCTTCAACCTGTTCACCTGTATCATGTGTAAAAAGGTTTTTGGATCAACATAATGTTGGCGAGTGAATCCTATGGAAAAACATTTGAACAAGTTTATCCAATTGATTTTAAATAATGTGCATACCACATATGAGTAATTATAGATGTAAATTTATTCACACAACACATAATATTGAATATTGAACACACATACACCAAATGATTGTTTTGAGGCACGCGTTGTTCAACTCGTCTCCCACGAGGAACTGATGGGCCTAATGAATGAGTTTTGAGGCACGCGTTGTTCCACGAACTGATGGGCCTAATGAATGAGTTTTGAGGCACGCGTTGTTCTTACGAACTGATGGGCCTAATGAATGAGTTTTGAGGCACGCGTTGTTCTTACGAACTGATGGGCCTAATGCATGAGTTTAGAGGCACGCGTTGTTCTTACGAACTGATGGGCCTAATGAATGAGTTTTAAGGCACGCGTTGTTCAACTCGTCTCCCGCGAGGAACTGATGGGCCTAAATAATTTGCATACAACTTTGACAATATGTAATACATCACAAACAACAATAGTTACATTCTAGTTTAAATCATATAATGGTATAGCACGAGTTTGCGTAAGAGAATTAGTTTAAGCGACACATGATACACCCCAAAACATGAATAAAAATGGGAGTTTGTAAGAATTCACTCACATTGGGTGCGTTCGGTTGATGAGGTTGAGTGCACGCGAAGTAGTTTTAACCACGAGTGAAATTAACCTAGATAAATAGCATTTTGGTTCGGTAAGCAAACGGATTTTATTAATCTATTTTTGTAGGATTGTTGGGTGTATTTTTGTGAGTTTGAGGCTATTTTCTAACCTTTAAAATGTTATTTTTAAGTATTTTTAATTGATTTTTAATTAAAATAATTAAATAAAATAATAAAAAAAATATTTGATTTTTGCTACAGTTGACTTTGACCGTTGACTTTGACTGACTGTTTGACCGGTTCGAAGGCATATTGTTGTGCGCTGGGTGAGGCTCGAACCCGAGACCTCCCGTACGCGTGCACGCAACTCTACCAACTGAGCTACGTGTCTAACCCGTCATATATCCGATTTTAATTATATATATTTATTAATTAGATTTTAAACAGAAATCCTTTATTTTAAAAATGAATTAAATCCCGAGAACCGGTGCGCTCCACAGGTCTCGAACCCGGGACCTGTGGGTTAGCGGACACACAGTCCACCGCTGGACTGTGTGTCTTACTTGGTTATAAACTCGGTTATCAATATACTTAACATATATCTAAATCAATCCGGTTCAGTTTTGCGGAAAAAGGAATTTTTATTAAGGCAGCGTGTGAGGGACAATACTCGAACTCGAGACCTTAGCTTCAAAGTGCACACAGTCCACCGCTGGACTGTGTGTCTAACCCGGTAAATAACTGGATTTTAATTATACTTAACCATTACCGAAACTTCGTCTTCTTCACTGGTTTTCACCGGAAGTGACGACTGTCTGATTCGAAGTAGTGATTCAGTTTTCTTTAGCGATTAATGATCAATTACAGACGAGATAAAAGTAAAAAGGAAAGGAATTAGGCGTGAAAAGTATCGACTGGTTCTCCTCTGTTTTCCGGCAGAACTCCGGCGACAGCAATCTCTTTCCGGCGACGAGTGTATTGCAGCAGAAAGTCTTCCGAAAGTTTACAAAGGGTGTGGGTGACTTCGGTAAAAGTTTAGGGGGTTCAGTAAAGCTCAGAGATTAATGATACGGTTTTCCGGCGACGTATAAAATATTTCCGGCGAGTGAGTTTTCGCCGAGAAAGGGTGCGATTTGAGTGTGAAAGAGTTCTGGTGAGTTGTGGGTGAATTTATAGGGTAGTATCGAGATGTATGAGTCTGAATTCGGTCTCAATTCGAAGTCAGCCGTTCTCCGGCGGTTACGGCTCATGTCGCGGGTTCAGACGTCGGTTATAACCGTCCTGGGAGTTAATTCTACGGTTATCTTGAGCGGACACGTATATTAACGGCGAAGTCGTCGGGATTTCCGGCGATTGCTAATTGGGCGCAAAATGACGACTTTGACTTCCGAATTTGAATATTTGAATTAATTGTTTCCTGTTATTAACATAAAATCAAAGCGGCGGAGCGGTTGATCGGCTGAGTGATAAGTGTTTGTTTGAACCGGTATGGACCCGAGTTCGAAACCCGGCATGAGTAAAACATTTTTATTTTGCGATTTTTATCAGTTTTTCAAAAACTAAATATATATCCCCGCATAATAATTGATTACGTATCGTTTAAAATTATTTTGGGCATTTAATTTGCAACGAAAATTTTAACTGACTGTTCGGTTTGATAAACGGAGTGGGTTTGGTAAATCCGTTTTTGACGGATGTTACAGTATCCCCTGCTTTTTAGAAATTTCGTCCCGAAATTTAAATAGTGATATATTTGACTAAAAGAATGATGGTGTTTAGTTTGACAGTTACACGCTTTAGAAGAAATAAGGGTTTAAGTTTTTGTTTGAGGCGGTAACGTTCCTTGTAAGGGTCTAGTACCCTATTACAGGAATCGCTTTTTGTTGCCTACTGTATAAGTATTGTTAAGCAGGAATGATTCGCTAAAATGATATCATGCATAAGAGTTTAGATATGTTTGGAAAAGTATGGTTATATCCTAAGGCAAAACTTCCAATACTACAATCTACACAAGTAACCACAACAACTAATAATTGAATCCACATTCTGATAGTATATATGTTTGAATGGTCACAGTTCCTCTCTCGTTTGTTATGATAGAGAGGTTAGTCTATGTAGAAATGGAACACAATCCAATTTCTTTAAGTAGCGAGATGATATAAGTGTAACACAGATTTCAACCAAGGCAATACTAAATCCTACATGGAACTTCTCATAACTGCCTGATAACGCCTCTGATCCTTTGGCAAGAATACTTATATATAGGAAGTACCAGCGGCGTATCCACCATATTCTTGTCAAATTTTCATTGGTTTTATCAGTGAATTATGATTAGTCCTATAACTCTACAACCAATACATCAAACATAAAAATACTGAAATGAAATATATCTGTGCGATCAAGGCTCAATCAAACGGAGCCGATCGTATTGTATGTATTGAAATTGAAATGTATGTGCACTCAAGGCTCAATCAAACGGAGCCGAACGTATTGAATGTATTGAAAATGAAATTGTCTGTGTGCTCAAGGCTCAATCAAACGGATCCGAGCTTATTGCATGTATTGAAATGAATAACTTAATCACACAAACAACCTATGCATGGAACCTCTCATAACCGCCTGATAATGCCTCCGATCATTTGACAAGAATACTTATATATAGGAAGTACCAGCGGCGTATCCACCATATTCTTGTCAAATTTTCATTGACTTTATCCGCAAGTTATGATTAGTTCTATGCGACTCTACAACATAAACAAACACAACAACCAGCGCTTGAGTCTTAATTCTAATAGTATCCGTATTTGACAATACCTCTCTCGTTTAATATGATGGAGAGGTTAGTCTATGTAGAAGTGAGACACAACTCAACTTCTTTAAATGATGAAACTGAGATATGTCGTGAAGTATGATGATATTAAATCAATGAGTATAAAACAAACTGAACTAGTAATTTGCATTAAAATTCTTGGATAAAATTCCAATTGAGATACGTGAAAATTGAGATAACATAAAGAAAAACATAAAAACTAAGTGGTTGGAGTTGAATCTTGATTCTTGGTGAGAGAAGGCTAGTTAAGTGGTTGGTTTGGACCGTTAATATCTTCAACAGGATTGGCGTTGATGTTATAAAACTCTTCCTCCTGCTGGCGGTGGAGCTGGGTTTGCTTGGTTTGCTTGGTTAACTGGGTTTGCTTAAGCTTGGGCGTTTATGATGTTAACCAAACGAGGGCACGTGTTTCTAAAATGGTAGGGTCGCCACAATTGAAACAAGCTCGAACATATGGGTACATGGGGTATTGAGGTTGTTGATATGTTTGGATCATGGGTTGAATAGGGGTTGAGGTTTGGTTTTGAGAGGTGCGGCAAACTTTGCTCAAATGACCGTAGCTCCACAATTCGCACATAGTCGACAGGGTGAAGTAGATGGATGGTGATAGAAACAGGTGTTGCATTGAGGGTGAGGTCCAATGTAAGGTTTCTTATTTGGGTAAGTTGAGTTGGGTGCTACTTGAGCGTTTGGGATAGTTTGAGGAGGTACAACTTGTGAAGCTGGTTGGTTGCGTTGGGTGACGGCGAAAATTTGCCCATCTCGTTTTCTCTTAAAAAAGGTGGTGTAGAGGATTCGGTTCGGGTGGAGTTTGAGGTTTCGGTTGATGCTTTATCCTTCTTCTTCTCCTCTTTGAAATCTTTGTTTCGGATTCGGTTCTCAGTGAGCGCGGTTGCTAGCTCCATTGCTGCTTCCAAAGTTGCAGGCGAGGTTCTTATTACAGAGTCTTGAATCTTTGATGGAAGACCACGAATGTAGTGCTCGATCAAACGGTAGAGGGGAGTGAACAAGTTGGGAACCATTTGATTTAACTCAATGAATCTCTTGTTGTATGTGGTGTGGTCGCCTTCCTTTTGTTTCAAAGCATGGAACTCATCCTCCAATTTCTTGATTTCACTTCTTGGGCAAAACCGTCTTGTCATGATTCCCTTCAACTCTTCCCAAGTCAAGGTCATAGTTTCTTCAACACCTCGTTTGGTCTTCTCTGTATTCCACCATGTGAGTGCCGTTCCGAGTAAACGACCGGTGGCATAACGCACTTTGCGATCATCGGGGCAATCGCAATTTAGAAAAGTGTTCTCCATTTCTTCGAACCAGTGGAGGAGAGCGGTGACACCTTCAGTACCTTCGTATTTTGGAGGATCGCAGGATTTGAAATGTTTGTAGGTGCATTTAGTGACTGAAAGATTGACAGTGTTTTGATCCTCTTGTTGGGTTGGGTTAACGGAATTAGCGGTAAGGGCTTGTTGAACTTGAACTACGATGTTGGGTATTACGGTCGCCATTTGCTGAGCGATTTGGGTAGCCATGCGTTCACGGGCTTTTCCTGCTCTCATTTTCCTACGAGCGAGGCTAGAAGACATCTACAAGGAATACATGTCAAGAGTATGAGTTGGATGTTTTTTGGGATCGTGGGTCGAGTTTGGGAATGAACGTTCATAAAATAAATATAGAAAAATAAATCTACTACATCCATAGGATGTCTTGGGCTTTGCTCGTAATTGGGCCTTGCATGCCGCCATACTTCACCTTCGTAATCACGTGGGCCCCCATGATTACCGGGTTTTTCATATGGTTCGCATGCGTTAGCCTGGTTACGTACACTAAAACCCGGAGAAAATCGAGAAATATGTAACGTATGATATTCGGAATGTGCCCAGGCATGGACACGGTGACATCTCAAAGTGAGGTTAGTTCGAACAACGTTTGGGGTGGCATGCTTTGGCCTAATAGGTCCGTCGTACTCTCATCGTTAGTCCCCAGGTAGGCAAACTGGTCCGTTATTTTGGATTTATACGAATGCCAACCTAGACAGGACGTCCCGACTACCGGTACTTGTACCCTTCCGGTTACTACATGCCCGTCGCAGAACTTACTTTGATGGGATTTGAAAATTGCAATAAAATCCTTGAATAATGAGAGTATGAAAATGAATTGAATATATGAACATTGATATATGTATAACGAATATGTATATAAGCATGTATGTTTGACTGTAATATGAAACAAATAAATATCACAAGTTTGTATGTAACCACCTAATCAATTAAAATTTAGGCAGACAATAGTATAGGCTCTAAGGGTCTAATAACCTATCCTATATCCCTATAGTCATGGCTCTGATACCAATCTGTCACACCCCGACCCGCAGCGGAAAAGGTGACCGGGGCATGATTGGGTTATCATCAAAGCTCATGACATTTATTATACGTTTCATATTCATTAATACAATTTAATGGAAATCTACAATAAATGATACAACATGTTCTAACTATCAGTCTAAGCTTCTTGGTTCTCTTCTAAGGCATATCCTATGTTTTCCTTGCTTCAACCTGTTCACCTGTATCATGTGTAAAAAGGTTTTTGGATCAACATAATGTTGGCGAGTGAATCCTATGGAAAAACATTTGAACAAGTTTATCCAATTGATTTTAAATAATGTGCATACCACATATGAGTAATTGTAGATGTAAATTTATTCACACAACACATAATATTGAATATTGAACACACATACACCAAATGATTGTTTTGAGGCACGCGTTGTTCGACTCGTCTCCCACGAGGAACTGATGGGCCTAATGAATGAGTTTTGAGGCACGCGTTGTTCCACGAACTGATGGGCCTAATGAATGAGTTTTGAGGCACGCGTTGTTCTTACGAACTGATGGGCCTAATGAATGAGTTTTGAGGCACGCGTTGTTCTTACGAACTGATGGGCCTAATGCATGAGTTTTGAGGCACGCGTTGTTCTTACGAACTGATGGGCCTAATGAATGAGTTTTAAGGCACGCGTTGTTCAACTCGTCTCCCGCGAGGAACTGATGGGCCTAAATAATTTGCATACAACTTTGACAATATGTAATACATCACAAACAACAATAGTTACATTCTAGTTTAAATCATATAATGGTATAGCACGAGTTTGCGTAAGAGAATTAGTTTAAGCGACACATGATACACCCCAAAACATGAATAAAAAGGGGAGTTTGTAAGAATTCACTCACATTGGGTGCGTTCGGTTGATGAGGTTGAGTGCACGCGAAGTAGTTTTAACCACGAGTGAAATTAACCTAGATAAATAGCATTTTGGTTCGGTAAGCAAACGGATTTTATTAATCTATTTTTGTAGGATTGTTGGGTGTATTTTTGTGAGTTTGAGGCTATTTTCTAACCTTAAAAATGTTATTTTTAAATATTTTTAATTGATTTTTAATTAAAATAATTAAATAAAAATAATAAAAAAATATTTGATTTTTGCTACAGTTGACTTTGACCGTTGACTTTGACTGACTGTTTGACCGGTTCGAAGGCATATTGTTGTGCGCTGGGTGAGGCTCGAACCCGAGACCTCCCGTACGCGTGCACGCAGCTCTACCAACTGAGCTACGTGTCTAACCCGTCATATATCCGATTTTAATTATATATATATATTAATTAGATTTTAAACAGAAATCCTTTATTTTAAAAATGAATTAAATCCCGAGAACCGGTGCGCTCCACAGGTCTCGAACCCGGGACCTGTGGGTTAGCGGACACACAGTCCAGATCGCTGGACTGTGTGTCTTACTTGGTTATAAACTCGGTTATCAATATACTTAACATATATCTAAATCAATCCGGTTCAGTTTTGCGGAAAAAGGAATTTTTATTAAGGCAGCGTGTGAGGGACAATACTCGAACTCGAGACCTTAGCTTCAAAGTGCACACAGTCCACCGCTGGACTGTGTGTCTAACCCGGTAAATAACTGGATTTTAATTATACTTAACCATTACCGAAACTTCGTCTTCTTCACTGGTTTTCACCGGAAGTGACGACTGTCTGATTCGAAGTATTGATTCAGTTTTCTTTAGCGATTAATGATCAATTACAAACGAGATAAAAGTAAAAAGGAAAGGAATTAGGCGTGAAAAGTACCGACTGGTTCTCCTCTGTTTTACGGCAGAACTCCGGCGACAGCAATCTCTTTCCGGCGACGAGTGTCTTGCAGCAGAAAGTCTTCCGAAAGTTTACAAAGGGTGTGGGTGACTTCGGTAAAAGTTTAGGGGGTTCAGTAAAGCTCAGAGATTAATGATACGGTTTTCCGGTGACGTATAAAATATTTCCGGCGAGTGAGTTTTCGCCGAGAAAGGGTGCGATTTGAGTGTGAAAGATTTCTGGTGAGTTGTGGGTGAATTTATAGGGTAGTATCGAGATGTATGGGGTCTGAATTCGGTCTCAATTCGAAGTCAGCCGTTCTCCGGTGGTTACGGCTGATGTCGCGGGTTCAGACGTCGGTTATAACCGTCGTGGGAGTTAATTCTACGGTTATCTTGAGCGGAAACGTATATTAACGGCGAAGTCGTCGGGATTTCCGACGACTGCTAATTGGGCGCAAAATGACGAATTTGACTTCCGAATTTGAATATTTGAATTAATTGTTTCCTGTTATTAACATAAAATCAAAGCGGCGGAGCGGTTGATCGGCTGAGTGATAAGTGTTCGTTTGAACCGTTATGGACCCGAGTTCGAAACCCGGCATGAGTAAAACATTTTTATTTTGCGATTTTTATCAGTTTTTCAAAAACTAAATATATATCCCCGCATAATAATTGATTACGTATCGTTTAAAATTATTTTGGGCATTTAATTTGCAACGAAAATTTTAACTGACTGTTCGGTTTGATAAACGGAGCGGGTTTGGTAAATCCGTTTTTGACGGATGTTACATAACCCTTTCGACTAAGTGCATCAGCCACCACATTTGCTTTACCAGGGTGGTATCTAATTTCACAGTCGTAGTCATTTAGAAGTTCGACCCATCTTCGTTGCCTCATGTTTAACTCCTTTTGATTGAAGATATGTTGAAGATACTTGTGGTCAGTGTATATTTCACACTTAGTACCATAGAGATAATGTCTCCATATCTTAAGAGCGAACACAACGGCTCCAAGTTCTAGGTCATGAGTGGTGTAGTTCTTTTCATGTGTCTTGAGTTGTCTCGAAGCATAAGCTATAACTTTTCCTCTATGCATTAGAACGCAGCCCAATCCTTGCCCTGACGCGTCGCAATAGACCACAAAATCATCACAACCTTCAGGAAGAGTGAGGATTGGTGCATCACAAAGTTTTTGTTTAAGGGTTTGGAAGGCTTCTTCTTGTTTGGGTCCCCATATGAAAGGTTTTACCTTATGAGTTAAAGCCGTGAGTGGTACAGCAATGCGAGAGAAGTTTGAAATGAACCGACGATAATAACCAGCCAAACCAAGAAAAGATCTTACTTCAGTTGGTGTACGTGGAGCTTGCCATTCTTGAACCGCTTTGATCTTTGAAGGGTCGACATGTATTCCCTTGTCATTGACTACATGCCCGAGGAATTGCACCTCTTTTAACCGGAATTCACATTTGGAGAATTTGGCATAAAGCTTTTCCTTTTCTAGAAGTGCAAGGATGAGTCGAAGATGACGCTCATGATCAGATTTAGATTTTGAATAAATAAGAATATCGTCGATGAAAACTATGACAAATCGATCAAGATAAGGTTTGCAGACTCTGTTCATTAGATCCATGAAGACAGCTGGTGCGTTGGTTAAACCAAATGGCATGACCATGAATTCATAATGGCCATAACGAGTTCGAAAAGCAGTCTTAGGGACGTCTTCTTCATGCACTCTAAGTTGATGATAGCCAGATCGAAGGTCGATTTTTGAAAAGCAATTGGCACCTTGAAGTTGGTCAAGAAGATCATCAATGCGAGGTAAAGGGTAGCGATTCTTGATTGTTAAATTGTTGAGCTCTCTGTAGTCGATGCACATACGAAACGATCCATCCTTCTTCTTTACGAAAAGAACAGGTGCACCCCAAGGCGATGAGCTAGGACGTATGAATCCCTTGTCAGTCAACTCTTGTAATTGACTGGCTAGCTCTTGCATTTCAGAGGGGGCTAACCTATAAGGTGACTTTGCAACTAGTGTAGCACCAGGTATAAGATCAATACGGAATTCGACGTCTCTAACTGGAGGAAGTCCTGAAATGTCGTCAGGAAAAACTTGCGGGAAGTCTTTTACTACAGGAATATCTTCAATTTTCTTCTCCATGGTTCCCTTTTTGATGATATGAGCTAAAAACGCGACATAATTCTTGCGAAGATATTTTTGAGCTTGAAGACAAGACATTAAGTTGAGCCCTTTCGACGAGGTTTCTCCAATGATTCGAAGAGTCTGACCGTTTGAAAGAGGAACACGAATAAATTTTTCGCGACATACAACTTCTGCCTAATGTTGACTGAGCCAATCCATACCGATTATGATATCAAAACTTCCCAGCTTCATAGGAATAAGGTCGACTGAGAAATCGTGGTCGTTTAAGGTGAGTGTACAGTTGCGTATATTAGAGTTTAATGAAACTGGTTTCCCGTCCGCAACTTCTACCGTTATGGATACCGTGAGCTTATCCCGATTTTTGTTTAAGATAGGTTCAAATTCTAAAGACACAAAACTTCTATCCGCACCAGTATCAAATAACATAGAGGCATATCTACCATTTATAAGGAACGTACCGTTAACCACATTGCCGTCAGCTCTAGCCTGATTCGCGTTAATATTGAAAGCTCTTCCTCTTGCAGGTGGAGGAGCTTGGTTCGCTTGATTCACCGGGTTGGCTTGGGCCTGAGCATGAATAATGTTTACCAACCTTGGACAGGTGTTTCTGAAATGGCTTGGGTCTCCGCAATTGTAGCAAGCCCGCATAGGTTGGCCCATAGGATAATTGGGTTGGTAGTATGTTTGGGCTAAATGTTGGGTAGGTGGTAATGGTAGGGGTTGTTGGGCTTGACCCATTAATTGTTGGTGGGTTTGGGTTAAAGGTTAGTGGCGGTTCGTTCGTTGAGGCATGCGGCAGGTT
The DNA here is from genome assembly GCA_947069175.1 of Scalesia atractyloides. Taxonomy (NCBI): domain Eukaryota; kingdom Viridiplantae; phylum Streptophyta; class Magnoliopsida; order Asterales; family Asteraceae; genus Scalesia; species Scalesia atractyloides. The sequence continues at coordinate 11,188,667 of CAMTDV010000004.1, forward strand.
TGAACAGTATGACCTGTGCGACCGCAGCCGGTGCAATGTTGGCAGGGATGATCACGGGAATGGTGATATTGACAACGGTTACATTTTGGTAACGGGCCAGTGTAAGGTCTTCTGTATGGTGCGGGTGAAGGAGTGACTTGAGTAATGGGTGCAGCAGGAATTGGGAGGTTTGTTTGAGTAACAGCGAAATTTCTGGTGTTGTGCTTCCTCTTGTTGGCAAACTTAGAGGAAGAAATGGGATGGTTTGAAGTTTGACCCTCAACAGGGGCTTTCTTTTTCTCTTCTTTGAACTTCCCGTTGCGAATTCGGTTCTCGGTCAGTTCAGTTTCTAGCTCCATAGCAGCTTCAAGTGTTACTGGTGAAACGCTGAGAACTAAATCTTGGATTTTCGAGGGAACTCCTCGAATATAATGCTCGATCAGACGATAAGTTGGGGTGAACAAATTTGGAACCATTTGTTCAACTCCAAGAACCTCTTGTTATAGGTGGTGTGATCACCCTCCTTTTGCTTTAGAGAATGAAATTCGTCCTCCAGCTTTTTAATTTCACTCCTAGGACAGAAACGCCTAGTCATGATTTCCCTTAACTCCTCCCAAGTTAAGGCCATTGCATCTTTAGTTCCCTTCTTCCCTTTCTCAGTATTCCACCAAGTGAGAGCTACCCCAAATAGTCTCCCGGTAGCGTATCGAACCTTGCGATCCTCAGGACAATCGCAGTTGAGGAAGGTGTTTTCCATCTCCTCGAACCAATGTAGGAGAGCAGTGACACCCTCGGTCCCTTCAAATTTAGGAGGATCACACGACTTGAAATGTTTGTATGAACACTTGCTGATAGGAGGGTTGTCGATGTTCTAGTCATGTTGTTGGGGAGGGTTAGTAGGATTTGTAGCGAGGGCTTGTTGCACTTGGACCACAATGTCAGGCAGTATCGTGGCCATTTGTTTCGCGATTTGGGTGGCCAAGCGTTCCTGAGACCTTCCTGATCTTTTACCCCTTCGTTGTTGTCTGGACGACATCTACAGGATCATACATGAGAAGATTGTGAGTTTATGGTGTCTTTTTAGGTGTCATGTGTCTTTAAGAAAATGAAAATAACATAAATATCAATAATGCAACTACATCCATAGGATGTCTTGGGTTTGCTCATGTTGGGCCTCAAATGTCCCCCATACCTTCACCTATATAGTCATGTGGGCCCCCATGGCTATTGGCTTGGTAGGATTCACATTAGTATTGGCAATTTAACACTCGCATCACCCGAATGCAAACCACAAAATATGTTCATGAGATGTTTGGTCGGAACGTGTCCAGATGTAGACACAATGACAACTCAAAGTGGGGTTAGCTCACACGACGTTTGGTATAGCATGCTTTGGCCTAATAGGTACTTCGTACTCTCATCGTTAGTCCCCAGGTAGGCAAACTGGTCCTTTATTTTGGATTTATACGAATGCCAGCCTAGACAGGACGTTCCGACTACCGGTACTGGTACCCTTCCAGTTACTACATGCCCGTCATGAGAACTCACTTTGATGAGATTCGAAACACAAAAATCATTGTAAAAGCAATCATGATGTGGTGTGTGCTTTCATAGATGTGATATGTTATGAGTATATGATTCATGATAGGCATTATATGATAATACATACTTATGAACATGCTTGCATGATATTGAATGTAACATTTAACATAGAACATATAAATATCATGAAATTCGGCATGTAACACACAAAAATCTTATAAGTTTCTAATCGACTATAGTATAGGCTCTAAGGGTCTAATAACCTATCCTATATCCATATAGTCATGGCTCTGATACCAATCTGTCACACCCCGACCCGCAGCGGAATAAGAGTCGGGGAATAATTGGGTTATCACCAAAGCTCATGACATTTACTAATATGTTTCATATTTATTAAAGTCAAAGTTACAATTCCAAATATCCAAACATGTTCATACAATACAAAGAAAATAAACCAAACATAACAACTCCCAAACTCTAAATCATTTTATTCTTCTAGTCCAATCCTATGTGTTTCTGGCTGCTGCTGGTTCACCTGTATCATGTGTAAAAATGGGGGGGGGTTTGGGTCAACATAAGTTGGCGAGTGAACCTTGTTAGATAAACATTTATTAAAGATTTACTTGTTAGTTTATCAACGAAAAATTGTGCATAATCATAAATGAGCAAATGTAAATAATCAAGCAGTGGCAAGTAGCAATCACAACATACAATAACATATGATAGCATACATGAACATACCAACATCATACGATAAAACAGGGAATTAGTTTAATTATAATATATATAACAAGACACATGATACACCCCAAAACGTGATTAAAACGGGGAATTTGTAAAGATTCACTCACATTGGGTGCGTTTGAATGGAGATAATAAGATGCGCACGAATCGGAAGAATTGAACAACGAGAATTCTTAACCTAAATAATAACGAAAAAATATAGTAAATGAGTGGATTTTATTAAGGATTTTAATGGAATTTTTAGATATATTTTTGTGAGTTTAAGGCTATTTTCTATCTTTAAAAATGTTATTTTTAAGTATTTTTAATTGATTTTTAATTTAAATTAAATAATAAAAATATAAAAAAAATTGTTTATTTTGCGTTGACCGTTGACCGTTGACTGTTGACTTGTTGACTTGTTGACCAGTTCGGTCAGCGAAATTGTTTGCGCCGGGTGAGGCTCGAACCCGAGACCTTCCGTACGCGTGCACGCAGCTCTACCAACTGAGCTACGTGTCTAACCCGAAATAATCTTGTTTTTAATTATATTTATATACTAATTCGGTTTAACCAAAATTCTTTTAATTTCAAAAACATTTTAATTCAACGAACCGGTGCCAGTATCAGGTTTCGAACTCGCGACGTGTGACTTAGTGTTGCACACAGTCCACCGCTGGACTGTGTGTCTAACCTGGTTATTATCTATGTTTTTATTATACTTAACAACTAACAGAGTTAACCCGGTTTAGTTTTAACCAAAAAGGCATTTTATTACATAAGGAGTGCGTGTATCAGGGATCGAACTCGGGACATGCGTGTGTATTTTGCACACAGTCCACCGCTGGACTGTGTGTCTAACCCGTTTAAAATACCAATTTTAATTATACTTATAGTGTTATCACAGTCATCTTCTTCATTGAATTTTACAGGCAGTCGATTATACCGTTATATCTTGTGTAGTTCGATTGTTAAACATTGTACAATCTAATATGAAATGGTAGAAACGAATATTAGAGGTGAACATACCGATGGACGGTTTATTCCAGAATTCCGGCAATGTGTCGGTCCCTGTTTTTATGCTCTTCAACTGAACAAGACAATTAACCGTTTTGATTAGCTAATCGTGAAATTGAAGTGATCAGCAAATGTTAACAGAGGGTTTGAATGCCCTTACCTATTCTCAGATGAATATAGAGATTTTCATAATCTTTCCGGCGAACTGAAATTAGCTGAATAGAGTGCCTGAATTCGATTTCAATTGAGAGGTTTAAGTTAGAAATAGCCCAACATTTGTTGAACTACAATGATATTGAAAGATTTACCGTTTGAGGATGAATACGGTTTTTCGGCGAATTTTGCAGAAAATTCCGGCGAACTGATTTAAACGTTCTGACGAACTGAAAGTGTGACGAAAGTTAAATGGAATGTTGGTATGATGTTTCTGAGTCGCGAGAGGGGTCTGGAGTTGAAGTAATTGTGACTTTGATTCTTTTCGGTTATAAAAACCGATAGTAATGAAAATTGATGTTCAATCACTTCTGAATTGATTAAAGACATCGGTTCATCGATTATGAACGTGAATGTGCGAGTAATCAAACGATTTGACGATTGAATTGCCGATTTCCGTTTCTCAGTTGGCGCAACCGGTTTAACCGAGTTTGTGTATAAACGTTATTTGTTTCTAGGGATAACAGAAAATAACAAGTGGCGGAGTGGTGATGCGAGTGTGTGTTAAGTCGTTGGATCCAGTTCTGGCTGACCCGGGTTCGAGTCCCGGCAGCAACATATCCTTTTTATTTATTTTGTTTTAACTTTTTATCAAATCTAATTTTTATAGTTTAGTTTATTTATTAATTATGTATCATTTTAAATCAAAATAATCATAAATATTCAACGTGACATTTATAACTTGATATTCGATTACAAAACGGAGCGGGTTTTGGAAACCCGTTTTTGACAAATGTTACACTACTCACTTTTGTATTCCACATAATCTAATTTTGCGACTAGCATTTTCTCTTTGTATGAAAAATGGATATTGGCCCGCAAGATTATTAGAAATTCTTAAAAATGACGACGGCTCATACGAAACGAAACCGACGCCTAAACTGTGCATCATCGTGCAATGGATTTCACAAAAATAATCATGCATTAAACGTTAAAGAGCACCTAATCGATCTCATTCAAAAGGGGTTTGTATGGTACGCATTGTAGACGATTCGACTCTTCTCGCAAATACTGAATCGCCTCCTACATCACCTCGATAATCGGACAAAGGGTGGGATGACATTTTTGTTATAAAATTGATTAGAGAGAATGTATGTGTTTTATTGAGTTAGTTTGTGATTGGTGTTGGTAAAATATATGTGTATATATTAACAATAATTTAGTTTTTTAATAAATTGGACCGTTGGTAAACTGTCATGTTGACCACCAACATCGAAATCAGGCAAAAATGCAAGTTATGGGCTTGGCGAAATGAACTTTGGTGCCTAAAAATGGTTTGGGGCGATACGGGGCGCCAAAGGGTCTGATGTAGTCAGAGGCGGTATACCACACCCCTGGATAATCGTATAGTGGCTATCCCACCCATGACCCATGTAGTTTATTATGTACATGATGAATGCTTAAAACTAATTCGGTGAAATGTGATAGAGATACATGACTATGTACGTAATTTGGAAACTAACGTAAAGAAGTGTAGTTTGAATTCTGTACATTTGTTGTCATATTGTTGAAAGAACATCCATGATTATATTACCACAACGTCAAAGCATATCATGAACATATTACTTTCCTATTAAAATGTACCACAAAATCTATAGAGAATCTAAGAAATTGCTTGTGCGCTTCTTAATTTCATGGTCAGTTGTGACTATAGTAAATTGCCTGAGCCTCCACCTAGCACGTGTTATATCATTACTCCACAAGATACATATTTCTCTGTGAGTTGGAAAAGGCCCGTGTGTGGAAGAAGCAGTTGGCACAACAATGTGCTCCCTTATGTACGTGGATGTGTGTTTTAATGAAGTTGTTTAAAAGCGACATAGAGGTAGAAGACTATCATCATCATACTCACTATATCCCACCAATAGCAAAGCTAAGGTAGGGTCTGAGGAGGGTAAGATGTAGACAACCTTACCTCTACCCGTAGGAATAGAGAGGCTGCTTCCAGTGATACCCTCTGCTCGATAGTAGTATTGCATCAAGGCTTGGACATAAGGCACATAACACACAACAATTGAGAGAAACACCGATTAGAGGTAGAAGACTATGTGATATGAAAAAATAGAATAGGTTTAGTGGATATACTTGATTTCTGCTTCTCAAACCCTCTAAAACTTCATTTGTACAATATAGTTACACTCATTTTTTCACAAGGAAATTTAAATGAAGTGTTATTAGGTTTTTTTTCCAAAACAAATTGATTTTACACATGTGTTTCTTTCGCAACGTATAAGACATCATGATTATATTTCCTTCTTGAACCTCCATGTCTAAACAAATGTGAAAGCGCCAAACTTGGCTTTGTAATCTTTACCCGCTGTCACTCAAAAGTCGAGAGGAGATCTAAAATGAAATCTTAAAATCTATGAACAATCCTTTACCCCATTTTTCTTGCTTGCTATGAGCGTTACTGCTACTCAGAATGGTCTTTCTTTGCCGGTTGATATGTGATCATAAATTATATCTTCAAATTAGGACATTTTATTTTTATTCATTTTTATACAAATTAACATCAATTTTTTTAAGGGAAAGAAGTTAAACACGTTAAAGTGTTGTCATATATTTGAAAGAACATCTTAGATTAGATTAATGAAACGTTAAAGTACACATGATCAGCATATTACTCCCTTCTTAAAATGTACAAAAAATCATAACTATATGGAAAAGCTCCAAACACTACTATGCAATCATAGAATTCACACATATTTGTTATAGTTGCTAGAATAAAGTTTCACTAACTCTATTTAGCACACATGTCATATAACTGCCCAAGAAATCACGTATTGCTATGTGATGTTGAAGCGCATGCATAATCGTGAGTGGCTATCCCACCCGCCCTTGTAATTCATATACGTACGTGGATAAATGTTTCAAACATAATTCGTTGAGATGTGACATAGAGATATACGACTATGTAATGTGAAAACTAATGTAAACATGTGTAGTTTGAAGTATATCATAAGCACAACTGCATAATTTTTTAGTCTTAGCAAACATACTAAATGAAAGGGCCAGAGAGGTAATTAATAGATGAATAGAGTGTAAAAAGAGGGTTAAAATGCAAAATATCATGAAGGCACCATTATAAATGAAACCCTAATTCTCCATTTTATTATTCAGCGCCGATTCTGAGTTCTGACTGCTACTGTCGGTAGGTAAACCCTAGTTCACCACTGCCGCTTCAGACGCATCTTCTGCCTCCACTTGCCGATCCTAGACGAAATTAGCGTACGGACTCAATGGTTAGTTATCTTTAAATATTGGTTTATATTGTTTTGTGATGTTAATTATTCAGAATGATTCTTGATGCAGGGAACTGAAGAATGCATGTTAAATCTTGATAGCATGGTGATTGTTCATAGGAATGTATCACCATGCAGAAGATGAGATCTGCGAACGTGCTGCAGGTAACCTTTTTTAAACATCTATGGATGATTTTTGTATTGGAATGGAATCCTTATTTGATCGATGATTACATTTTTTTGTCAGGTTGATAATAAACGTGAAAATATGTGTTTTTTGTACTGGAATCCTTATAAATTTAATATTTTAATTAAATAGCAATACACAAAGATTTAAAATGCTCCGTAATCATCTTACAAAGATCTTTGGATTTTTGATGTATTATTTTTTGTTTGTAAACGGTAATCTAGGGTTATGTAGTTTAATTGTCAAGAATTATAAATTGTTATTGTTTAATCCTTCTGTGCCTTTTTTCTGATATATTTTTTTTGTGTTTTTCTCTCCGGTACTACTACTGAAAAGATAAAATGGTGGCTGAAAAAGTGGTGGAACTATGCAGGAAAGAGGTTACACTGGTGAGTAATGTGTTTATTAGTTTGTTTATCTATTAATGGATTTTTATTTTTTATCTTCAATAAAAGAAGATGGTTATTACGTACCGTTTAGAATAAGATATGTTTTTTATTTTTATAAATAACAGTGGTATAAATCTGTGTGACAATTTCTCATTGGGTTAAAACTAGGAATGAGCGTAGTTCTGTTATAAACCATGAAAAATCGCATGTGCAAAGCGGTTATTAGTTTGGTTTTATGGATCGGTTTTGTTATTTCATATCATATATATAATCATATGTATTTGTATTTTATCTTAAGTATAGTTATAATAAAAAAGAGGGGGTATTATATTTGAACTTTGAAGTGATATTGTTGGGGTTTGTATGTATTTTATCTTAAGCTTTGAATTCTATACAACTTTTAAACCTTTGTTGAGGTATTTCATATTAGCTTTTTATTTTGGTTACTTTGGATGGACAATCTTTTTTAAACTTTTATTTTTTTGGCATCCTATTTTAAGTTTGTATTAAGAAAGAAAATGAACAACTTGATTAAATTTGGACAACTTCAATTTTTGCACTTTTATTTTATATACTATTTATTTTAAATAAAGGGCCAATAAAGCCTCAACCATTAAACAAAAATTGGAACCACACCATTAGTAATGGTTACGTTAAAAATCTCAAAGTTTTTGTTTTTGAAATCAAAAACTGTTACCAGTAGTTAAACAATAAGCCGCCGGCATATGAACACCTCTAATTGGAACATGTTGACGACAATTAAATGATAAGGTTTCGTGTTGCATAACATAGCCATTTATCAAACATGTAAAGCCAGACACAATTGGGTTTATGATAAAGCTCATTTATCAAACACATAAGCCTGCACATGACTGGGTTAATAAAAAGGTTGACGTATTAACCCGCTTAAGTTTAAAGGTTTTGTAAAAAGTTTACGGTTATATATTGAGGGGTTTTAAATCTTGTTAATTTTATTCAACTACCTTGGTTAATTTTATTATATCTCAAATCTTGTGTATTTTTCTTGATAAAGGAATCAACTTCATCCAACCCTAAACCGGACAAAGCTTCAAGACAGATGGATAAGAAATTTGTGAAGAACCAGGTTTCCAAGAAAGTACCTGTGGGTCCTAAAGGCCAGCCATAAAAAAGGAACAACAGAAAAGGGGAAAACCCTATGCGAATCCCACAAATCACAAAGCCATGTTCTGGACGCTACCTCTTCATCTCTGACTATACAAGACGCCATCACCGCCAAGACGCCACCACCGCCATTCGGACGCTGCAGCTACCCGAACACCACCGTCAAGACAGATGGATAAGAAATTTGTGAAGAATCAGGATTCCAAGAAAGTACCAGTGAGTCCTAAAGGCCAGCCATCAAAAAGGAACAACAAAAAAGGGAAACCATATGCGAATCGCACAAATCACAAAGCCATGTTCTGGACGCTACCTCTTCATCTCTGACTATACAAGACGCCACCACTGCCATCCGGACGCTGCATCTACCCTAACACCACTGCCAACCCCACACCGTCGACGGAAACAAGATCCATTACCACCACTATTCGCTGCCACCAGCAGTCTAAGTAGATCTGATCTGTGATTGGATTTGTAGGTGGTTTTCACAGCTAGGCCTAAGGTTGATGATCTGGTTTTGTGAGTTGGGGTGATGGCAGTGTAGGGTTGAAGTCTTTAAATTTGTAAAAATATACGAAAATGTTCATCAACCAATTTTGGTATATATCCAAGTCCTCAAACTTGTCTAGAATGCATGTACTTTTTAATTATTTTCAATAGTATGTGCATGTGAGAGAAGTTTAAATGTAGTAGGAAATAAGTGTACTTTTAATAATTATTGATCTTTTATCCTTTTCATTTCCGTAACTGATTTTCCTAATGTAGGTTTTCGTTGAAGATATGTTTGTACAACATGAGATGTTAAACCAAATTAAAATTTTCACCAAAGGCTTGACTTGGAATCGAGTTGATTTTAAAGTTCATAAATATTTTTTTGTGGAACGGCAATACATTGATGCAAAAACACAACAGGCACAAAGCCTTCCAACAAACCAATATTCTTAAAAAAAAAGGCCAGGTTTTTTAGATTGAAAACATCGTTAGTACCAAATTAAAAACTTCAAGTAATTAATAATTAACCAACACTTGCAATTATCTAATAAAATCAATAAATATGCTAAGACATCAAAAAATAAGATTATGTGAAAATATACTAAAAGAGTAAAATAATTAGAAAAACCCTCCTGGAGTTCTAATAAATCTCTTTGTGCCAAAAAATTAAAAAGAAAATCCATTTTCTTTTAGGCTCAAACTATTGGCACACCAAGGTTGTCTGCATAGTTAGGGTTTACCCACGTTGCGTGTAGACCTATACGCAGCGTATAGAGATACCCATCTATGCTGCGTATAGACCAATACGGAGCGTAGGTAAAGAGTAGGTACATGACCAGACTGTCAACCTCGTACCATGTCAAAGCTGTCTGTCTGACATACGCTAGCTATACGCAGCGTACGTCAGACAGATTTGACGCCGATACGATGTTGTCTAGGCACGTGAATAAAGCTATATGCGGAGTATAAAGCTATACGAAGCTGTTAATTGTGAATTAAAAAACTGTATTTAGACATCCATCTATACCTACGAATTCAAACAGCACATCGCATTCTTCACTTCCACTATATAGTTACTTCATTAGTTGTTGAGATAAAATGTCATCATTTTGGGACGTAAAGATCCCACCACCGCCAACCCCACAACGTCGACGGAAACAAGATCCATTACCATCACTATTCGCCGCCATCAGTAGTCTAAGTATATTTGATATGTGAATGGATTTGCAGGTAGGTGGTTTGTACACCTAGGCCTAAGGTTGATGATCTGGTTTTAGAGAGTTGGGGTGATGGCAATGTGGGGTTGAAGTATTTAAATTTGTAAAAATAAACAAAAATGTCCATCAACCAATTTTGGTATATCCAAGTCCTCAAACTTGTCTAGAATGCATTACTTTCTAATTATTTTCAATGGTACGTGCATGTGAGGGAAGTTTAGATGTATTAGGAAATAACTGTACTTTTAATAATTATTGATCTTTTATCCTGTAGGTTTTCATATTTGTACAACACGAGATGCTTAATTCGATATAGAGAGAAAATATTCGGGTACATACAATTTGATAAACATATAGTTTAAGCGAAATTCTAAACCAAATTAAATATTTCACCAAGGGCTTGACTTGGAATCGAGTTGATTTTAAAGTTCATAATTTTTTTTGGAACGTACGACAATATATTGATGCAAAAACACAACAGGCACAAAGCCTTCCAACAAAACAATATTCTTAAAAAAAGGCAAGCTTTTAGATTGAAAACAGCTAATTGATCGTTAATACCAAAATAAAAACTTCAAGTAATTAATAATTAACCAACACTTGCAATTATCTAATAAAATCAATAAATATGCTAAGAGATCAAAAAATAAGATTCTTTGAAAATATACTAAAAGAGTAAAGTAACTAAAAAAACCCTCCTGGAGTTCTAATAAATCTCTTTGTGCCAAAAAATTAAAAAGAAAATTCATTTTCTTATAGGCTTAAACTATTGGCATACCAAGGCTGTCTATCTACACACTTAGGGTTTACCTACGCTACGTGTAGACCTATACGCAACGTATAGGGTTACCTGTATATGCTGCGTATAGCTCTATATGGTATGTACAGTATAGAGTTACACGCAGCATATGTGAGACAGATTTGACACTCATATGATGTTGTCTAGGCACGTGAATAAAGCTATACTCGGAGTATAGAGCTATACGAGGCTGCTAATTGTGAATTAAAAACTGTATTTAGACATCCATCTCTGCCTACGAATTCAAACAACACATCGCATTCTTCACTTCCACTGTATAGTTACTTCATTAGTTGAGATAAAATGTCATCATTTTGGGACGAGAATTATTTCTTTAATCATTATTTTAACGACATATGGGGAGTAAATGATGCTAACGAGGAGGAGGAGGTTGTGTCTCGCGTCCCTGTTGATCAAAAAATACAGTTGCCAGACTTGAACGAGGCTCCGACTCCACCTGTTGATCAACCATATTACCCGGCGCATCAAGTGTATCCGGATTACGGATACGAGTATGAATCTCCGTACGTGCAACAACGTAATCTGGATGGATACGTAGGATACAGTGCTGGGAATGCCCTTGTTGATGAACCATATAACCAGACGCAATCGTATCCGGATTACGGATACGGGTGAAGTTTCTTACGTGCAACAAGATAGTTCGGATAGATACGGGGTGAATTTTCTTACGTGCAACGAGATAGTTCGGATAGATACCAAGGATATGGTGGATACGGTGATGTGCCTCCTTACACACCACTCTATGATGATTATCAACCCTCTACCCCGTACAATCCATTTCAAATTGAGGTATCACATTAATATTTGTATTATTGTTATATTATAATTATCATTATTATTGTTAGAATTATAATTATAATTATCATTATTATTGTTAAAATTACAACCATTGTTCATATTATTATTATTATTATTATTATTATTATTATTATTATTATTATTATTATTATTATTATTATTATTATTATTGTTGTTGTTAAAATTATAATAATTATTATTATTGTTAAAACTATAATTATTACTACTATTGTTAAAATTGTATTTATTATTATTATTATTGTTAAAATTATAATTATTATTACGATTGTTAAAATTATAATTAATAATACTATTGTTAAAATTGTAATTATCATTAGTATTAATTATAAATATTGTTAATATTATAATTATTATTATTAATAATTACAACTATTATTTGTATTGTTAAAATTATATAACTATTGTTAATATTATAATTATTATTATTATTATTGTTAAAATTATTGTTATTATTATTGCTATTGTTAAAATTGTAATTATCATTATTATTATAATTATTATTGTTAAAATTATAATAATAACTATTATTGTTAAAATTATAATTATTATTACTATTGTTAAAATTGTAATTATCATTAATACTGTTAAAATTATAATTATTGTTATCATTACTAAATTTTATTGTTAAAGTACGTATTATTGTTGTTATAAGTCTTAATAATAATATTATTATTATTGTTAAAATATTATTAATACTATTATTGTTAATAACATAACTGTTTTTTAGCGTTTCATGTCTCTAACTGATATGAAGAATTGGGTACAAGCAACGACAAAGGAGAATGGTTACGTTATTGTTACACGCCAGTCGAAAAATATTGGTGGTAGTACGGGGATGGTATGGCTTGTGTGTGACCGTGGTGGTGAACACATCAGTTAGGAAAGCTGACTGGAAAAAAATTGGTTGCCTTTTTTAATTAGTCGCTACGCGGGACGTGATGAATGACACGTGGGAGTTGACAGTGGACAACTCGGAACATAACCACGAACCTGCGCAGAGTCTGTTGGGCCACGCATATGTGCGAAAATTTACTAAAGTCGAATACAAGGTGGTGGAGCAGCTAACTGCTCAAAACATGGAGCCACGTAACATATTTTAAACACTGAGCAAGTAGTTCCCCGATAGCCTCCATGTTCAGAAAGACGTGCAAAATGCGGTTCAGAAAATTAAAGCGTCATAGATGGACGGAAAGACTCCCAAGAAGGCACTTGAAAGCATGCTGCATGAAAACCGATTCATTTACGACACCCGACAGGCCCAAAACATATGTGGTAACAGAGCTTTTCTTTGTTCATCCTCATTCAATTACTATGTGGCGTGCATTCCCGCACGAGCTGTTGTCGACGCGACCTACAAAACAAACATCTACAACATGCCATTTGTACAGGTTGTGGGTTTGACGTCGACCAACAAGTCTTTTCGTGTCGCACATGCCGTTATCTGCAAGGAACGAAGGGATAACTTCGTGTCGGTGCTTGAGCGAATCAAGTCAATGTTGCAGGAATGGAATGTATGATTCTGCGTGTGATAGTCACGGATAGAGAGCTAGCCCTAATTAACGCGTGTAAACAAGTATTCCTGAACGCGTCTAGGTTTCTATGCCGGTTTCACATTGAACAAAATATATTTAAAAAATGTAGGCAAGGGTTCAATAAAGTAGATTGGGAGAAATTTCTGTCGTACTTGCGGAGAGTGTGCGACTCTGCTTTAGAGCCCATGTACGAATACAACTTGGACAAATTGTATAACCGACTCTCGGCTGCCAACCATTAAGTAAGTGTGTCTTCAACAGATGACACACAAGGTATTATATTTACACACGCTTTTACATTTCGTTATTTTATTATTGCAGGGGTCTTTGATTATGTCTACGAAAACTGGCTCAAAACTATAAAAAATGTTTGTTTTTGTGTGGACTAATAGGTGTCATAACTTTGCTCAATGCACCACTAACAGGGTAGAGGGCCAGCACGCAAATTTTAAAAGATACGTTCGAGACATAAGTTCATTGGAGCGAATGGCGAGATCCATCATTGATATAGTTGAAACTTAGTTAGGAGAAATATAAAAAAGTTTCACTGAAAGCATCGAAAAAACCATGCACCACGACAGACAACCACTGTTGGACAACCTACGTTGAAAGGTTTCTTATACAACACATGATTTACTGGAAGGAGAGCTAACGAGGAACCTGGAGGTGTTGCGAAAACTTAACACATCATGTGGTTGCCATATGTGGCTTAGTTATGGGTTGCCGTGTGCTTGTAGGCTGGAAAAGTAGAGACGTACAGGTAAAAAATATTAAACCTACAAACCTTTTGTTATTTAGTACGATTTTAGCTGTTTCTCACACCGTATTGATTTAACCGTGAAGGGTGTAAGATACAACTCGAAGACGTAGATGTATTCTGGCGTAAGCTTGACTTACTACTGAGTAAACTAGTAGACGAGGAGGTCGATGTTGTAGAAGAGCTCAATATTGTGAAGCAACAATTAGAATCGCAATCCCCTAATAAAAAAAGTTTGCTTTCAAAGATAAAAGCAGTCTTAACCCCAACAAAATCAACTAAGAAACCACCAATTGTCTAGCAAGATACTCGCGGTCTGCCTACATCAAAGAAAGTACAACAAAGGCCGGAAGAAGCTGCGAGGGTAGACGTAGCTACAAGAAACAGCTCCTATCGTGAGACAAGCAATGTATATGCAGCTTCCCACAACATAGGTGTGATTTACCCCGACACAGCTCTTACGTACCGTCACAGGGCTCTGGTGGAACTGGTTCAGTGTTAAAGTCTGAAAAACCCAAAATGTAACGAAGCTATCCAACGAGTTCTAAATAGAAAAAGACTAAAAAGAAGGAGACGCTAGATGATCATGGTTCTCCATTAATAAAGGGGTGCGATGACTCGTTAACCATTAAGAGGTTTGCGCATCAAATTCCATCGGAGTTTGACTCTTTCATATCGCGTATACAAGATGTGATCCCAGACGGTCATTGTGGTACAGGGCTGTGGCTATCGGGTTAGGTTATGGGGAATACGTATGGCCTCGTATTCAAAATGATTTAGTACTGGAGATTGACAATAACGTTTCGCTATGGATGCATGTATTCGAAAGATGGGACAAAGGAGACTTTAACCGGATACGTAACAGCATCTCTTGGCATTCAGTGGAAGGGTGCCCTCCAAGAGTCACTGGATGGAAATGCCCCACGTAGGGCTTCTGAGACCGGCGTGGTTCAATGTTTGAGCGAATGTCTGAAAGTGAGAAAGTTAAATTTTTGTTCTCACAACTGCAAGCAGCAGCAGCTCAGATCAATTGACATACGGAATACATGTCATCGACCCGAAACATGACCATTGCACAACAGTTAGAGATCAATACGTTGAAAGCAACTTTTGGGAAGCAATAGACAGAGATCGAACAGTTGAGAGCTGAGAATTGACAATTGAGGGCTGCAGATGCTGAAAGAGCTGCTCAATTATTGCAAATGCGAGAAGCTAACAACACTCGTGGGATTGAGATGA
Organism: Scalesia atractyloides; assembly: GCA_947069175.1. Lineage (NCBI taxonomy): Eukaryota > Viridiplantae > Streptophyta > Magnoliopsida > Asterales > Asteraceae > Scalesia > Scalesia atractyloides. Next base: position 11,203,975 of record CAMTDV010000004.1, read on the forward strand.
ATCGACGGAAAGAACGTAGTACACTTGTTTTACGATCTGTAGAGAAGTTGACCGAGAAGCATGATGATATGAAGAAATGGTATGACTCACGGAACACTACAATAGCTGAGAATGTTAAGCAAATGACTAGCAGCTATGAAGTGACCAGAAAGCGAGTTAATCTTCTTTGGGCTGACCGATGCAAAGCACAGGAAGTCTTACAGAAACGAGATCATGATAGTGAAGATCCCGGTAATCCTAATGCTCCTATGTCATTTGTGCAACCCGAGCGTCCTACATCGACTCCAGTTGTCGTTGGATCAAGTTCTAAGCAGATCGTGGCCGATCCAGTTGTCTCCGGAGGTACTCAAGAGGAGTTGGAAAGGTTACAAGTATCGGAAAACATTGAAGATATGGATCTTTAGTTAGCATTGATCAAAAGTGTTGCTATAGATGTTGGAGATAGTTCTATTGCAAGCTATGAGCGCGTGATGACTTCAAATGTTGATGTTAAAATGTCTGAAGGTTTGATGTGCAACCATTACAGGCTTGTCGAAGGAACAGATTTTGGCGTTGAAAGAGATCGAAATAGTAGATGATGCTACTATTGATGAGATTCCAAGTGAACCAGAGGTAGTTAATTTGGATGGTTTAGAAGAGATAGTGTTTGAAGGAGATGCTGAAAAGTCAAAGTATGTTAGAGGAACAGAGTTTGATCTGTTTGATGGTGATTGGCTTCGTGAGAATGTGGATGATATAGATGAAAACTCAAGAGTCGTGACACATCCGACATTCCCACTGATACGTTTGAAGAATGGAGAAAACAGTTCTTGGCAAAGTCGCAAAAGCCAGCTCCACCTCCTTCTCAAGTCGACTACTTCAAGTATCATAAGGATAGACCGCAAGGAAAAATCCTGAGTTGGATGTTCGTCGAAGACATTCACTGCATGGCGGTGAAGCGTGAAAACGGAATCCAATACTTTAACTCACTCCTTAGCATCTTAACTTTGCCTTTTTATGATATTGCAACATTAGCAAAGTTATATCTTATCAACATATCCAACTAGAAGGTGCAACGCTTTTCGCTAGGAAGTTAAGGATTGAACGTCAAAGAGGTTGGAAGGACGAACTGTACAAGCCTCAGTCCCTAATGCATGAGCAGCTAAAGTATACGCTGGATCCGGACACCAACACTGCTCGTTACAAACTTGTATACAAGCCAGTGAAGGTTATTGACAAGATACCCCTCATACTGATGAAACAAGACTTTTTGGGTAACATGAAGCTGTGGTGCTATGATTCAGACACTCATGAAGAGGTCATCGTGTTCAAGAACGACGAAGACAATTTTCGGTTGCTAGATCCTATGTGGATCGTGAATATGTCTGCTGGTGACATAAAGATGCTTCTTCAACACGACATCTTCTATGAAGACAAGGACGCGCATCAAGCCTTACTGTTTCAACGCGTTGCTTTTTTTTTGTTACTACGGAGGAATTCATGTTGGAAGCTCGTGGTCCGAAACAGGCCACTAAGAGATGAAGACCGAACACCAAGTAACAGCCAATGGGGAGTTTGTTGGTGCACTTTTATGTCTGAAGCTTGTTCTTATTACATTTTAATTTGTACGGTCTTTATTTATGATCCTATATGGTTTTGGTCGAGTCGGCCAAGTCAAAATATCCTCCTATCTTGATTTAGCACGACGTTTATTTTGTTAGCATTGTAAAACAGTTTGCAAGTGTGCAACTATTAGTATGTGTGTTTGTCTTTTTGTATTCTGCAAGTATGTTTCTGTGTATAGGGTCCCCACGAAGAACCCAGATTCTTCGTGGGACTACATGTTCATGAAGAACCATGTTGTTCATCATGGTTGTTCACCACGAAGACCATTATTCGTGGTGGATAGTTGTTCGCTGGCATGGTCCATGAAGAACTTATTCTTCATGGGCCTGCAGGTTGTTCGTGAGCCCAGTAACCTTCTTCGTAAGGTTACTGGGTGCTGGGCCTATATATACCGAACCCATGTTTCACAGTAATGTAAGAGAGCACCTAGAGTCTAAACAAGCATTGTGTGTATGTGTTTGTAATTGTTCTCTTTAGTTTAATCAAAGTTGTGAATCTTTGGTTACTTGTGTTTTCATATCTTTGCTTTGGTTTGCTTAACTACGTGGATTCCGCACTCGTATTTGTGTTAACAAAGAAGGAAGTAGGTTATCTTGATCCTCCAAATGGACCTACAGCTTTTTATTTGTTGACACAAATAAAAACTAAATTGAGTCAATAGTTTTGCCAAAAAAAACGATGACAACATTGCAATTTTGAACTAGGAGCCAAATCTTTTTTTGAACTAGCTGGGGGCAACACCGTAGTTTTACTTTGAAGTGGGGGCATAAATGTATAAATTAAACTTGGGCCCATACTTTTTAAAACAAACCGTAATTAGCACCAAGCCACCAACTTTCTTTATGTTAAAAGCTGTTTCCTAACTTATATATTCTAATTTTGCAATCAAGAAAATAAAAAAAAAATCTTTAGGCCATGGGGTGTACTCTAACATTTAGAGTGTTAACAATGACATGACATGTTAACTAACATTGTAAACCACTCCTCCTTGTGTTAAACTGCATTAAATGGGTTATGTGTTAACATGTTAACCCAATGTTAAGAGGTTGAATTAATTGTTTTTTTGTTTTTTAAAAAACCATTAAAAGATAGTATTAAAGGAGAGGATTAGATGAAGTTAATGGGATTAAACCATTTCCATAGAGTAAGACAAAGTGAAATGAGGAAAAAGGTTGGTGTGACACTTAGGTGGAGTTAAGATAGGTTAAAGTATACCCAAAGGCCTTATAGATAGTTGGGCTACCGCCCATTTAATCCAATAAAATCAACAAGTTGGGCTGCCTCCCATTTAATCTAACAAAATCAACAAACTATTCCTCCCCACGTTAGTTTTGTAGATATAGGTAATAATTTTGTATTGTATCTTTTCTTAGTGTGTGTTGATAGTGTTTGGTACCAACTCAGGGAGTTTTTAAATGCTTATGTTATTCCATTATCAATTGGGTTGGTGTTGATCCTCATATGTTTACTTGCTATTGTTACATATTTTCACTTTTATTTGTATTTAAGATATATAAATATACTCATTCACTATTTTTCTTCCTCCAGAATGGCTATTGTTTTAAATTAGAATTGTAGTTCGTGCTTTGCGGCGGGCTTGTATGAAGGATGTTGACGAGAATATACTTGTTACATAATATATGGATGGGTTATTATAGACCATGCAGGCATGGTTACAACAAAGTGTCTAGAGTTAAAAGTTACATTTAGTTATAATAAGGTAAATAAAAATAATTAAATTTGTTACTTATTGACGGTTTAATTTAGATCATGTATGCTTTCATCCAAATGACGGTAAAATAAGCAAGCAACACAGTTAAATAACATGTTTAGAGTTAAAAGTTAGCTAGTTAAATAATAAACAAAATTAATAAAAAGGAAAAAGTTATAGAAAAGTTAAAAGAACTAATATTAATAGTTTTAAAAATAAGTTAACTTTATTAAAATTCAAGGGTTGTATGGTATCTCTATTAAAGTTCGGGGGTAGAATCATAACTCATTTATCGAAAGATAATTATTATTAAACTTTTATGTGATAATATGTTAAAATTATTAAAACTTTGGAGTTGTATGATTACTATATTAAAATTCAGATAAAAAATATAAATTAATTAAAAGAAAATAAATCAATAATATTGTATGCCTTAAACGTGAAAGTAGAAACTAAAGCCAAAGAAAAAAAATCAATATTGTATGCCTTGGAAGGACAAACTAAAGTCACTTACAGAACACTCATAGAATATTACTGTTCACATGGTACAAATGTTGCCAAAAATTGTGTGCTTTTAGTTTTTTTAATTTTACCAAAACCATAAAATGTTCTAATTCTTTAAGTTATTGTTTTCATAATTATTAAAGGTGCTAGGCACAGTTAAGGCGAATATGCCTATGCATAGGTGAAAAGTACAAAAAAGCGAGAGTCGGTAGAAAAAAACGCATAATGAAAAAACTAATAATATATTATGTACTAGAAAAATAATGCTATTCTCAAATAAAATAAACAAAAGTTATTATATAACATTTAAAATAAATTTTGTCCTAGAAAAAATATACTTTTTGGGATTTCAATGTGAATGCGAAGCGTAAATCAAGTAATTGTGAAACAGTTCTATGCGCAAAACAACATGCCTAAAAAGCATGCAATAAAGTATGAAAATTGAGTTTAAATGTTTGATAGCAAATAGACTCCATGAGATGCCCTAGTTAACGTGCCTACCTAGCTAGCGACTTGCGAATGCATGCTAGAATGTGTGAACAAAATGTTGGTGAGTTTATAAGTTTCAATAAGAATGAATATTTGCCGGATAGTGTAAAATTCAATTATTTATTTAGGTAGCTAGCCTTATTACAAGTTACTAAACATCTCAAACCGAAGCTGACTGATTTGTGTTTATGCCTTCTTCCACGTCTATCACGGCGCAAATGTTAGGTCAATATTACACATGTTCCACTCCCAAGCGTGCTAGCGCGACTAGCCCCGGTGGGATTTATCAAACTCAGTAGTGCTACTCAAATTACCTCGCTAACTCCCTATATTAACGGTTCGGTGTGTAAGAACTTTGATGATGTGTGTTGCATTTAGTACATAAGTGATATAAAGGAAATACAAAATCTAAAAGTTGCGTTCATATTTTCTCCCATAAAATCATGTATAAAAGAGATCATTAAACTCACCTTAGGGTGCGTGTTTTCCAACAAATGCAAACAACTATGGGTCACCCGCTAACGGCTATCTATTACACATAATGTCTCTAAGTGCGTGTTCGTATGGGTTCATAAGACCATTGTGTCTGAACAATCCCATTGTTTTATGTTTTAGGTAAAGACTCACAAATTTGACCAAATTGACCCAATGACCCATTGATGACTCATTAAGTGTATTTAGTTTGTTTGTGATTATATTGTCATATTAAGCCAACAAAACACATCACATAGCACGTATGACTAATATCAACTATTTTAGCAATAAAGTTTCTCTTTTTAGCAAGTCAAGCATGAAACTCTAGTTCCCAAGAATCATCATGCATGTCAAATTCACTAATCCTGCACGTCTAATATAACAAAGTTTCCAATTTTGGCAAGCTATGACCTCACATGCAACTTTACAACTTTCACACACAAAAACATGTTTATACAATCCATGTAACAAATTAGTAATGTCGTACATGTTCATCAACATGCAATTTCAATAAAGTTTTCTTTTGGAAATCCTAGGTAATCATGCATCATTCACATAATTTAATGACACCAGATTGTTTCATACGTCATAACTAGCACATATAAACCAAGATTGATCACGAATTGTATCTAACATGCGATCCTACACATGCTAGTATCATAAAAGTTTCCATTGTTAGTAAGTTATGAATAGTACGATTGATTACCAAATTCATTATTTTTATATGTTAACATGCTTAGATTAATGTACTATCATCATTACAATCATCACAAACCAAGATACTTGCCTAGAATTCACTATACCAAAATCATCATCAACAAAGTTTCTACTTTAGCCAAGGTATGAACTAGCATGCATCTAGGGTTTTCAATATACATACAAATCACATAAACAACCATCAATAAAAACTAGACACAACAATTAGTTCAACTGATATTTAATTTGAATAATCCGATTTAATCTTGAAAAAAAAATGTAAAAACTAAAGAAATCGATCTAGGAACTTACCTGTAAGCGATAGAGATTATTAGAATTGATCTAAAACACCACCAATTGCAAGATCCAACTAGCCCACTCCGGTAAATACCGTCACAGAAATTATCAAGACAATCACGACAACTTCTAGCTAACATCCTTAAATATTTGTCCCACACATCACTCACGTCGCTATGACGAACGCAAGTTGCCGGATTGTGGCTGTTCATATTTGTATTCCACAGAATCTAATTTTGCGACTAGCACTTTCTCTTTGTATTAAAAATGGATATTGGCCCGCAAGATTATTAGAAATTCTTAAAAAAGACGAACAAAACCGACACCTAAACTGTACATCATCGTACAATGGATTTCATAAAAATAATCATGCATTAACGTTAAAGAGCACCTATCGATCTCATTCAAGAGGGGTTTGTATGGTACGCGTTGTAGATGATTTGACAAACCGACGCCTAAACTGTGCATCATCGTACAATGGATTTCTTAAAAATAATCATGCATTAAACATTAAAGAGCACCTATCGATCTCATTCAAGAGGGGTTTGTATGGTACGCGTTGTAGACGATTTGACTCTTCTCGCAAATACTATATCGCCTACTACATCACCTCGATAATCGGACAAAGGGTGGGATGACATTTTTGTTTAAAGATGATTGGAGAGAATGTATGTGTTTTATTGAGTTAGTTTGTGATTGGTGTGGGTAAAATATATGTATATATATTAACTGTAACATCCGTCAAAAACGGATTTACCAAACCCGCTCCGTTTATCAACCGAACAGTCAGTCAAAATTTTCGTTGCGAATTAAATGCCCAAAATAATTTTAAACGATACGTAATCAATTATTATACAAGAATATATAATTAGTTTTTGAAAAACTGTCAAAAATCGCAAAATAAAAATATAATACTTCTGCCGGGTTTCGAACCCGGGTCAATGAGCGGTCCGGATACATGTCTTAACACACACACACAAACCACTGCGCCACTTGTTCTGTTTGGTAAATAATAGAATCTTTTAATTGATATAATGACATTACGAATTCAAAATCGGCGCCCCTTTAGTTCAGTCGTTGGAATCCCGGAAATCTCGCAAGTTTTTATCACCATTTTCAGTTATAACGTAAACCATTAACCAGACATCGGTTATAACCGATGTTTGAAGTCCGCGACCAAAATTATAACCGCCGGAAAATTTAAATCAATGAACCCAGTCGGGAATCAGACCAAGTGCTTCGACGTTTTCCCCTATAAATTCACCCTAAACCCATTGCAAACCTTTTCGCTCAAAACCACACTTTTCCTCGGCGTAATTCCACTCGCCGGAACTTTTCTGTTCGTCGCCGGAAAACCGATTTCCTTATTTCTGAACCTCACTGAGCCCCTGAAGCTTATACCGGAGATACCCATACTTTTTCCAAGCTTTCCGGAGACTTGCTGCTGCAAGACACCTGACGCCGGAGTTGATTGCTGTCGCCGGAGTTCTGCCGGAAAACAGAGGGTCCAGTCGGTATACTTCTCCGCCCAATTTCTTTTCCTTTTCACATTTATCTCACCTTAATGAACTGTAAGACGCTAAGGAACTTGAATAAAACTCGAAACAGTCAGACTTTATCTCTGGTTCTATCTTGATTGAAGAAGACGATGTACTTCCGTAACATATAAGTATAAAATAAATCAAGAAACTAATCGGGTTAGACACACAGTCCAGCGGTGGACTGTGTGCACGATAAACATTCAAAGGTCTCGAGTTCGAATCCCGTTTCACACGCTGCCTTAATAAAAACCATTTTTTTTGTTTACTGAACCGGAGTCGCCACAGTTATATGTTAAGTATATTAATAATCGGAATAATAACCAAGTTAGACACACAGTCCAGCGGTGGACTGTGTGTTTGTTTATATCACTGGTCACGAGTTCGAGTCCGGTCTTCTGCACCGACTCGGACAATTATCTCTTCTTTTTAAATAAGGCAGAAAAGGAAATATCTAATTTGTATTTAAGTATAATAAAAATCAAATTATATAACATGTTAAACACACAGTCCAGCGGTGGACTGTGTGTTAGATTAAACCACAGGTCCCGGGTTCGAGACCTGTGGAGCGCACCGCCGAATTGATTTAAACTGTTTTTAAAATAAAATGATTTTCGGTTTAAACTAATTAATATATATATATATATATAATTAAAATCAGATATATAACGGGTTAGACACGTAGCTCAGTTGGTAGAGCTGCGTGCACGCGTACGGGAGGTCTCGGGTTCGAGCCTCACCCAGCGCACTTGTATTCCGAATTGAACCGGTCAACGGTCAGGTCAACGGTCAGTCAAATAGTCAACGGTCAGAAAAAAATCAATTTTTTTATTATTTTTTTATTTAATTATTTTAATTAAAAATCAATTAAAAATACTTAAAAATAACATTTTTAAGGTTAGAAAATAGCCTCAAACTCACAAAAATACACCCAACAATCCTACTAAAATAGATTAATAAAATCCGTTTACTTACCAAACCATAATGCGATTATTCTAGGTTAAACTCACTCGTGGTTAAAACCACTTCGCGTGCATTCAACATCATCAACCGAACGCACCCACTGTGAGTGAATCTTACAACTCCCCCGTTTAAATTACACGTTTTGGAGTGTGTCATGTGTTATGAAAATAATCAATTTATTTATTTAAACTCGTGCCATACCACATCATGACTTAAACTTAGATTGTTTTTATTGTTGTGATTTACTTATTTCCATTTGTCATATTATATGAAACTCATACATTAAGCCCATCAGTTCCTCGTGGAAGACGAGTTGAACAACGCGTGCTACAAATCAAATTCATTATTGTTTATGTGTATATCATTGAGTTTGTATTGTTTGTAGTTGTGTCATTCATATTATCATGGTTATGCAATTCATTCATTAGGCCCCTCAGTTCCTCGTGAGAGACGAGTTGAGCATCGCGTGCCTTTAATTGTTCCATTATTATTCATGAGTGTTTCATTCAATATCTTATGATTGTTGATTAAGTTACATCTATTTTTACTCATGTTTGGTTGTGCACATATTTCATAATCAATTTAAATAAATTTGTTCAAATGTTTTCCATAGGATTCACTCGCCAACATTATGTTGATCCAAAAACCTTTTTACACATGATACAGGTGAACAGGTTGAAGCAAGGAAAACATAGGATATGCCTTAGAAGAGAATCAAGAAGTTTAGATTGTTAGTTAGAACAGTTGTAACCTTTATTGTAAATTTCCATTTAATTTGTATTAATGAATATGAAACGCTTAATAAATGTCATGAGCTTTGATGATAACCCAATCATGCCCCGATCACCTTATCCGCTGCGGGTCGGGTGTGACAGATTGGTATCATAGCCATGACTATAGGGATATAGGATAGGTTATTAGACCCTTAGAGCCTATACTATAGTCTGCCTAAATTTTAATTGATTAGGTGGTTACATACAAACTTGTGATATTTATTTGTTTCATATTTGTTTACATTTACAGTCAAACACACATGCTTATATACATATTCATCATACATATATACATATTCATTATACATATATCGATGTTCATGTATTCAATTTATTTTCATATTCTCATTATCCAAAGATTTTGTGCAATTTTCAAATCTCATCAAAGTAAGTTCTGCGACGGGCATGTAGTAACTGGAAGGGTACAAGTACCGGTAGTCGGAACGTCCTGTCTAGGCTGGCATTCGTATAAATCTAATATAACGGACCAGTTTGCCTACCTGGGGACCAACGATGAGAGTACGAAGGACCTATTAGGCCAAAGCATGCCACACCAAACGTCGTTCGAACTAACCCTACTTTGAGTTGTCACCGTGTCTACACCTGGACACATTCCGAATATCACATGTTGTATACATATTTCTCGATTTTCTCCGGGTTTTTGTGTACGCAACCTGGCAGAAACCGTGCGAACCATATGAAAAACCGGTATTCATGGGGGCCCACATGATTACACAGGTAAAGTATGGCGGCATGAAGGGCCTAACAGCGAGCAAAACCCAAGACATCCAATGGATGTAGAAATTTATTTATCTATAATTATTTTTGTTCATTCCTAATGCGACCCATGAACCCAAAAGCACCCAACTCATACTCTTGTTATGTATTCCTTGTAGATGTCTTCTAACCTCGCCCGTAGGAAGACGAGAGCAAGAAAAGCCCGCGAACGCATGGCTGCCTTAATCGCTCAACAAATGGCTGCCGTAATACCCAACATTGTAATCCAAGTTCAACAAGCACTTACCGATAATCCTGTCAATCAAGCAAACCAAAACATTTTCAACTCTCCCCCAAATACCACTAAATGCACCTACAAGCACTTCAAATCATGCGACCCTCCGAAATACAAAGGGACTGAAGGCGTCACCGCTCTCCTCCATTGGTTTGAAGAAATGGAGAACACATTTCTAAATTGCGATTGCCCTGACGATCGCAAAGTGCGATATGCTACCGGTCGATTATATGGGGTAGCACTTACTTGGTGGAACACAGAGAAGGCCAAACGAGGTGTTGAAGATGCTATGTCCTTAACTTGGAACGAATTGAAGGAAATCATGACCAGACGATTTTGCCCAAGGAGCGAAATCAAGAAGTTAGAAGATGAATTCTACTCATTGAAGCAAGTGGAAGGAGACCACATCACCTACAACAAAAGATTCCTCGAGTTACATCAAATGGTTCCCAACATGTTCACTCCCCTCTACCGTTTGATCGAGCACTACATTCGTGGTCTTCCGTCAAAGATTCAAGACCCTGTGATAAGTACCAAGCCTGCAACTTTGGAAGCAGCAATGGAGCTAGCAACAGAGCTCACCGAGAACCGAATCCGAAACGAAGATTTCAAGGAGGAGAAGAAGAAGGATAAAGAACCGACTGAAACTTCCGACTCCACTCAAACTGAATCCCCTTCTCAACCCAATCCTAAGAGAAGAAGAGTCGGGCGACTTTTCGCTGCGACCCAACGAAATCAACCAGTTTTACACGCTATACCCATCCGAGCTATCCCAATCACCCAAGTGGCACCCAACTCAGCTTACCCAGATAAGAAACCATATCTTGGACCTCACCCTCGATGCAACAACTGTTTTTATCACCATCCCCTTACCTTACCTTGCCGGCTATGTACAACTTGTGGACGCTATGGTCATTTGAGCAATGTTTGTCGCACCTTTCAAGACCAAACCTTTTCCCCTACTCAAAACATGGCTCAAGCCTATCAACAACCCCAATACCCCATGTTCCCATATGCTCGAGCTTGTTTCAATTGTGGCGACCCTACCCACTTTAGAAACACATGCCCCCAATTGGTTAACGTTATCAACACTCAAGCCCAATCAAACCCAGTTAACCAAGTAAACCAAGAAAACCCAAACACTATGCCACCAGCAAGAGGAAGAGTCTTCAATATCAACGCCAATCCTGTCGAAGATAATGACGGCCCAAACGAAGATACCCAGCTAGTCCTCTTCACCGAAGATCCAGATTCAACCCCTATCGTTTAGTTTGATGTTTTTTTTTCATGTGTAGACTGTTAGAGAAATTATTGGATATTATATATTATATATTGTTTTCAGTATATGCTTTTGCCGAGGCCGTGGCTCCCCATCCATCGAGGTTGAGTTGGATCCCCATTTTATTATGTGGTTGATCTTGGCGTGCCCGCACGATCGACTCCGTTTTTTTGAGCCTTGATCGGTTATTTCATTTTACATTTCAATACATGCAATACGTTCGGCTCCGTTTGATTGAGCCTTGAGCGCACATTTCAATTTACATTTCCAGTTCATGCAATACGTTCGGCTCCATTTGATTGAGCCTTGAGCGCACAGACAATTTCATTATCAGTATCTTGTGGTTGTGGTGTTTGTAGTAGAGTCGCATCGAACCAACCATAATTTGCGGATAAAGTCAATGAAAATTTGACAAGGATATGGTGGATACGCCGATGGTACTTCCTATATATAAGTATTCTTGTCAAATGATCGGAGGCATTATCAGGCGGTTATGAGAGGTTCCATGCATAGGATGATTGTGTGATGATTGTTTAGATTAAGTTGTTCAATTTCAGGACATTCAATACGTTCGGCTCCGTTTGATTGAGCCTTGAGCGCACATACAATTTCATTCAATACGTTCGGCTCCGTTTGATTGAGCCTTGAGCGCACAGACAATTTCATTATCAGTATCTTGTGGTTGTGGTGTTTGTAGTAGAGTCGCATGGAACTAACCATAACTTGCGGATAAAGTCAAATGATCGGAGGCATTATCAGGCGGTTATGAGAGGTTCCATGCATAGGCTGTTTGTGTGGTTAAGTTATTCATTTTCAGTACATGCAATACGCTCGGCTCCGTTTGATTGAGCCTTGAGCACACAATTTCAATTTCAGTACATTCAATACGTTCGACTCTGTTTGATTGAGCCTTGAGCGCACATCCATTTCATTTTCAGTACATGCAATACGATCGGCTCCGTTCGATTGAGCCTTGATCGCACAGATATATTTCATTTCAGTATTTTATGTTTGTTGTATTGGTTGTAGAATTATAGGACTAATCATAATTCAATGATAAAACCAATGAAAATTTGACAAGAATATGGTGGATACGCCGCTGGTACTTCCTATATATAAGTATTCTTGTCAAAGGATCAGAGGCATTATCGGACGGTTATGAGAAGTTCTATGTAGGATTTATTAGTTTCTTGGTAACCAATCATAACTTGTGGATAAAACTAATGAAAATTTGGCAAGAATATGGTGGATACGCCGCTGGTACTTCCTATATATAAGTATTCTTGCCAAAGGATCAGAGGCATTATCAGGCGGTTATGAGAAGTTCCATGTAGGATTTAGTATTGCCTTGGTTGGAATTTGTGTTACATTTATATCATCAAGTTATTTAAAGAGATTGGATTGTGATCCATTTCTACATAAACTAACCTCTCCATCATAACAATCGAGAGAGGAACTTCCATCATTCAAACATATATGCTATCAGAATGTGGATTCAAATATTTGCTGTTGTGTTTATTCATGTTCAAATATTTGCTGATGTGTTTATTCATGTTCGAATATTAGCTGTTGTGTTTACTTATGTTCAAATATCAGTTGTTGTGTTTTTACTTATGTTTCCAAGAAGATTGTAGTGTTAGAAGTTTTGCCTTAGGACATAACCATAATTTTCCCAAACGTATCTAAACTCTTATGCATGATATCATTTTTAGCAAATCATTTCTGCTTATCAATACTTACACAGTAGGCAACAAAAAGCGATTCCTGAATAGGGTACTTAACCCTTACAAGGAACGTTACCGCCTCGAACAAAAAACTTAAACCCTTATTTTTCTAAGTATATAACTGTCAAACTAAACATCATCATACTTTTAGTCAAAATATATCATTATTTAAATTTCGGGACGAAATTTCTAAAAAGCAGGGGATACTGTAACATCCGTCAAAAACGGATTTACCAAACCCGCTCCGTTTATCAACCGAACAGTCAGTCAAAATTTTCGTTGCGAATTAAATGCCCAAAATAATTTTAAACGATACGTAATCAATTATTATACAAGAATATATAATTAGTTTTTGAAAAACTGTCAAAAATCGCAAAATAAAAATATAATACTTCTGCCGGGTTTCGAACCCGGGTCAATGAGCGGTCCGGATACATGTCTTAACACACACACACAAACCACTGCGCCACTTGTTCTGTTTGGTAAATAATAGAATCTTTTAATTGATATAATGACATTACGAATTCAAAATCGGCGCCCCTTTAGTTCAGTCGTTGGAATCCCGGAAATCTCGCAAGTTTTTATCACCATTTTCAGTTATAACGTAAACCATTAACCAGACATCGGTTATAACCGATGTTTGAAGTCCGCGACCAAAATTATAACCGCCGGAAAATTTAAATCAATGAACCCAGTCGGGAATCAGACCAAGTGCTTCGACGTTTTCCCCTATAAATTCACCCTAAACCCATTGCAAACCTTTTCGCTCAAAACCACACTTTTCCTCGGCGTAATTCCACTCGCCGGAACTTTTCTGTTCGTCGCCGGAAAACCGATTTCCTTATTTCTGAACCTCACTGAGCCCCTGAAGCTTATACCGGAGATACCCATACTTTTTCCAAGCTTTCCGGAGACTTGCTGCTGCAAGACACCTGACGCCGGAGTTGATTGCTGTCGCCGGAGTTCTGCCGGAAAACAGAGGGTCCAGTCGGTATACTTCTCCGCCCAATTTCTTTTCCTTTTCACATTTATCTCACCTTAATGAACTGTAAGACGCTAAGGAACTTGAATAAAACTCGAAACAGTCAGACTTTATCTCTGGTTCTATCTTGATTGAAGAAGACGATGTACTTCCGTAACATATAAGTATAAAATAAATCAAGAAACTAATCGGGTTAGACACACAGTCCAGCGGTGGACTGTGTGCACGATAAACATTCAAAGGTCTCGAGTTCGAATCCCGTTTCACACGCTGCCTTAATAAAAACCATTTTTTTTGTTTACTGAACCGGAGTCGCCACAGTTATATGTTAAGTATATTAATAATCGGAATAATAACCAAGTTAGACACACAGTCCAGCGGTGGACTGTGTGTTTGTTTATATCACTGGTCACGAGTTCGAGTCCGGTCTTCTGCACCGACTCGGACAATTATCTCTTCTTTTTAAATAAGGCAGAAAAGGAAATATCTAATTTGTATTTAAGTATAATAAAAATCAAATTATATAACATGTTAAACACACAGTCCAGCGGTGGACTGTGTGTTAGATTAAACCACAGGTCCCGGGTTCGAGACCTGTGGAGCGCACCGCCGAATTGATTTAAACTGTTTTTAAAATAAAATGATTTTCGGTTTAAACTAATTAATATATATATATATATATAATTAAAATCAGATATATAACGGGTTAGACACGTAGCTCAGTTGGTAGAGCTGCGTGCACGCGTACGGGAGGTCTCGGGTTCGAGCCTCACCCAGCGCACTTGTATTCCGAATTGAACCGGTCAACGGTCAGGTCAACGGTCAGTCAAATAGTCAACGGTCAGAAAAAAATCAATTTTTTTATTATTTTTTTATTTAATTATTTTAATTAAAAATCAATTAAAAATACTTAAAAATAACATTTTTAAGGTTAGAAAATAGCCTCAAACTCACAAAAATACACCCAACAATCCTACTAAAATAGATTAATAAAATCCGTTTACTTACCAAACCATAATGCGATTATTCTAGGTTAAACTCACTCGTGGTTAAAACCACTTCGCGTGCATTCAACATCATCAACCGAACGCACCCACTGTGAGTGAATCTTACAACTCCCCCGTTTAAATTACACGTTTTGGAGTGTGTCATGTGTTATGAAAATAATCAATTTATTTATTTAAACTCGTGCCATACCACATCATGACTTAAACTTAGATTGTTTTTATTGTTGTGATTTACTTATTTCCATTTGTCATATTATATGAAACTCATACATTAAGCCCATCAGTTCCTCGTGGAAGACGAGTTGAACAACGCGTGCTACAAATCAAATTCATTATTGTTTATGTGTATATCATTGAGTTTGTATTGTTTGTAGTTGTGTCATTCATATTATCATGGTTATGCAATTCATTCATTAGGCCCCTCAGTTCCTCGTGAGAGACGAGTTGAGCATCGCGTGCCTTTAATTGTTCCATTATTATTCATGAGTGTTTCATTCAATATCTTATGATTGTTGATTAAGTTACATCTATTTTTACTCATGTTTGGTTGTGCACATATTTCATAATCAATTTAAATAAATTTGTTCAAATGTTTTCCATAGGATTCACTCGCCAACATTATGTTGATCCAAAAACCCTTTTACACATGATACAGGTGAACAGGTTGAAGCAAGGAAAACATAGGATATGCCTTAGAAGAGAATCAAGAAGTTTAGATTGTTAGTTAGAACAGTTGTAACCTTTATTGTAAATTTCCATTTAATTTGTATTAATGAATATGAAACGCTTAATAAATGTCATGAGCTTTGATGATAACCCAATCATGCCCCGATCACCTTATCCGCTGCGGGTCGGGGTGTGACATTAACAATAATCTAGTTTTTTTAATAAATTGGACCATTGGTAAACGGTCATGTTGACCACCAACATCGAAATCAGGCAAAAATGCACCTTATGGGCTTCGCAAAATGAACTTTGGTGCCTCAAAAAGGTTTGGGGCGTTACGGGGTGCCAAAGGGTCTGCTGTAGTCAGAGGCGGTATACCACACCCCCTGGATAATCGTATAGTGGCTATCCCACCCATGACCCATGTAGTTTATTATGTATATGATAAATGCTTAAAACTAATTCGGTGAAATGTGACAGAGATACATGACTATGTATGTAATTTGGAAACTAACGTAAAGAAGTGTAGTTTGAATTTTGTACGTTTGTTGTCATATTGTTGAATGAACATCCATGATTATATCATCACAACGTCAAAGCACGTCATGAACATATTACTTTCCTATTAAAATGTACCACAAAATCTATAGAGAATCTAAGAAATCGCTTGTGCGCTTCTTAATTTCGTGGTCAGTTGTGACTATAGTTAATTGCCTCAGCCTCCACCTTGCACGTGTTATATCATTACTCCACAAGATACATATTTATCTGTGAGTTGGAAGAAAAAAACGTGTGTGGAAGAAGCAGTTGTCACAACAATGTGCTCCCTTATGTATGTGGATGTGTGTTTTAATGAAGTTGT
The DNA here is from genome assembly GCA_947069175.1 of Scalesia atractyloides. Classification (NCBI taxonomy): domain Eukaryota; kingdom Viridiplantae; phylum Streptophyta; class Magnoliopsida; order Asterales; family Asteraceae; genus Scalesia; species Scalesia atractyloides. The sequence goes on from CAMTDV010000004.1 coordinate 11,220,557, forward strand.
TTAAAAGCGACATAGAGGTAGAAGACTATCATCATACTCACTATATCCCACCAATAGCAAAGCTAAGGTAGGGTCTGAGGAGGGTAAGATGTAAACAACCTTACCTCTACTCGTAGGAATAGAGAGGCTGCTTTCAGTGAGACCCTCGGCTCCATAGTAGTATTGCATCAAGCCTTGGACATAAGGCACATAACACACAACAATTGAGACAAACGCCGATTAAAGGTAGAAGACTATGTGATATGAAAAAATAGAATAGGTTTAGTGGATATACTTGATTTCTGCTTCTCAAACCCTCTAAAACTTCATGTGTACAATATAGTTACACTCACTTTTCACAAGGAAATTTAAATGAAGTGTTATTAATAGTTTTTTTTTTCAAGAACATATTGATTTTACACATGTGTTTCTTTCGAAACGTATAACACACCATGATAATGTTTCCTTCTTGAACCTCCACGTCTAAACAAATGTGAAAGTGCGAAACTTGGCTTTGTAATCTTTACCCGCTGTCACTCAAAAGTCGAGAGGAGATCTAAAATGAAATCTTAAAATCTATGAAGAATCCTTTACCCCATTTTTCTTGCTTGCTATGAGCGTTACTGCTACTCAGAATGGTCTTTCTTTGCCGGTTGATATGTGATCATAAATTATATCTTCAAATTAGGACATTTTATTTTTATTCATTTTTATACAAATTAACATCAATTTTTTTAAGGGAAAGAAGTTAAACACGTTAAAGTGTTGTCATATTTTTGAAAGAACATCTTAGATTAGATTAATGAAACGATAAAGTACACATGATCAGCATATTACTCCCTTCTTAAAATGTACAAAAAATCATAACTATATGGAAAAGCTCCAAACACTACTATGCAGTCATAGAATTCACACATATTTGTTATAGTTGCTAGAATAAAGTTTCACTAACTCTATTTAGCACACATGTCATATAACTGCCCAAGAAATCACGTATTGCTATGTGATGTTGAAGCGCATGCATAATCGTGAGTGGCTATCCCACCCGCCCTTGTAATTCATATACTTACGTGGATAAATGTTTCAAACATAATTCGTTGAGATGTGACATAGAGATATACGACTATGTAACGTGAAAACTAATGTAAACATGTGTAGTTTGAAGTATATCATAAGCACAACTGCATAATTTTTTAGTCTTAGCAAACATACTAAATGAAAGGGCCAGAGGGGTAATTAATAGATGAATAGAGTGTAAAAAGGAAGGGTTAAAATGCAAAATATCATGAAGGCACCATTATAAATGAAACCCTAATTCTCCATTTTATTATTCAGCGCCGATTCTGAGTTCTGACTGCTACTGTCGGTAGGTAAACCCTAGTTCACCACTGCCGCTTCAGACGCATCTTCTGCCTCCACTTGCCGATCCTAGACGAAATTAGCGCACGGACTCAATGGTTAGTTATCTTTAAATATTGGTTTATATTGTTTTGTGATGTTAATTATTCAGAATGATTCTTGATGCAGGGAACTGAAGAATGCATGTTAAATCTTGATATCATGGTGATTGTTCATAGGAATGTATCACCATGCAGAAGATGAGATCTGTGAACGTGCTGCAGGTAACCTTTTTTAAATATCTATGGATGATTTTTGTATTGGAATGGAATCCTTATTTGATCGATGATTACATTTTTTTGTCAGGTTGATAATAAACGTGAAAATATGTGTTTTTTGTATTGGAATCCTTATAAATTTAATATTTTAATTAAATAGCAATACACAAAGATTTAAAATGCTCCGTAATCATCTTACAAAGATCTTTTGATTTTTGATGTATTATTTTTTGTTTGTAAACGGTAATCTAGGGTTTATGTAGTTTAATTGTCAAGAATCATAAATTGTTATTGTTTAATCATTCAAATGTGCCTTTTCCTGATATATTTCTTTTTGTGGTTTTCTCTCCAGGACTACTACTGAAAAGATAAAATGGTGGCTGAAAAGGTGGTGGAACTATGCAGGAAAGAGGTTACACCGGTGAGTAATGTGTTTATTAGTTTGTTTATCTATTAATGGATTTTTATTTTTTATCTTCAATAAAAGAAGATGGTTATTACGTACCGTTTAGAATAAGATATGTTTTTATTTTTATAAATAACAGTGGTATAAATCTGTGTGACGATTTCTCATTGGGTTAAAACTAGGAATGAGCACAGTTCTGTTATAAACCATGAAAAATCGCATGTGCAAAGCGGTTATTAGTTTGGTTTTATGGATCGGTTTTGTTATTTCATATCATATATATAATCATATGTATTTGTATTTTATCTTAAGTATAGTTATAATAAAAAAAGGGGGTTATTATATTTGAACTTTGAAGTGATATTGTTGGGGTTTGTATGTATTTTATCTCAAGCTTTGAATTCTATACAACTTTTAAAACTTTGTTTAGGTATTTCATATTAACTTTTTATTTTGGATACTTTGGATGGACAACCTTTTTTAAACTTTTATTTTTTTGGCATCCTATTTTAAGTTTGTATTAAGAAAGAAAAAGAACACCTTGATTAAATTTGGACAACTTCAATTTTTGCACTTTTATTTTATATACTATTATTTTAAATAAAGGGCCAATAAAGCCTCAACCATTAAACAAAAACTGGAACCACACCATTAGTAATGGTTACGTTAAAAATCTCAAAGTTTTTGTTTTTGAAATAAAAACCGTTACCGGTAGTTAATCAATAAGCCGTCGGCATGTGAACACCTCTAATTGAAAGATGTTGACAACATTTAAATAATAAGGTTTCGTGTTGCATAACATAGCCCATTTATCAAACATGTAAAGCCAGACACATTCGGGTTTATAATAAAGCCCATTTATCAAACATGTAAGCCTGTACATGACAGGGTTAATAAAAAGGTTGACCTATTAACCCGCTTAATTTTAAAGGTTTTTTAAAAAGTTTATGGTTATATATTGAGTGGTTTTTAAAAAAAGAATTTTTTTTCGCAAAGTTTGGCTTTTTGATTTTAAACTTCTATTTGTTCCATTTGGTTTGGTCGTTTTAATGGTTTTATTCAAATCCTTTAAAAATAGGCATTTTAATTCAATAGTTACTATGTTTTTCCATTTCATTTCACTCCCCGACTCTTAACTCAGTTAAAACATTCAACTAAAGGTAGGGTTAATTTTATTATATCTCAAATCTTGTGTATTTTTCTTGATAGAGGAATCAACTTCATCCAACCCTAAACCGGACAAAGCATCAAGACAGATGGATAAGAAATTTGTGAAGAATCAGGATTCCAAGAAAGAACCCGTGGGTTCTAAAGGCCAGCCATCAAAAAGGAACAACAGAAAAAGGAAAACCCTATGCGAATCCCACAAATCACAAAGCCATGTTCTGGACGCTACCTCTTCATCTCTGGCTATACAAGACGCCACCACCGCCAAGACACCACCACCGCCATCCGGACGCTGCAGCTACCCTAACAGTCTAACACCACCGCCAAGAAAGATGGATAAGAAATTTGTGAAGAATCAGGATTCCAAGAAAGTACCTGTGAGTCCTAAAGGCCAGCCATCAAAAAGGAACAACAGAAAAGGGGAAAACCCTATGCGAATCCCACAAATCACAAAGCCATGTTCTGGACGCTACCTCTTCATCTCTGACTATACAAGACGCCACCACCGCCAAGACACCACCACCGCCATTCGGATGCTGCAGCTACCCTAACACCACCGCCAAGACAGATGGATAAGAAATTTGTGAAGAATCAGGATTCCAAGAAAGTACCCGTGAGTCCTAAAGGCCAGCTATCAAAAAGGAACAACAGAAAAGGGGAAAACCCTATGCGAATCCCACAAATCACAAAGCCATGTTCTAGACACTACCTCTTCATCTCTGACTATACAAGATGCCACCACCGCCATCCGGACGCTGCAGCTACTCTAACACCACTGCCAAACCCCAAACCGTCACGGAAACAAGATCCATTACCACCACTATTCGCTGTAGTCTAAGTAGATCTGATCTGTGATTGAATTTGTAGGTGGTTTGCACAGCTAGGCCTAAGGTTGATGATCTGAGTTGGGGTGATGGCAGTGTTGGGTTGAAGTCTTTAAATTTGTAAAAATATACGAAAATGTTCATCAACCAATTTTGGTTTATCCAAGTCGCCAAACTTGTCTAGAATGCATGTGCTTTCTAATTATTTTCGATAGTATGTGCATGTGAGAGAAGTTTAGATGTAGTAGGAAATAAGTGTACTTTTAATAATTATTGATCTTTTATCCTTTTCATTTCCGTAACTGATTTTCCTACTGTAGGTTTTCATTGAAGATATGTGTGTACAACACGAGATGCTTAATTCGATATAGAATGAGCGAAATTCTAAACCAAATTAATTTTTTCACCAAGGGCTTGACTTGAGTTGATTTTAAAGTTCATAAATTTTTTTGTGGAACGGCAATATATTGATGCAAAAACACAACAGGCACAAAGCCTTCCAACAAAACAATATTCTTAATAAAGGCCAGGTCTTTTAGATTGAAAACAGCTAATTGATCGTTAATACCAAATTAAAAACTTCAAGTAATTAATAATTAACCAACACTTGCAATTATCTAATAAAATCAATAAATATGCAAAAACATCAAAAATTAAGATTATGTGAAAATATACTAAAAGAGTAAAATAATTAGAAAAACCCTCCTGGAGTTCTAATAAATCTATTTGTGCCAAAAAATTAAAAAGAAAATTTCATTTTCTTTTAGGCTCAAACTATTGGCACACCAAGGCTGTCTATCTGCACAGTTAGGGTTTACCTACGCTACGTGTAGACCTATACCGAGCGTAGGTAAAGGGTAGGTACATGACCAGACTGTCAACCTCGTACCATGTCAAATCTGTCTGAGATACGCTGTTATAGCTCTATACGCAGCGTATGTACAGTGTACATACATTGCTTATAGCTATACACAGTGTATGTCAGACAGATTTGACACTGATACGATGTTGTCTAGGCATGTGAATAAAGCTATACGCGGAGTATAGAGTTATACGAGGCTGCTAAATGTGAATTAAAAATTGTATTTAGACATCCATCTCTACCTACGAATTCGAACAGCACACTGCATTCTTCACTTCCATTATATAGTTACTTCATTAGTTGAGATAAAATGTCATCATTTTGGGACGGGAATTATTTCTTTAATCACTATTCTAACGACGAATGGGGAGTAAATGATGCTAATGTAGAGGAGGAGGTTGTGTCTGGCGTCCCTGTTGATCAAAAAATACAGTTACCAGACTTGAACAAGGCTCCGACTCCACCTGTTGATGAACCATATTACCCGGCGTATCAAGTGTATCCGGATTACGGATACGAGTATGAATCTCCGTACGTGCAACAGGGTAATCTGGATGGATACGTAGGATACGGTGCTGAGAATGCCCCTGTTGATGAACCATATAACCCGACGCAGTCATATCCGGATTACGGATACGGGTGAAGTTTCTTACGTGCAACAAGATAGTTCAGATAGATATAGAGGATACGCGGCGAAGTTTCTTACGTACAACAAGATAGTTCGGATAGATAGGTAGATACGGTGATGAGCCTCCTAACACACCACTGCCGGGCAATCCGTTTCAAATTAATGATGTATCACATTAACATTTGTATTATTGTTATATTATAATTATCACTATTATTGTTAAAATTATAATTATCATTGTTATTGTTAAAATTATAATTATCATTATTATTGTTAAATTATAACCATTGTTCATATTATTACTATTATTATAATTGTTAAAATTATAATTATTATTATTATTGTTAAAACTATAATTATTACTACTATTGTTAAAATTGTAATTATTATTATTATTATTATTATTATTATTGTTAAAATTATAATTATTATTACGATTGTTAAAATTATAATTAATATTAGTGTTGTTAAAATTGTAATTATCATTACTATTGTTACAATTATAAATATTGTTAATATTATAATTATTATTATTAAAAAGTGTTAAAATTATAATTATTATTAGTATTGTTAATATTATATAACTATTGTTATTATTATTATTATTATTGTTAAAATTATAATAATAATTATTATTATTATTATTATTATTACTATTGTTAAAAATGTAATTATCATTATTATTATTGTTAAAAATTATAATAATAATTACTATTATTGTTAAAATTAGAATTATTATTACTATTGTTAAAATTGTAAGTATCACTAATATTGTTAAAATTATAATTATTATTATCATTGATAAATTTTATTGTTAAAATACGTATTATTGTTGTTATAATTCTTAATATTGTTATTATTATTGTTAAAATACGTATTATTGTCAAAATATTATTAATACTATTATTGTTAATAACGTAACTCTTTTTTAGCGTTTCATGTCTCTAACTAATATGAAGAATTGGGTACAAGCAACGGGAAAGGAGAATGGTTACGTTATTGTTACCCGTCTATCGAAAAATATTGGTGGTAGTACGGGGATGGTATGGCTTGTGTGCGACCGTGGTGGTGAACACCGTAGTAAAGCAACAGTTAGGAAAGCTGGCAGCAAAAAAATTGGTTGCCCATTCATTAGTCACTATGCGAGACGTGACGAATGACACGTGGGAGTTGACAGTGGACAACTCAGAACATAACCACGAACCTGCGCACAGTCTGTTAGGCCACGCATATGTACGAAGATTTACTAAAGTCGAATACAAGGTGGTGGAGCAGCTAACTACTCAAAACATGGAGCCACGTAACATATTTTAAACACTGAGCAAGCAGTTCCCCGATAGCCTCCATGTTTAGAAAGACGTGCAAAATGCGGTTCTGGAAAATTAGAGCGTCATAGATGGACGGAAAGACTCCCATGCAGGCACTAGAAAGCATGCTGCATGAAAACCCATTCATTTACGACACCCGACAGGAACCCAAAACAGATGTCGTAACAGAGCTTTTTTTTGTTCATCCTTATTAAATTACTATGTAGCATGCATTCTCGCACGAGCTGTTGTCGACACGACGTACAAAACAAACATCTACAACATGCCATTTGTACAGGTTGTGGGTTTGATGTCGATCAACAAGTCTTTTTGTGTCGCACATGCCGTTATCTGCAAGGAACAAAGGGATAACTTCGTGTTGGTGGTTGAGCGGATCAAGTCAATGTTGCAGGAATGGAATGTATGATGTCGCGTGTGATAGTCACGGATAGAGTGCTAGCCCTAATTAACGCGTGTAAACAAGTATTCCCGAACGCGTCTAGGTTTCTATGCCGGTTTCACTTTGAACAAAATATATTTAAAGATTGTAGGCAAGGGTTCAATAAAGTTGATTGGGAGCAATTTCTGTCGTACTGGCGGAGAGTGTGCGACTCTGCTTCAGAGCCCATGTACGAATACAACTTGGACAAATTGTATAACCGACTCTCGGTTGGCAACCATTTAAGTAAGTGTGTCTTCAACAAATGACACACAAGTTATATATCTACACACGCTTTTACATTTCGTTATTTTATTATTGCAAGGGTCTTTGATAATGTCTACGAAAACTAGTTTGAACACTATAAAAAATGTTTGTTTTTGTGTGGACTAATAGGTGTCGCAAGTTTGGTCAGCGCACCACTAACAGGGTAGAGGGCCAACACGCAAATTTTAAAAGATACGTTCGAGACATAAGTTCATTGGAGCGAATGGCGAAATCCGTCATTGATATAGTTGAAACTCAGTTAGGAGAAATATAAAAAAGTTTCACCAAAAGCATCGAAAAAACCATGAACCACCATAGACAATCACTGTTGGACAACCTACGTTGAAAGGTTTCCTATACAACACTTGATTTGCTGGAAGGAGAGGTAACGAGGAACCTAGAGGTGTTGCGAAAACTTAACGCATCATGTGGTTGCCATATGTGGCTTAGTTGTGGGTTGTCGTGTGCTTGTAGGCTGGAAAAGTAGAGACGTACAGGTAAAAAATATTAAACCTACAAACCTTTTGTTATTTAGGACGATTTTAGCTGTTTCTCACACCGTATTGATTTAACTGTGAAGGGCGTAAGATACAACTCGAAGGCGTAGATGTATTCTGGCTTAAGCTTGACTTACTACCGTGTAAACTAGTAGATAAGGAGGTCGATGTTGTAGAAGAGCTCACTATTGTGCGGCAACAATTAGAGTCGCAATCCCCTGATAAAAAAAAGTTTGATTTCAAAGATAAAAGCAGTCTTAACCCTGACAAAATCAATTAAGAAACTACCAATTGTCCAGCAAGATACTCGCGGTCTGCCTACATCAAAGAAAGTACAACAAAGGCCGGAAGAAGCTGCGAGAGTAGACGAAGCTATGAGAAATAGCTCCTATGGTGAGATAAGCAATGTACATGTAGCTTCCCCACAACACAGGTATGATTTACCCCGACACAGCTCTTACATACCGTCACAAGGCTCTCACGGAACTGGTTCGGTGTAAAGTCTGTAAAACCTAAAATGCAACAAAGCCGTTCAACGAGTTTCAAAAAGAAAGAGACTAAAAAGAAGACGCTAGGTGATCATGGGTCTCCATTAATAAAGGGGTGCGAGGACTTGTTAACCATTAAGAGGTTTGAGCATCAAATTCCATCGGAGTTGGACTCTTACATATCGCGTATACAAGATGTGATCGCAGACAGTCATTGTGGGTACAGGTTGTGGCTATCGGGTTAGGTTATGGGGAATACGTATGGCCCCGTATTGGAAATGATTTAGTACTGGAGATTGACAATAACGTTTCGCTATGGACGCATGTATTCGAAAGATGGGTCAAAGGAGACTTTAACCGGATACGTAACAACATCTCTTGACATTCAGTGGAAGGGTGCCCTCCAAGTCACTGGATGGAAATGCCCCACGCAGGGCTTCTCATAGCGCAAAGGTATAATATTGTCGTCCACGTGCTAAGCATCGAAGGGAGCTTTACCTTCTTCCCATTATCGGCTGGCCCATAGATCCACAACCTCAAGCGATAACACTCGTATGTTTACGGGGGACACTTCATACATACTAAGTTGGAAGGAAACTACCCCAAATCTACAACGAGCCCATTGTGGTCGTTACACCGAATAATAGCAGCGAAACAGTGGGAAGAAACGTATAGGCCGTGGTTACAAGACTACTACGAAATAATTAACCATGAATCAGACTCAGACAAAGACAAAGACAAAGACTCGAGTATACATGTTATCCAAGATTAAGCGGAAACTTGTATTTTTGTTAATTGTAGAATTTTTATAATTTATAATATTTGTATCATTTTAAATTTTTATAATTCGTAATATTTGTATCATTTTTAATTTTTATAATTCATAATATTTGTATTATTTTTATTTTTTATAATTTATATTTGTATTATTTTTAATTTTTATAATTTATATTTGTATTATTTAACAATAATATTGATTTTTTTATAAATAAACATAGAAATACCCCAAAAATAGAATAGTTTTAATTTTTTTATAAATAAACAAAGGAATCACAAAAAATACAAAGAATGGAGCTTTATATACGCTGCGTATAGATACCTACGTAGCGTATAGGACAATAACACAAATACCCCTGAATTGCACTTCGTATAGCCTCAAACAAGGGTTAAACCGGTAAAAAGGCACTTAATATACGCATCGTATAGAGCCATACGATGCGTATACAAAGGGTGGAAAATTTCCCCCAAATCAAACTTTAAACAATTTAAATATGTTAAATTACGATTTTACCCTGTGTATAATCTATACGATGCAGGATACAGGGGTACTAATGTCATTTTCTGACCTTTATATATGCTGCGTATAGAGCTATACGCATATACGCAGCGTATATAAAGGATGGAAAATGGTTTTTTACCCCTGTCAAATTACCATTTTACCCCTCTGAAGGGTCTATACTAAGCTCGTCACAGGGGTAATAAAGCCATTTTACATCCTTTAAATACGATTCGTATAGCTCTATACGCAGCGTATTGAACCTGATAAAAAGCATATATTCTCTTACGCAGTACATTCATCCCCGTATCAAAATACTTGCTATACGATGGGCGATTACGTATTTGGACCGTATACGAAGCGTATTCGAAGCATAAAACGGGTAATTCTTCACCCTAGTTCATTAATTTTGAATTTTTTTATGTATTTCATCCGTCGTTTAGTTGTTTTTTAGGTAAATTAGAGAAATTGCAGGGTGTGGATTAGGTGTGTTTGTGATGTATTTCATCTGTAGTGTTAGGTTGATCAGTCGGTTGTGTATTAGATTTATTTGGTATGTAACGAGCGAATACGCACGTCGAAACTTGGTTAGGGTTTATGGTATTTGGTATGTGGGTCTGTGGGTTAGGTTGATCAGTAACGCACGTAGGTCCGTAACGTTAGTCGATACTAAAATCGTCATTTAAATATAATAACTTCATTATTTAGTCGATTGTCCGTAACGCGCGTAGGTCCGTAACGTTAGTCGAAACTAAGTTCGTCGATAAAATATATATGTTTTATTATTTAGTCGAACTCGAACTGTCTCGTAACGCGCGTAGGTCCCTAACGTTTGTCGTAACAAAGTTCGTCGTTAAAATATATAAGTTTTGTTATTTAGTCGACGTCGTCCGTAAGGCGCGTAGGTCCCTAACGTTAGCCGAAACTAAAATCGTCGTTTAAATATAATAACTTTATTACTTAGTCGAACTTGTCCGTAAAGCGCGTAGGTCCGTAACGTTAGTCGAAACTAAGTTCGCCGTTAAAATATATATGTTTTATCATTTAGTCAAACTCGAACCATAACGCGCGTAGGTCCCTAACGTTAGTCGAAACTAAGTTCGGCGTTAAAATATATAAGTTTTGTTATTTAGTCGACGTCGTCAGTAAGGCGCGTAGGCCCCTAAGGTTAGCCGAAACTAAAATCTTCGTTTAAATATAATAACTTTATTATCTAGTCGAACCTTGTCGGTAACGCGTGTAGGTCCGTAACGTTAGTCGAAACTAAGTTCGTCGTTAAAATATATATTTTTGATTATAAATATATATTATAATGGTCTAAAATTATATTATTTTTTTGGTTTTCAGGATGATGATGGACGATGAAATGGATGACCAGCTAGACCAGTTCAATCAGGAGGAGCAGTTGGAGCATAGCAGCAGCGGCCTGAGCTGCCGAATCCTCTCGAGGGTCACGCATTCTTGGAGTTTCCTTCGGAGTTCGTTGTTGTTGTCCGTTGTGACAAGCTTCGGAAGATGCATGTCGGTGCCCACTTTGCGGTTTCTTGGGATGCCCCTCCAGACCCTCACGGAGCATGATAGGGTACAGGAGTTTATTCCCCAGGGTTCACCGTGGGATCGGCTTTTTGAGCTTTCGTATATGCCGACCTACAGGGAGATACTTGTCGAGTTTTTGGTGTCGTTTGAGTTTCATCCTCGTCGGCTAGACCTGTTTGTGGACCCGACGCAAACCCCCCATCCCCCGCCTGAGGTTCCTTTTCGCATGGCCGTCGAGGCGCGTTCTATATCGCTTGCACAGTTTGCGCGTCGTAGTAGTTTATAAACTGAGGCTGAGATCGCTACGATCTATATACGCAGGTACGTTTAACACTAATTTTTGTATTGTTATTATTTTTATATTAATATATAACATTTAAGACTTAATATTAATTTAACGTTTAATAATCATTCGTGTAAACAAGGGTTGATAATGGTTGATAAACCCACACTTTTAGGGTTTTGGGTTGTGATTGCGGATAAGGAGACTGGGGATCATGTGAACTCCAAGGGAGGGTTATGACTATTCGTGTACCGCTCTACATGTGCGTTAGTTATTATTGTATGTTTATATGTTACACGCGTCGAGATCCTTAACGAGTAGATAAAGTCAGGAAAATGACATTTTTACCACTGTGCCGAACTGCGTGTGGACCCATTCAAGGGTAAAATGGTCATTTTCCAGGTCAAGGCTGGAAAAAGACCATTTTACCCTTAAATGGGGTCTATACACAGCTGGGCACATGGTTAAAAATGTCAATTTCCAGCCTTTAATTTTCAGCCTTTAGTCGACGTCGTTTGTTACGAGTGTAGGCCCGTTATGCACGTCGAAATCCGTAACGATTCATAAATATATTGTTTTTTATTATTTACTTGACGTCGTCCGTAACCAGCGTAGGTCCGTTACGTGCGTCGAAATCTGTAACGAGTCAAAAATATATTATATTTTATTATTCAGGCGACGTCGTCCGTAACGAGCGTACATCCGTTACACGCGTAGAAATCCGTAATGAGTCAAAAATATATAATCTTTATATTATTTAGTCGACGTCGTCCGTAACGAGCGTAGGTCCGTTACGCGCGTTGAAATCCGTAACGAATCAAAAATATATTATATTTTTATTATTTAGTCGACGTCGTCCGTAACGAGCGTACGTTCGCTATGCGCGTCAAAATCAGTAACGAGTCAAAAATATTTAATCTTTATATTATTTAGTTGACGTCGTCCGTAACGAGCGTAGGTCCATTACGCACGTCGAAATTCGTAACGAGTCAAAAATATATTATATTCTTATTATTTAGTCGACATCGTCTGTAACGAGCGTAGGTCCGTTACGTGCGTCGAAATCCGTAACGAATCAAAAATATATTATATTTTTATTATTTAGTCGTCGTCGTCCGTAACAAGCGTACTCCCGTTACGCGCGTCGAACCGTAACGAGTTAAAAATATATAATCATTATATGATTTAGTCGACGGCGTCCATTACGAGCGTAGGTCCGTTACTCGCGTCAAAATTCGTAACGAGTCAAAAATATATTGTTTTTTTTTATTATTTAGTCGAACTCGTCCGTAACGAGCGTAGGTCCGTTACACGCGTCCGAATTTTTAACGAGTAGATAAAGGCTGGCGAATTACTTTTTACCCCTGTGCCCAGCTGCGTATAAACCCCATTCAGAGGTAGAATGGTCATTTTCCAAGTCAAGGTTGGAAAATGACCATTTTACCCCTGAATGTGGGCTATACACAGCTGGGCACATGGGTAAAAAAAGTCAATTTCCAGCCTTTATTTTCCAGCCTTTAGTCGACGTCGTCGGTTACGAGTATAGCTCCGTTACATGCGTCGAAATCCTTAACGAGTAAAAAATATATTGTTTTTTTATTATTTAATCGACATCGTCCGTAACGAGCTTAGGTCCGTTATGCGCGTCGAAATCTATAACGAATAAAAATATATAATCTTTATATTATTTAGTCGACATCGTCCGTAACAAGCGTAGGTCGGTCACGCGTGTCGAACTCCGTAACGAGTCAAAAATATATTATATTTTAATTATTCAGTCGACGTCGTCTGTAACAAGCGTAGGTCAGTTACGCGCGTTGAAATACATAAAGAGTCAAAAATATATTATATTTTTGTTATTTAGTCGACGTCGTGCATAAAAAGTGTAGGTCCGTTACACGCATTGAAATCCCTAACGAGTCAAAAATACACTGTTTTTTTATTATTTAGTCAACGTCGTCCGTAACGAGCGTAGGTCCGTTACGCGCGTCGAAATCTGTAACGAGTCAAAAATATATGTTTTTTTATTATTTAGTCGACGTCGTCCGTAACGAGCGTACGTCCGTTAGTTGCATCGAAATCCATAACGAGTCAAAAATATATTATATTTTTATTATTTAGTCGACGTGTCCGTAACGAGTGTAGGTCCTTTACGCGCGTCGAAATCCGTAACGAGTCAAAAATATAATATATTTTTATTATTTAGTCGACGTCGTCCGTCTGTAACGAGCGTCGGTCCTTTACGCGCGTCGAAATACATAACGAGTCAAAAATATATTATATTTTTATTATTTAGTGGACGTTGTCCGCAACGAGCGTTGGTCCGTTACGCGCATTGAAATACGTAACGAGTCAAAAATATATTATATTCTTATTGTTTAGTCGACATCGTCCATAACGATCGTAGGTCCGTTACGCGCGTCGAAATCCGTAACGAGTCAAAAATATATTAGATTTTTATTATTTAGTCGACGTGGTCCGTAACCAACGTACGTCCATTACTTGCTTCGAAATCCGTAACGAGTCAAAAATATATAATCTTTCTATTATTTAGTCGACATCGTCCGTAACGAGCGTAGGTCGGTCACGCGCTTCGTAACGAGTAAAAAATATATTATATTTTAATTATTCAGTCGACGTCAGCCGTAACTAGCGTAGGTCAGTTATGCGCGTCGAAATCTGTAACGAATCAAAAATATATTATACTTTTGTTATTTAGTCGACGTCGTCCGTAACGAGCGTAGGTCCATTACACGCGTTGAAATCCGTAACGAGTCAAAAATATATTGTTTTTTATTATTTAGGCGACTTTGTCCGTAACGAGCGTAGGTCCGTTACGCACGTCGAAATCCGTAACATGTCAAAAATATTTTTTTTTATTATTTAGTCGACGTCGTCCGTAACAAGCGTACGTCTGTTATGCTCGTCGAAATCCTTAACGAGTCAAAAATATATTTTATTCTTATTATTGAGTCGACATCGTCCGTAACTAGCGTCGGCCCATTACGCGCGTCGAAATCCGTAACAAGTAAAAAATATATTATATTTTTATTATTTTGTTGACGTGGTCTGTAACCAACGTACGTCCATTACGCGTGTCGAAATACGTAACGAGTCAAAAATATATAATCTTTATATTATTTAGTCGACGTTGTCCGTTATGAGCGTAGGTTCGTTACGCGCGTCGAAATCCGTAACGAGTCAAAAATATAATGTTTTTTTATTATTTAGTCGACGTCGTTCGTAACGAGCGTAGGTCTGTTACGCGCGTCAAAATCCTTAACGAGTAGATAAAGGCTGGAAAATGAATTTTTCACCCTTGTGCCAAGCTGTGTATAGACCCCGTTGTGAAATTGTCATTTTCCAGGTTTAGGCTGGAAAATGACCATTTTACCCTGAATGGGGTCATACACAGCCGGGCACAAGGGTAAAAAAGTCAATTTCCAGCTTTTATTTTCTAGCCTTAGTCGAGTCGTCCGTTACGAGCGTAGGTCCATTACACGAGTTGAAATCCGTAAAGAGTCAAAAACATATTGACTTTTTTTATTATTTAGTCGACGTCGAGCATAGATCCATTACGCGCGTCGAAATCCGTAACGAGTAAAAAATATATTGTTTTTTTATTATTAGTCGACGTCGTCCGTTACGAGCGTAGGTCCGTTACGCGCGTCGAAACCCGTAACGACTCAAAAAATATATTGTTTTTTTATTATTTACTCGACGTTGTCCGTAACGAGCGTAGTTCCGTTATGCGCTTCGAAATTCGTAACGAGTCAAAAATATATATTTTTTTTAATTATTTAGTCGACGTCGTCCGTAACGAGCGTACGTCCGTTAAGCGCGTCGAAATCGATTAACGAGTCAAAAATATATAATCTTCATATTATTTAGTTGACGTCCGTAACGAGATTACGTTCGTTTCGCGCGTCGAATTCCGTAACGAGTAGAAAATATATTTTTATTTTATTATTCAGTCGATGTCGTCCTTAACGAGCGTAGGTCCATTATGTGGTCGAAATCCGTAACCGTCAAAAATATATTATATTATTATTCAGTCGATGTCGTCCATAACGAGCGTACGTCCATTACGCGCGTCGAAATCCGTGACGAGTCAAAATATATTATATTCATATATATGTACTAATTTCTAAAACAATGAGGAATTGTATTGTTCTTTGTTTTTTATTTTGGCCACAACCTTTTCAAACTACTTGATTTTGTCCCATATTAGTAATAATAACATTTGTGTTTGTCTTTTTGTGATTTTGTTTTGTTTTTTTTTTTCGTTCAGTAAACTTTAGAGTTTCTTAAGTTTAGTAACAAAATTTCGATTCTATTATATATTTGTCATATAAGTTAAACGAGTTTAGTTTTTATATTAGTTATTTTATGTTTATTTTGTGAATTTGGTTATCGTTTAGTTGTTAATTAGCATGATTTTTGGTGGTCACATTTGGTGCCTCAAGTTTTCTGTTATTTCGTTCAACTATTATTTAGCACGGTGTTTGATTGTCATATTTAGTCCCTTGGTTTTTTACCCAATCGGCTTTCTAATACGTGTCGCTATAAATTCGAATTCCACTACTTTTACGTCACATTGTGTTAAAAATTGTCTTTTTAATTTACCTTTTTTCCCGGTTTTGATCATACTTAACAT
Source organism: Scalesia atractyloides (assembly GCA_947069175.1). Classification (NCBI taxonomy): domain Eukaryota; kingdom Viridiplantae; phylum Streptophyta; class Magnoliopsida; order Asterales; family Asteraceae; genus Scalesia; species Scalesia atractyloides. The sequence goes on from CAMTDV010000004.1 coordinate 11,236,789, forward strand.
GGTTTTACATCTCCCAATCCTGCAACGTTGGTTGCACGGTTTTACGCCCCGCAACGCTGGGAGCTTATGACTAGTTTTTATTATTTACTAACTGGTTTTCTTTTGTGCAGGTATCCTCACAAGTGATATCCACTTCCATCACCGCTCGAAACAAGAGCCAGGAGTGGTGTACGAGCGGTAACCTGTTTTTCCTGTATTGTCTTTTGTACAAGAGGTCGTGCGCTCTCGCACATAGGTTGGCGCAATACTTCGCCTCCACGCATCATCGACAGGAGCGCAGATTATTATACGGCGGCGCATACGTCACCGTGATAGCCCTTTCGTTTGGCTACCCGGAGACTGACCCGCATGTAGGCCCGACGATGCAGCCGAAGCGGATGAGGATGAACACGATATCGGGAAGGCACATTACTAAAAGGTTCCCATGCGGGAGGCGGTTTAAGGGTGCTGACGGCCTGCCTTACGTGCCTACGCAGCTGCCAGCACAGTTCGAGCTGGTATATCCCCCGCGTGATCCGGAGGTGCCGGAGCATGAGCCGGAGATGTAAATTCCGGAGCCACCACAGCCGCGTGGACCACCCGGGGCGCCTCAGTTCCCATGACATGTTGGGCCCGGTCCTGCCCCCTCATACACGGGGTATCAGCAGCTACGCCGCGACGTTGAAAAGCTGACGTATGTGATGGAGTGGATGATTGCGGAGCTGCAGGATCGTCCACAACATGAGGGGTTACCTCCACGACACTTCATTCCGGCTGCGGAATGGCATCAGCAGCAGGAGGAGCAGCAGCAACAACCATAGTTATATATTATTTGTTATGTATGTACAAACTTTTGATATATATATCAAACTTATGTTGTATATATTATATCCAGTCGTATTAATTTAACGCTATAGTATTTTAACGTTATAGTATTTGAACCGCATCCATACTTGGTATAGTATATTAATTTAAACGGTATAGTATTTAAACGTTATAATATCGTCGGATCGTACACGATTTTTAAAAAAATAATTAACGGTATAATATTCAAACGTTTATAGTATTCGAACGACACTAGACTTTGTATAATACTTTATATTAAACGATAACCATATTATATATTCAAACCGTATATACGTTTTTCAAAAAAATTTTAACGTTATACAATTTTAACATTATACGCTTTTCGACGCGTGACCGACGACATTGACTAAGTTATAAAAAAACATTATGTATTTTTAACTCGTTATATATTTAAAGGGAATTAACGCTTTTCAACGCTTGACCAACAACGACATCGACTAAGGCCGGAAATGACCAAAAAAATATCTGAAGGTTATATACGCAGCGTATATAAACTTTGTGAAAAACTGATGCTTCAAACCCCACCAAAATGACCCAAAAAATTCTGATTGTTTATATATGCTGCGACCCTTGTTTTCTGTGCAATGATTGCTGATCAGGCTTCGAAACACATGCAAACTATACGCAACGTATAGCTGTATACGCAACGTATAGATGTAACCCTATACGCTGCGTATAGGTCTATACGCAGCGTAGGTAAAGGTAAGGTTTGTTAGGGTTTGGTGTACAAATAGACAATCTGGTGTGGCAATATACACATCCTTCTTTTATCTTTTGCATTCCATGACAATCGTACGGCCGTTCCTAAACTTTTAAATAAAATTAATAAAATTATATTTTTAGTTTTTATTTTCTTTTCGTAGAATCACTCAATAGCCTTTTCCAAAAGATTATATACATATGTATGTATATATAGGGTAAGGTTCATGTAAGAACCACCTTTATTTTGAGAACCACGAGATCCAATATGAACATAAAAGTAATCCACTACATCACCACCCAAAACCTAAGAAAACCTAACCCCCACGCATCCAAGCTAAATGCTAAAAAAACTAAACCATAAAGCTAAACCCCCCACCCCCCCCCCCCCCCAAAAAAAAAACCTAAGAAAAACCTAACCCCCCACCCACCCCACCCCCAAAAACCTAAAAGAACCTAACCCCCCTCCCAAAGCTAAATGCTAAAAAAATTGGTGATGAAAATTAGCCGTTTTTTGGTAAAAATTGTAATAAAAAGAAACTTTGTTTGTTTTTTACATGTTTTTAGGTATTTTATGTTGTATTCACATTGGTTCTCACGGTTCTCGCAATAAAGGGTGGTTCCTAGCAGATCTTTCTCCAATATATATTAATTAGATACGTCAATATGTTATCTAACAATAATTAAAAATTATTTTTATTATATTTTATTTCGCGAGCTTTGTAATCACTAGAGTAATATGTAGTAATATGTGGTTGATACTTATTTCTGTAGTAGTGTAATGGTATAATACAATACTATGTGATATCTAATGATATGATATGTTACTACATAAACTTTTTGATAATATAATGTTATTCTATGCTTATTTATATCGTTAAGTCAAATTCAAATAAATGAATCATGTATAAATGAATCTTATCTGTAAAGTCATTATAGGTTCCACAGAATTATTGTATGGTATAATAGTAGGGTATCATGTATAATATTATTTTACCGTATCATATAAAAAACTTTTTGAGAAGGGAAAAACAAATATAACTAAACTCTTGTGTGCGAATTTATAAAAAAAAAACTATTTGGACAAACTTATCAAAATTATTTTTGTTTTTATTTTCTTGGATTTCATGTGATCCATTGGTAATCTATAGTTGAATATAGTTGCAATAAAAAAATAATTTTTTTATATATCCCTAATTTATTGGTAAAAAATCAATAACAATTAACAAATATTTTTTTTATTTAGAGTAAACTACTTTTTGAGTCTCTGTTTTAATGGTTTTAAGCACTTGAGTATAAAATCAAAAATTTGAAGGCTCCGAGTCCCTAACTGTTCATTTTATAATGCTCAGAGTCCCGTGTTTTAGTACTTTTAACCAGTTGAGTCTAAAATCAAAAGTACACGTGTTAAAAAGTTAGATTTAAAATGTTATAAAATGAGCGGTTAAACCATTTGATTTTCTATTTAAGTGGTTAAAACCACTAAAACATCGGAACTCAAAAAGTAATTTACTCTTTTATTTATTATAGGAATCGGCGGGTAGGTTATCTAAAAAAAAACTAAATTAGTTTTTCGGTTTTGGTTTTCTAGACCGTCGATGGCTTTCTGTTTCAAATAATCGTTTAGGAAGTAGTGATAAAATCATATAATATAATGTTATGTGTAGAGATATCATATCATATATCATATTGTATCTATCCAATCGTATGATATCATATCATTTAATTATTATATCTTATCTTATCAAAAGGAAAAAAATAAGATATACTACAACATAACATAATAAGTACAATGCATTTACATTACAATCTAATATAACATAGTACAATAAACATAAATGCCGGTGAGATTTCCCACCAACACCCCTCCACTTTCACAATTAACACTCTTAATCTCTCTCTCCTTAACTTTTATAATTTGCTCCTTTAACCTTCAACTTTTACCATTAGCATTTTCACTAACTTGGTTATATTTGCATGGTGTTTTAGGAACCGTGTTTGCGTTTATGCTTCTAGTTTTAGCTAGTTTCAGTTTCTCATTGTTTTTTACATTGTTGTTTGGTCTAAACCCTCATATACTACACTACACCACATGACACGACACGATACGACACGACACCACACACACTACACCACACAACACTACACTACACTACACTGAAGTTTTAACCTTGGTGTTTTTCATATAACCTTATAAACACTTTGCAACATTACCATTCATTGAAAAAAAATCCATTTTTGTCCCTCCAGCCTTTTGGTTATCTAAGGTTTTTACACTATTTCACTAACTTGGTTATATCTACATGGGGTTTTAGGAGTTACGAACTATTGAAAAACTTCAATTCCTTCTTTTGAGTGCATTGTGTTTTACACAAATTTCCTTTAACACGACCATGGCTACAGGGCAAGCATTTTCAAAAGCATTGTGTTTTTTTTTTGTATACTTTTATTTGAGTGCATTGTATTTTACATTAATTTCAAGTCATCTTTTCGAAGTTTGAGATGTACCCGTGTCGTAACGCACGCAGGTAATGTTGCTAGTGCTATATTGAAGGTGAAATATAATTCTAACACTATATTTAATGAGTTAAATACAAGGTTACTGGTTACTCTTTGCAAAAGTGTCTCTTTTTTCTCACTATATTTGGTTAGAAAAGTTTAAGTGCGACATGTGGTTTTTGTGGTTGTGAACTTGTATGTGCTCATATATATATAGATATGTATGTGTCTTTTTAATATATGGTTACATATTGTAAAATACACTCCTTAATGTGATGAATATACAAATATAAGCATGTGTTTAAATGCTAAATATAACAATAATCAAGGACTAAACATAAAGAAGTGTAACAAGAAAAATGGGCGATTATTGCTTGGTCCAAATATCAACCAAGGTGCCACTTGAGATATTTGTTGCTCAAACGATGTTCCAGATTTCACAACTCATCTTTACTATTCACCTAAGCTGAAATCGTAGGATACACCGTAACAAGGTACAATTGGTGGCGTTGTATATGAGACTATGCCCACAAAAAGAGACTTTGACATTGTTATACGCTTGAAGGATGGGCCACCTCAACGCATTAATTAACTACACCCTTTATGCATGGCATTACCGTATCCTCTAATTCTTTTATATGGTGAGCACGGTTAGTCGCTTCTTGACAAAAATAACAATGAATGTGTGCTATAGCTAGCTACATGATTCATGACCGGGCAAACTCTTGGTCCCGTCCGACAAACATGATTTCTTGTTTCGGGTGTCGTAACGAGTGCGGAATCCACGTTATAACAGAAATCGAGCGAGAGAATGTATAACACAATATAGATTCAACGATTAACGCGTTCGTGTATTCGGTTCGACAGAGTTTCGGTATAATATTCGCACATACAAAGCACTCTGACACTCTCTCTCTACACTCTCTCTAGCTATTAGAGACGCTATGTTTATAGATGACGAACACGCTATTTATACTAATATACATATATCTATCGATAGTCATATGATTCACACTTATGCATATGGATCAATACTCCTTGTAATAGATCAATAGTCATCATATATATATAAATCATGCTTCTATGCATATGGTCCATAGTTAATTAGCATGCATGCTTTCAAACGTATATGAATATATTACCTTCATGCAAAATGTACGTTTGAATCAAGTGTTATAAGATATTTCAATATCTTGAGAACATCTTGATTGTGCATATGTTTTTCTATCATAATACTAAAACATATCACAAACATATATATTACCTTAATGCAAAATGTACCTTCGAATCTAAACAAAAGCAAAAGGTTCCAAATGTGGCTATGCAATCTTTACACGTTATCACTCTAAAAATGAAAGCATGAATCTTAGTCCAATCTAAACTACAATCATTAAATCTATTAAGAATCTAAGAAATAGCTTGTGTGCTTCTTAATTTCATGATTGTCACTATAGTAATGTGCTTCCATCTCCTCCACTTAGTACATGTTATATTATTAATTTTTAGTTTTTTAAAACATCTGATTTTGCATATGTGAATTTCTACTGCCACCTATAACACATCATGATTGTATCCCCTTCTTGTAAATATGAACCTTGAAATCTAGACAAAGGCGAAAAGCGCCAAAACTTGGCTTTGTAATCTTTACCACCATCACTCTCAAGACAAAGCATGAATCCATCCTGACGGGATCTAAAATGAAATCTTAAAATCTAAAAGAATCTAAGTATCACTCAGTGCTTATTTTAGGGTTGTTACTGGAGTACGCTTTGAAAACTGTTATATATATATATGTGTGATCATAAATCATATCTTCAAATTAGGACATTTTATTTTTTTTACATATTTTTATAATAAATTAAGAACATATTTTTTAAAGGAATAAAGCTGTTAAAATGTACACGTTTGTTGTCATATTTTTGCAAGAACATCCATGATTATATTTTCACAACGTCAAAGCACATCATGAACATATTACTCTCCTATAAAAATGTAACACAAAATCTATGAAGAATCTAAGAAATCACTTGTGCGCTTCTTAATTTCATGGTTGTGACTATCGTAAAGTGCTCCGGTCTCCACTTAGCATGTGTTATATTATTACTCAACAAGATACATATTTCTATGTGAGTTGAAAAAAAAACCGTGTGTGGAAGAAGTAGTTGTCACAACAATGTGCTCCCTTATGTACGTGCATGTGTGTTTTAGTGAAGTTGGTTAAAAGTGACATAGAGGTAGACGGCTATGTGATATGATATGAAAAATGGGAATAGGATATACTTGATTTCTCCTTCTCAAACCCTTTAAAAACTTCATGTGTACAATATAATGACACTCATTATTCAGAAGGAACTTCAAATGAAGTGTTATTAGTTTTTTTTTCAAGAACATATTGATTTTATACATGTGTTTCTTTCGCAACGTATAACACATCATGATTGTACTTACTTCTTGTAAATATGAACCTCCATATCTAAACAAAAGTGAAAGCGCCAAACTTCGCTTTGTAAGATGAAAGCAAGAATCTTGAGTATATTTAAAGTTGAATTGTTAAGATTTATGAAGCATTTAAGAATTCACAGGTATTTGTTATAGTTTTCAGAATAAAGTTTCACTAACTCTACTTAGCACACTTGTCATATAACTGCCCAACAAATCACATATTACCATGTGATTTTGAAGCACATGCATTATCGTGTGATGAGAGTGGCTATCCCACCCACTTACCCATGTAATTCGTACATGTACGTGGATGAATGCTTGAAACCTAATTCGATGGAATGTGACATATAGATACACGACTATGTAATGTGAAAACTAATGTAAACATATATTTTTTTTTGAAAATTAAGAAATTAGCCAAGAAAAAAGTCAAATTACCAATCTAGCCACCTCATTCCATGCGTCCGCAGACTCATCCCATGCTTGAAAGACTCATCCCATACGTCCGCAGACTCATCCCATGTTTGAAAGACTCATCCCATGCATCTGTGGACTCATTCCATGCGTCTGTGGCCACGTGTCTATTTTTTATTGGGTTTCGCCTCAAGGACTCATCCCATGCTTGAAGACTCATCCCATACATGTAAGTGGCCTTCCAATGACGCATGAGGTGACTAGATTGAGAATTTGATTAAAGTTTTGGCTAGATTGGTAATTTTCCCTAATTTTTTAGTCTTAGCAAACATAATACTAAATGAAAGGGCCAGATGTGTAATTAAAAGATAAATAGAGTGTAAAAACGAGGGGTTAAAATGCAAAATATCACATGAAGGTACCATTATAAATGAAACCCTAATTCTTCATTTTATTCAGCTCCGCTTCTGACTGCCACTGTCGGTAAACCCTAGGTCACCACTGCCGCTTCAGAGACGCCGCATCTTCTGCCTCCAGTTGTCGATCCTAGACAGACGAATGGTTAGTTATCTTTAATTCTTGGTTTGTATTGTTAATAATTATACTGACTGACTGACTGATTCCTGATGCTGCAGGGAACTGAAGAATGTGTGTTAATGAATGTATCACCATGCCGAAGTTGAGATATGCGAACGTGATGCAGGTAACTAACCTAAAAAATGACATTTCTGATGAACCTTATTTAAATATATACAGATGTTTTTGTATTGGAATCCTTTGGTGACTAATGATTACATGTTTTTTGTCAGGTTGATAAATTCACAACAACAGCTTTTACTGCTTTCCGTGTAACTATTAATCTCTGTGAATCTTCTCTACAGTGTCCTTCAATCACTATGCAAACAGATGTTATTTCGGGAGCTATGTGGAGGAGGTGCTGTTTTTCGGTTGGTTCAAAACACCTTAAAGCTGCCACAACATCTTGATCCAAAACTTGCAAGTGTGGTATGCCCAACTGTTTCGAGACCATTCATCTAAAGATGCACCTACACAAGTCTGAAGGTGAAACCAATGTGTGGCTCGACAGAAATAATAACAACAGTATGCAACTACGGGTGGTTGTGGACCCGACAATGCGGTTTGTTGACGTGGTTTCTTCAAGAATCGGAGATTTTTAGTTTGGCGCCGAAAGGAGAGAAGCTAAATGGGAATGGATTTAAGCTTTCTGAACCTTGTGATGATTGATTAAGATTTGAATATTAGTTTAAATTTTATGTGTATCTTTTAGTTGATTCCTATAATAGATGTAACATTTAAATAGTTATTCAAGGGTTTAACATTTGCTTAGGCTTCGGCTTTTGAATGGATGTAATTATTTGACAATTGATGATGAAGAAAGAAATTTAGAGTGATAAAATATTCTACTAAGAACAATTTGATAAACATGAAGGTGGCTATAATCAGCTCAACCTCGACTCGAACTCTAAACCAAATTGAAATTTTGACTAAGGGATTGACTTAGTATGGAGTTGACTTAGAACAATTTGATAAACATGTAGGTGAGTCAAGTCATAACCAGCTCAAGCTCGATTCGAATTTAAAGAGCTTGATTTGGTATGAACTTGATTTTAAAATTCATAGTTTTGATTCTTGAAAAAAGGCCAAGCTTTTTTAAATCTTGATCGTTAATACCAAATTAAAAAAACTTCAAAGAATTAATAACCAACACTTGCAATTTATTTAATAAAATCAATAAATAAGTAAAACATACAAAAAATTATGATTTTCCGAAATATAATAAGAGTAAAAAATAAAAAATAGAAAAATCATGTAGTTCTAATTATTCTCTGTGATAAAAATTGAACAAGAAAATTATTTTTCTTTTTTCTTTTGGATTTCATGGCAATCGTACCATCCAGTGGTAAACTTTTAAAAAATCGAGAAAAAAATATGTTTAGTTTTCATTTTATAACTAGTCATAACCCCCCGCGTTACGGGGCGGGGGGCGTAAAACCATGCCACCAGTGTTGCGGGGCGAGAGACGTAAATTCGTGCTAAGTAGCAACTAAACGAAGATCAAAACCGAGAAAAATCGTAAAATAAAATCATGAATTTTTGACACCTAGTGACCCACATGACGTAAACCATAGCCGAATGCGAATGTATACCGACACGTATTAAAAATTGAGAGGGGGTAAAAAACAGACCTAACGTAACCAACAGACATCATGCTAAGTAACAACCAAACAAAAACCAAACCTGAGGAAGTTAAACAAAACTATTATAAAAAAAACTAAACTAATTTAACTTTTGTCACAAAATTATAGCAAAACCAAAGTTTTATTACATATATACAATACTAAAGTTAATATATATGAAAAAAAAAAGCATAAAAGACAAAACCATAAGAAAACAAAAAAGGTTACTATTTGTCACAAAATTATAGCAAAATCAAAGTTTTATTACGTAAATACAATCTTAAAGTTAATATATATGAAAAAAAGCATAAAGACAAAACCACAAGAAAACAAAAAGGTTACTATTGCTCATATTGTTATGAATTAATACATACTAGTAAAAAACCTCGCGTGTTAAGACGGCACGTCACATTGTATGTTAAACTCGAGTAAAACTATGGAATTGTAGATACAAAACACTCATGACGAAACATAGATAAATAGACATGTGACAACTTACTCGCAAATCAAAAAAGAGTTACGTGCTAAATCAAACTTGAGTAATACTGTGGAATATCTAAATTTATTACAATAATACATAATTTAAATAGATAAACCTATAATTTATTCGAAAAGTAAAAAATAGCATGTTTAATACATGGAAAAAAAAGTATTTGAGTATAAAATTATGCATTGTTTATATTTCCTATTTGGTAAAATAAAATACGTCTAGGTTTTATGTGGCTAAACTTGAAAAAGAAAAACTTTTGATGACTAAAATACAACACAAAATTAAAATAGAAATAACAAAATTAGAGAAAATCCATATACTATGTGTCCAGAATTTTTCTTAAATGTTAATATAAATCTTAAAATAGAATGATTTATGATCGCAAGGATTAGATACCCATTTCCTCTTTTGAGTGGCAAATTTTTCTTTAATATAAATCTTAGAATAGAATGATTTATGATAGTAGGGATTAGATACCTATTTCCTCTTTTGAGTGACAAAAAAAAGTAACTAAAAGAATGTGGCCAAATTATAAAAGTACAAAAATGAATTGTAGTTAGTAAGATGTTATTTAATATATATAATAACTACTAAGTATTCCGCGCTTCCAGGCGGACGTTCGGTTAGTTGTAGAATTGCAATCGAAAGCGAAACAAATATATTGCTTTGATATTCTGTAATAATGGAAATGAAAATTAACATATTAAATAAATAATGAGTTAAAAAATCAAGGATTTTCAGTTAAAACGTTCAATGTGTAAGGGAATTAAAGTTTTAATATTCTCCAATTTGGTACGTCCGGTAACAAAATCTTCTTTACAACACAAAAAAACTATAAGAGTGTCATCTGAATAAAAAATGCAACAAAAATTCTTTACAACAAAAAAACTATTAGTGTCATCTGAAAAAAAAAAAGAGCAACAAAAACTATTATTATAGAGTAAATTGTCATTTTCCTCCCTGAGGTTTGGGTACATTTGTTATTTTCGTCAAAAATAACACTTTGGTACCATTTTGCCCTCACGTTTGTAACTTTGTCATTTTCGTCCAAATGGCTAACCTAGTTACTTTATAACGTTAGATGGTATATTTTTGAAAGAGTAAAATGCCATTTTCGTCCCTGAGGTTTGGGCACATTTGTCATTTTCATCCAAAATTACACTTGTAACTCCGGCACCGTCTTCGGCACAACCTGCAACTCCGGCACCTTCTCCGGCACAACCTGCTACTCCGGCACCACCTACAACTCCGGCACAACCTGCAACTACGACACAAACCTGCAACTGGCTGAGTTGCAAGTGGCGTCAGAGTTGCAGGTTGTACCGGAGACGGTGCCGGACTTGCAGGTTTCCGTAGTTGCAGGTTGTGCCGGAGTAGCAGGTTGTGCCGGAGACGGTGCCGGAGTTGTAGGTTGTGCTGGAGACGGTGTCGGAGTTACAAGTGTTATTTTGGACGAAAATGGCAAATGTGCCCAAACCTCAGGGACGAAAATGGCAATTTACTCTTTCAAAAATAACCAATCTAACGTTATAAAGTAACTAGGTTAGGTATTTAGACGAAAATGGCAAATAGGTACAAACGTGAGAAGCAAAATGGTAACAAAGTGTTATTTTAGACGAAAATGACAAATATGACAAACCTTAGGGACGAAAATGACAATTTAGTCATTATTTTATTATGTAAAACACATTAATGTATTTATATGCTACTCTCATTTTCTTTTTATCCTTTTCTTCATGTAGTGGGTGATTGGGTGTAAGGAAAACATGTTTTGATTTTATAAAACAAAAACTAAACAGTTACTTTTACATTTTACATCATCACTTGAGTTTCCAACTTGCAGATGTATTCTCTCCCTACACACACTAACACAATCACACAATATGACCAACGTTAACGATTCTGGCCACCAACATCAACATTTCCGCTCCCCACCACCAAGAATCCCCACCGTAAACAAACCTGCGGTCCCATCCTCACGGCACTGTCGTCGCAGCAGGCGCCCACTGAAACCCTAATTTCGCCATTCATGTAGTATCTGATCGATCATCTTGACCTGTTACAGCCCGTACAACACCATTGTCGCCGCCAATTTTAGCGGAACAGACCGCCGCCACTCCAATCTGTTGGTTTTGCTCAATTCCGGCAAAAATTGTTTCACCAGGGAATTTCGTGGGTCATTTATTTTGTAACCGTTCAAGCTATGATTAACAGTTTTAATCGTTCATTTATATGTAAATACAGACAAAACCATTCAGATTAACATCTTAAACCAATTTCAAATCTGTTCGGTGGCCTAACACAACAACCAAAATCCAAGTTGATTGAACTTTGTAACTCGATTATCTTTGTAACCGAGGCAATGGAGGTTCCCAAAAAGGAGAGAGAGAGAGAGATGCAGATTATCAAAAAGAAGAGGAAAAACTAAACCATGTGTCACTGATAAAACATGTTCCACTCACTGGATGGAGTAGAGGTGTATAAATCGGTTTTTTTCGAAACCGGTTTCGGTTATTAACCGAATCGGTTTTTCTCATCAAAATCAAAAACCGGTTTTTTGTATAACCGGTTCCAGTTACTAACCAGTTTTTTTACTCAAACTAATAACCAATCAAACCGGTTAGGGTCGGTTTTTAACCGGTTTAACCAAAAAAACTGGTTTTTTTACCGGTTAAAACCGGTTTTTTGTAACCGGTTTCGAAGGCAAAAAACCATAACCGGTCTACAACCGGCGGTTCGGTTTCGGTTACTAACCGGTTGTAAAAAATCGGTTAAAAAAAACCGGTTTCGGTTCTAAAACCGGTTTTTTTTGTACACCTCTCATGGACACGTGTATAAAACCAGGAAATAAAGTGACGCCGTTACCGTTTATTTCCTGTTCATTAATACCGTATAGAGAATTGGTTATTGTCCATATGTTAAACTAATTTGAATAGTGGTAATAGAATAATATGACATTATGTGATTTAATATGGTATGATATGGTATTGCATCATGTAACATGTTATATCTAATCATATCATATCACATTATATCGTATCAAATCATAATATAACATAAGATATCATACAATACCATATCATACCATACCATATCATCACCGTGATGATGCATAACATCTCAAAGTATATAATAACAAACATATCGGATGCTATCCTATATAATAATATCATTTTGTATAGATTGGTCTAGTGTTCTATCATATCATATTAATGTTATATTATTATATTATATTATAGTACATTTCATGACATTATTGTATAAAATAATCAAATATTAAAGTGTTAAAATACAATACACTACAACGTAACACAATAAATACAATGCATTAAAATACAGTTTAATGTAATGTAATAAAATATATTATTATGATATTTTATAATAAGATATTATAGGTGAAGTGTTAAAATTTTTATAATGTTGTACAATATCATAACTTATCTTGGTTAACATACTCATTATTCACGAACCATGTCGAATATGTCAAACCTAAAACCAATGCTTCTATTTACTTCTCTTATACTACACAATATACATCAACAAACACTTATACAAGGTTCACACACAAATATATCACATGATAGTATTGTACCGTATCATATGTATTCATATCGTATCACATTCTATCTCATCATTATATTATTAAAAATTAACAATGTATTATATTACATTATATTATTATGTTGCACTTCATCATCTTACACTATATTCTATTGCATTGCGTTATACTATAAATTTTTTTTTAAAAAAATTATCTATGTGTGTGCTTGTGAATTTTATGTAAGACATGATTATAAAAGTAAACACATAAATTTTATATAAGATATGATGCTACCTCTATGATCATCTACTTATCTCATATAAATGCTTGAATGAATATTATGGGTCATAAATTGGTTAGTTTTATAATGGATGACAATGAATCATGTTGGGGAATTTGTAATAAATCGGATGACCAGAGAGGCGTGTAATCATTCTCCGGCCAAATTATTTCGGTAGTTCTACCGAATAATTCAACCGGATACAACTCTAATTGAAAAATCGAACAAATAGTATGTGTGTTGTCAAATTCGTGGTAAACCAGAATGTGACCAAGAACTTTAATTTCAAATTTGGGGATGAAGGCTGGTAACTGCCTGTTGGCAGTTATTGATTTTTAAAATTCAAAATTGCCTATAACTGCCTTTATTTTTTATCTAAAAAATTATGACGTTTTTTAGGAAAAATATTTTTCTAAGGCATTTTCAATAAATACAATGCATTAAAATACAGCTCGACCCCAGCCAGGGGCTGCCGCCTCTTAGACCCTGCTTTCGGGGCGTTGCCCCCTTGCAACCCCTATTCGGGGCTCCGCCCGAATATTTGGAATTATAACAAATCGAAAAAGCATACACTCCCACACATCCTAACTTGTTCGATGTATATTATAATTTCCTATGATCACCTAGTTAATCCTGATTACACTAAAATATCTAACGAATCATTATACTATACTAGTACTGTCTTAAAGTGTGAAATATAATGGTAACACTATATTTTGTTACATTAGCTTATTTAATGATTTAATTTGGAATTAATTATAAGTTAAACATGATAACCTCAAAAAAAAAATATATGTTAATTTCGTTTAGCCTACATACGAGGTTACTCTTTGCATAATTGTCTCTATTTCTCTCTCAGTGTATTTGGTTAGAAAAGTTTAAGTGCAACATGTTATTTTTTAGCTCTAAACTTAAAAACAAATTCTAGATATATGTATGTTTCTTTTCAATACATGGTTACATATTGTAAAATACACTCCTTAATGTGTTTAAATGCTAAATATAACAATAATCAATGACGAAACATAAAGAAGTGTAACAAGAGAAATGGCTGGTCTAAATATCAACGAGGTACCGCTCAAGATATTTGTTGTTCAAACGATGTTTTAGATTTCACAACTCATCTTTACAATTCACCTAAGTAGAAATCTTACGATACACCGTCACAAGGTACAATTAGTGGTGTCATATATAAGACTATGCCCACAACAAGAGACTTTGATATTGTTATATACTTGAAGGATGGGCCTCAATGCATTAATAAACTACACCATTTATGCATGCATTATCGTATCCTCTTATCCTTTAATATTGTGAGCACGGTTAGTTGCTTCATGTCAGAAATTTAACAATGAATTTGCTCTATAGCTACATGATTCACGACTGGGGAAACATTTATTCAGTTTTGCTACAACGTGGCCGTCTTTTCCAATAATATAGTATAGAAGTATATTTATGTATAAAACAAAGTCGTCTTGATTCATAAGGGCTCAAACGTATTCATGACGTCATGCTCAGAGGTGATACTGAATCCAAGCAGTAAGAAAAAAAACCATATTACCTTCCTATTTCAATAGTGGACCTCACTACATGTATAAGCATTACCAAGATGCGTTGTGTTGAATTTTTTTTATTATTATTTTTTGTAAATCCTTAAACAAGGATTCAGATCACCCTTTAATATAGTTTATAGAAATCAATCCAAATGTGGATAGGTTATCGAACAAGTTGAACTTTAACTTTAAGATACATATAACACGAGAACGAGGACAAACCAAACGTACCATCCAAACTCGAGAAGATATGCTTCAATATTGCCTAATCGATTTCGGTGGCAATTGGGACGTATATTTACCTTTGGTCGAGTTCTCGTACAATAACAGTTACCACTCTAGTATTCAAATGGAGAAACACACATTACTAGTCCCGAGCTCATACAAGACGACGATGGATAAAATTTTACAAATCCGCGACAACCTACTCATGGCAAAAAGTTGTCAAAAGAGCTACGTTGACAAGAGATGCAAGCCTTTGGAATTCAACGTCGGTGATACCGTACTCCTCAAGGTATCCCATTGGAAGGGAGTGGTACGCTTTGGTAAGAAAGGCAAACTTGTTCATCGATATGTAGGTCCTTTCAAGATTCTCGAGAGAATTAGCAAAGTGGCCTATTGACTCGACTTACCCTAAGAGCTCAACACCGTACATTTCATATTTCTTGTTTATAATCTCAAGAAGTACCTAGCCGATAAGGACTTCAAATTCCACTCAATGACATACACATCAATGAGTATACACTTCATCGAGAAACTGGTTGAAATCATGAACCACGAAGTCAAGCAACTCTGACGTAGTCATACTCCTATCGTCAAGGTATGTTAGGATGGAAAACATGATGTGGAATTCACTATGGAACGCGAAGACGAATTGAAGACCAAGTACCCACACCTTTTCCTCGAGTCTTACTCTTGAATAAATTTTGGGACAAAATTTCCTAAAGTAGCGGAGACTATAACATTTCGTATTTTCGTACTTCTATTTTTTAGAAAGCTTGTATTTGTAGTGCATATTCAATCCTTGTAATTCAAAGACTTTAATAAATGGAAAAAGAATTTTATATAAATCTTGTTTGATCATACTTGTAAAGTATGTAATCAATCATAAATATGCACTTTTTATACAAAACCAGACCATACTTTAAGTTTATATACGCTTCGGAGTGTGAGCATACGTGTTTAATACTTACACATACTTGTACACACCGTAAATACCCAAAAACATGCTTAATTATGGGTTATATAGCTTGAAGATCAATAAAAATCAACTGCGGGGAGTACATTTTTCAGCTAGATGTTTTAATTCACACAAATTCGGTTTAAACCCATTTTCCCTCCTCCTAACTCCCAACCACCTTCTTAATTACCTAAACCTTAATACCCATTTATAAATACACCTTCTTCACACCTCCTAAACACTTTCCACACAATCTAATCACTCTCAAATCCTCCCAAATCTTCAAAGCCTTCAAGTGTTGGGAGATTATTCTCAAGTCCAAAACAGTGAGTTTTGGACCTTCTTCTTCATCTTTTCTTCTTGTTTCTTGCTTACAACCTACTTGGAGTAGCACGTCGCCCCGTTCGTTCGGCCATTGTTAAGTATTCAACTGTTACGGTCTTATGGTTGCGATAATAAGATTATAATAATGGACACTTTGCTTTGATGCAAGCTAGTATGATTCATATAGCTTAGTATACATCTGACATATGGATTTGAGACGTTTTCTATACTTATGCTATACAGACAAACTTGTATGCTCACCGACCATTTTGTGTTGACATATACTTTAATTCATGTTGCAAGAAACTGATGACGTTGTGACAAGAAATCTATTTAAGGTGGACTAGAAACTCACTCGAAACTTTATTTATGAATTTTGTACATGTTATGTTTAAATATGTAATGTGTTACAACAGGTGTTACAAGTACCAAAATGCATTTTGTTGAAAGTTTTTTTTTCCTTGTAGATCCTTATATAAGGATTCAGAAAATACAGGGCCTCCTTTTGTAGAGTTCATGGAAATCAGTCCAAACGTGGATAGGTTATCAAACAAGTTGAACTTTAAGTTTAAATTCCATAGAACATGAGAACAAGGAGGCTAAATATCAGATCGAATAATTAAAGTCGTTAATCAACAATTGCAATACAATTTGTGTTTATTATTGTGAATTCATAATCCGTTAAAAACTTCATGTGTGATGACACTCATTTTTTCACAAGGACTTTGAGTTAAGTGTTACTAGATATTTCTGGAGAATATCTTGATTGTAAATATGTTTCTCTATCAAATGTTAAACAAAAGCAAAAAGTTCCAAACGTGGCTATACAATCTTTACACGTTATCACTCTAAAAATGAAAACATGAATCTTAGTCGGATCTAAATTACAATCTTTGAATCTATGAAGAATCTAAGAAAGCACATGTGTGCTTCTTAATTTCATGGTTGGCACTATAGTAAAGTGCTTTGAGGTTCCACCTAGCACATGTTATATTATTACTCAAGAAAATATACATGGTCTCCTTTTGTAGAGTTCATGGAAATCAGTCGAACGTGGATAGGTTATCAAACAAGTTGAACTTTAAGTTTAAATTCCATAGAACATGAGAACTAGGAGGCTAAATATCAGATCGAATAATTAAAGCCATTAATCAACAATTGCAATACAATTTGTGTTTATTATTGTGAATTCATAATCCGTTAAAAACTTCATGTGTACAAGATACAGAGATGACACTCATTTTTTCACAAGGACTTCGAATTAAGTGTTACTAGATATTTCTGGAGAATATCTTGATTGTAAATATGTTTTTCTATCAAAGGTTAAACAAAAGCAAAAAGTTCCAAACGTGGCTATACAATCTTTACACCTTATCACTCTAAAAATGAAAACATGAATCTTAGTTGGATCTAAATTACAATCTTCAAATCTATGAAGAATCTTAGAAATCACTTGTGTGCTTAATTTCATGGTTGGCACTATAGTAAAGTGCTTTCAGGTTCCACCTAGCACATGTTATATTATTACTCAAGAAAATATATATTTTATGTGATTTGGATAAAAAAATTGTGTTGAAAAATCGTGTATATTTTATACACGTAGATGTTTTAATGAAGTTGGTTAAACTTGACATAGAGGTAGACAACTATGTGATATGAAAACTAATATAAACATTTCTAACTTGAAATATATCATAACCACATCCAAAAGATATTTTCTATTCTTTGTGAAATTCTATGATGTGTTTATTACCAAGGTTTTATAAAAATAAGAGAATAGGTTTAATGGATATACCTGATTTCTCCTTCTCAAACGCTTTTAAAATCTTCATGTGTACAACCGAATGATTATTTTACCCCTCTAAACTATCATTTTCTCCACCTTATATTTTAGAAAACATTGTGTTCTCGTAATAGTCCATAAATCGGCAAATCAATACTAGGGTCGGTTCTTGGGCCGACCAACCCGTGCCGTCGCTCGAGGCACAAAATTTTAACGGGCCCGAAAGGTTTATATAAGATTATATAATATATATATATATATATATATATATATTATACACACACATAATAAATTATATATTTAGTATATGCATTCATTTATTATATATAAAAATGTTGGTGGTGGAGTGGGAAACAGCATCTCAAGTTGATATAGAGGTCTTAGGTTTAAGGTTTGGCTCCACCACCAAGGTCTTATTTCTTTTTAATTCATTACCTCTTATCACAATTTTAAACCTAGTTTTTTATTCGCCCGGGGCCTAAATTGTTTTGAAAATTCTCAGAGACGGCTCTGATCAATACCTCAAATTTACTTTTTATATTTAGTTCTAAACAAAAAAACATTTTTTATGTTTTAATTCTCAACAAATGCACTACAAAGAAAACTAAGATTTTTCACTGCACATTCTGTACAAAATATGAAGTAACACAAATGACAAAAACATGCTTAATTTACGTACAAAAATGTAATATAATAATTTTAGACTACTCAAGACATGATTCATATGCAATGGTAAACAAGATACAACAGAAAGAATAAAGCCAAAACAACCTTCACAAACAAAACTTGGAGGTCTATTTATTTGTGCTCCTCTTCTTCGCTTCGTTGTACATTTCAATCCCACCATTCAGCAAATATCCCACCATCCTTGTTAACCCATTGAATTCTTAAATATCTGACACCACAACAACTACTTCTTTAGTAATTCAAAGTACCCGTAACTCAAACAAACACCAACTTTTCACATCTTCACAATATAAGGCATTTATAAATTACAATAGTGAGACATTTTTGTGTGTTTAGTAACTAGAAAGTTTGTCAAGTTTACACAATATACGATAGCTTAAATTTAAACACAATCTAAAGTTAGAAGATGAATTTACCTCCAAACTTGTTGCCCCAAACAACAGCCATATTATCCTCTTTATCACCATATAACCCGTATCCAAACTAAGCATCCCCTCTATAAACAGGTTCACTTCCATATTGTTTTTCATTCCCTTCATTATTCAAATTCCCATAATGATTATGCAATCCAGTGAAATTAGTGAAATTACTGGAGTTCTCTGTTTCTCCTCAAATTCCTACCGACAACTCCACCAGCATCCACCCAATTCACATCCTCTACCCCTCCATCGTTTACAAACAACTCACCACTCAAATAACAATCCATAACCAACATTATTCACCATCATAAGCTCTGAATACGTTCCATGCGCGTCCGAATACAACTTAAATCGTAAATAGTAATCACAATAAAATCAAAACCTGAACCGTATTTTGCACTGATGTAAGCAGATCAAGAACTGTCGATTTTGATTTTGCACTGATGTAACAATTTTCATCCTAACTTATCACTTTCACACTGAAAATCATGGTATATAGTTCAATCATCAATATATTAGGGTTAATTAGACAAAAACTTATACAAATTTGCATGAGAAACAAAACCTAGGTACAAGCGAATGATATAGATTAGGGCTGAAACTGTTGACGGCAAAAACAAAGATTGGGAGAAGAGTGAATACCTGTGTGAGTGGCTGATTCATGAGTGGCTTCGCCGGACTAGTGGTGGTGACGAGTGACAAGAGACGATCGATTAGGGCTGAAATCTTTCATCGAGCGGTGGTGGAAATCTTGTTGTCAGATGTGTTTGAGAGAAGGTGTGGCTAGGCCAAAGGGTATACATGCCTAATTTTTCACTAAGCGACTTTTTAAAACTGAATCGCTCAGAGGCGGCTACTGAATCATTAAGAAGTTCTTATTTTATGAACCAAACACTATTAATTCTTATTCGTTAAGAGGGAGCCTCTTATACAATCATAAAGAGGCTACCAAATAGCCCCATAGTGACTCACATTTTCACAAGAAACTTCAAATGAAGTGTTATTAGTTTTTTTTCCACAAACATCTAATTTTGCGTATGTGTTTCTACCGCAATGTATTCGTCTACGTTTGCTCGCAAAACTGCTAAGGTTAAGATAGCCAATCCCGTTTTGTTTCGGCAGAAACGAATCAATTTCGAACAGTGTATTATAGTCGACGGGCCTCTATCGATGATCGGACCCAGATAATCAATGTATTCATCGTGCCCCCCCTGGGTTCGGTGAAAGAATTGAATTTCCCGATGAGGTAGCCTGCTGGGACTTTGCTAGAAAAGGGATTAGTGGCTTAATGCATGGATTTGAGCTGTGAAAGGCCTTTGTAAGTGGCTTGCTCATGCCTTCCCGCCTTACTATGTCAACAAAGAGCCAAAATGCACTCAATGAAGGCCACGATCAATAGTAGGGGTTTCTCTCTCAATTAACAAGCCCAGGGATCACAGACGAGATCTAACCTAGTGGTTTCGCTTTAATTCATTAACTATACGAAGATCTTATTTCTTACCTACTAGATCTATTGAAAGAAGCCTTCGGGTTACAGTCAACTCATAAAATACTCTCCTAAGGAGATATTCTTTCTATCCATAAACAGAAAGGGGGAGAGATTCCTGCTTGCCTACTTCAAGGATCGAAGGGAGAAGACCTATTATATTAAATAAAAAAAATAAAAAAAGAGAAGAAAGGCTTTCGTCGTCTTTTTCCCGCTTTCACCTTCGATTGCGAAGGGCTTTTTTCCCGGTTTTCAATTCCTCTCCGGCGAGGTTTGAACTTGGCGTGGTGGGAAGGCCTTCCTGATTCGCATCTTCCCGTCCAGCAAAGAAAGTGAAGGGGAGCGGACAGCGAGTTGGAGGACGCTGCAGAACCGCGTGATTGATCCATCTGCGCTATGAACCTTGAAATCTAAACAAAAGCGGAAAGTGCCAAAACTTGGCTTTGTAATTTTTACCCACCGTCACTCTCAAGAGAAAGCATGAATCTTGACGGATCTAAAATGAAATCTTAAAACCTAAAAAGAATCCAAGTAATAACTTGAGTGGTTATTTTAGGGTTGTTACTAGAGCACGTTTTGAAAACCGTTAAAGATCTGTGATCATAAATCATATCTTCGAATCATGACATTTTATTTTATCTTCTACACATTTTTATAATAAATTAAGAACATACTTTTTAAAGGAAAGAAGCTGTTAAAATGTACACGTTTGTTATCATATTTTTGCAAGAACATATTACTCTCCTATTAAAATGGACCACAAAATCTTAATTACATCGAAAAGCTTCAAATTTGTCTAAGAAATCTTTTTCCTCCCCCTTCTCGTTCACTTCAAAGTTGAAAGCAAGAGAGTCTTCGGTATATATAATTTTGAATTCTTAAAAGTATTAAGCATCTAAGAATTCACACATGTGTGTTATAGTTTCTAGAACAAAATTTCACTAACTCAACCTAGCACACATGTCACAACCACCCAACAAATCACCTATTTTTATGTGATTTTGAAATACACACATAATTGTGTGGTGAGAGTGGCTATCCCACTCATGATCTGTAACATTCGCCGGAAAACGGGTTTCAAAACACGCTTGGTTTATTAATCAAATATTCCGTTATATGTTCGTTGCGTATTTATTGATTCAGTTTATTTTTAAATAATACATAATTAATAAATATTTAAAATTTAAAAACCAAAAATTTTAACCAACAATAATAAATATCAAAAAAATAAAATTTAGGGCAGCCGGGTTTCGAACCCGGGTCACCCACAAACACAAATACACACCACATCACTCCGCCACACACTTCCTTTGTGACAAATACTGAAACAAATAACATTTAAAGTAAAACCCGAAAGTCAAATCCGGTAAACAACGCGCCAGAACTCGCAATCACCGGAGAAAACATAAACTCCGCGAATTTGGCTGTTTCTCCTTTGACCGAAACAGATAAACTGATTTCGACATCAGTTATAACCGATGCCGGCACTCAATTCCAGTCATAACCGTCAGAAAATCATTGACCGCGGACTTTGATCTTAATTCAAACTCAAATCAGATGATCTTCCTTAAAATACCCACTCGAACATCTGGTAACCCTTTCCCTCAGAACCACACACTCTTTCGAAGCTTTAATCCTTCCAGAGCACGTCGCCGGAGTTCCTCTGCACTCGCCGGAATCACTGAACATAAAACCGCAGTTGTCTTCAGACGGTATAATTGCCTAAACCTCCCTGCTATCTCTTGATTTATACTTTAATTGTTCAAATCAATAATCGAAACTGTTAAACAGTTCACTCAGCCGGAATCCGCAAATCAGAGCCGACGAAATTTTGCCGGAAAATCTGAAGAAAACACTCTGTGTTGGTACATCTTATTATTTAATCTTCTTCTTCTATTCCAATTCAATCAATTATAAGTGTTGTTGGTCAATTAAACAAATTGTCGGTTTCACTGTTCTGTATTTCTATAAGTGAAGAAGATGAAGTTAAACATGTGTATTAGTATAATTAAAATCGGGTATATAACCGGGTTAGACACACAGTCCAGCGGTGGACTGTGTGCACATACAATACACACGTCCCGAGTTCGAATCGCACATGTTACCAACTTTCAGAAATAAAACCAACATTTTTAGAACTTAATCAGATCAAGTCACAGAATGTTTATAAGAGAAATATAATTCAGTAGTCAAGCAGATTAGACACACAGCCCAACTGGTTGGGCTGTGCGCACTCGAACCGAACGTCCCGAGTTCGACTCCGGGTCTCTGAAGCTGGTTCAGCCATATTAAATCATTTTTGATATAAACTAAATAAGGTTAAAGTTAATTAGTATATATATAATTAAAACAGAGAATATTTCGGGTTAGACACGTAGCTCAGTTGGTAGAGCTGCGTGCACGTATACGAGAGGTCCCGAGTTCGAACCTCACTCAACGCATAGAAAACACAGTCTGACCGGTCAGACCCGATCAACAGTCAACGGTCAAAAAGTCAACTTTTTTTATTTTTATTTATTTATTTATTTAATTGAAAAATCATTTAAAAATACTTAAAAATAAGATTCTTAAAGTTAGAAAATTTCCTTAAACTCACAAAAATAAATCTAACAAACCCACTAAGAGCACTAATTAATAATATTAATCTCAAATAAAATTTATTTACCGAATCATTTCGCTATTATTTTAGGATAGTTTTTCCCTCGTCGGTTGAGTCATAATATTCGTACGCATTCATCGTCATCAAGAAACGCATCCACTGTGAGTGAATCTCTACCAATTCCCCGTTTTAATCATGTTTTGGGGTGTATCATGTGTCGTATAATTCTTTTTATTTTACTTAAACACTTGTGCATAAATCATATCCGTGATCAAATGTGTATCAAATGTGTATCAATTGTTGTGTGAATTATATGTAGATTGGATTTATCATTTTCAGTGCACGCATTTCATTAGGCCATCAGTTCCCCGTGGGATACGGGTTGAGCATCAGGAGCCTCATTAGATCGGCTCCGTTTGATTGAGCCTTGATCTCACATACATCATCATTCACGTCATATACTCATCCAAAGTGGTTTGTGTTTGTTTATCTATATATGTTTGCTCACATGTGATTATTGCACAAATTTTCCTTATTAAATAAAACTAGAAATTAGTAACAATGTTTTATCAAGGTTCACTCGCCAACTTTTGTTGACCCAAAATCTCCCCCGTTTTACACATGATACAGGTGATCCAGCTGAGACAAGAAACACATAGGAAGGCCTAGAAGAATAAACAAGTTTAAGCTTTGGAATAGTTATATAGTTTCATTTTTCTTGTAATTGTATGAATTTTGTTTTGGATATTTAAGTTGTAATTTGAATTTAATAAATATGAAACATATTAGTAAACATTATGAGCTTTGGTGATAACCCAATTATGCCCCGACTTTTATTCCGCTACGGGTCGGGGTGTGACAGATTGGTATCAGAGCTTATGACTATAGGGATATAAGATAGGTTATTAGACCCTTAGAGACTATACTATAGTTGATTAAATTTTAAATTGTTTATGCGTTACATACAAAATTCATGATGTTTATATGCTTTATGTTTATTTTCACACTCAATGTTATGCAAGTATGATCACAAATACATGTTATTATGCAATGCTCATCATGAATCATATCCTCATAACATATCATATCCATGAGAGCACACACCTCACGATTCCCATGATTTTTGCAATGATTTTTGTATTTTTCAAATCACATCAAAGTGAGTTCTCATGACGGGCATGTAGTAACTGGAAGGGTACGAGTACCGGTAGTCGGAACGTCCTGTTTAGGCTTGGCATTCGTATAAATCCAAAATAAAGGACCAGTTTGCCTACCTGGGGACTAACGATGAGAGTACGAAGGACCTATTAGGCCAAAGCATGCTATACCAAACGTCATGTGAGCTAACCCCACTTTGAGTTGTCATTGTGTCTACACCTGGACACCCTCCTTCCATACATCTCGCAATCATATTTTACGATTTTCATTCGGGTGATGTGAGTGTTAATCCGCCGACACCAATGTGGATCCTACCAAGCCCAATAGTCATGGGGGCCCACATGACTACACAGGCGATGGTATGGGGGACATTGGAGCCCCAAACATGAGCAAACCCAAGACATCCTATGGATGTAGTTAAATTATTGCCAATTATGTTGTTTTTCATTCTTTTTACGACACATGACACCTAGAAAAAAATTCTTAAACTCACAATTTTCCTATGTATGTTCCTGTAGATGTCGGCTAGGCAACTACGTGGAGGTAGAAAGTCAGGAAGATCAAATGAACGCTTGGCTTGCTAAACAAATGGCCGCAGTGCTTCCTGACATCGTGATTCAAGTTCAACAAGCTCTCACAGTAAATCCCATCAACCCTCCCAATCAAGAAGACCAGAGCGTCGCCAACCCTCCTTCCAAAAAGTGCTCCTACAAACACTTCAAATCTTGCGATCCCCCAAAGTATGAAGGGACCGAAGGTGTTACCGCCCTCCTTCACTGGTTTGAGGAAATGGAGAACACTTTCCTCAATTGCGATTGTCCCAAGGACCGTAAGGTACGTTATGCAACTGGAAGACTGTTTGGGGTAGCCCTTACCTGGTGGAACACGGAAAAAGGTAAGCGAGGAGTCGAAGATGTCATGGCCTTAACATGGGAAGAGTTAAGGGAACTCATGACAAGACGCTTCTGTCCAAGAAGCGAAATCAAAAAGCTGGAAGACGAATTCCACTCACTGAAACAAAAGGAAGGAGATCACACTTCCTATAATAAGAGATTTCTCGAGCTAAACCAGATGATCCCTAATTTGTTCACCCCTGTGTACCGCTTGGTTGAACATTACATTCGAGGTTTTCCCTCGAAAATTCAAGACTCGGTTTTAAGCACTTCGCCTGCAACACTTGAAGCCGCGATGGAGTTAGCTACAGAACTCACTGAAAATCGCATTCGAAACGGCAAATTCAAAGATGAAAAGAAGAAAGTACCCATAGAAACCTCAACTACAAACCACCCAGTCTCATCCTCAAGGTTTGCTGGTAAGAGGAAACGTAATGGCAAGAATTTTGCTGTCACCCAAACCAACCCTCCTATCACTGCTGCCCCAATCACCCAAATTGCTCCTTCAGCGGTACCATTCAAAAAGCCATACACCGGCCCACACCCAAAATGCAACCGCTGTCAATACCATCACCCTCCCGAAAACCCTGCCAACATTGCACAAGCTGTGGCCGTGTGGGTCACACCATCCAAACCTGTCGTACTCTTCAACGAATGAACCGCAATCAACCCCCAACACAAACCCACCATCAGATAGTGGGTCAAGCCCAACAACCCTTACTTCTACCACCTGCACCACACGCAGCCCAAACTTACTACCAACCCAACTACCCCATGATGCAACCCATGCGAGCTTGTTACAACTGTGGGGACCCAAACCACTTCAGGAACACTTGTCCACGCTTGGTGAACATCATCCATGCCCAAGCTCAAGCAAACCCGGTAAACCAAGCTAACCAAGCTCCTCCACCTGCCAGAGGAAGAGCTTTTAACATCAATGCCAACCAAGCTAGGGCTGACAACAACGTGGTCAACGGTACGTTTCTCATCAATGGTAGTTATGCATCCATATTATTCGATACTGGTGCGGATAAGAGCTTTGTGTCCTTAGAATTTGAACCTAGCCTCAACCAAACTCGTGTTAATCTCATGGAATTTCTAACGGTGGAAGTTGCTGACGGAAAACCTGTTTCATTAAATTCTATCATACGCAATTGTACCCTCACTCTAAACGATCACGATTTTCCAGTTGACCTCATTCCTATGAAGTTGGGAAGTCTCGATGTTATAATCGGTATGGACTGGCTCAGCCAGCATCACGCTGAAGTAGTGTGACGCGAAAAGTTCATTCGCATTCCTCTTGCAGACGGTCAGACCCTACGTATTTTTGGGGAAACCCCTTCGAAAGGACTCAAATTAATGTCCTGCCTTCAAGCCCGAAGATATCTCCGCAAGCACTATGTCGCATTCCTAACTCACGTCGTCAAAAAGGGAAACAAGGAGAAGAAACTCGAAGATATACTAGTTGTGAAAGAATTCCCACAAGTCTTTCCCGACGACATTTCAGGACTCCCTCCTGTGAGAGAAGTCGAATTCCACATCGATCTTGTACCTGGCGCTACACCAGTCGCAAAATCTCCTTATAGGTTAGCCCCGTCCGAAATGCAAGAGCTGGCCAGTCAACTGCAAGAGCTGACTGACAAAGGATTCATACGTCCTAGCTCCTCGCCTTGGGGTGCACCTGTTCTCTTTGTGAAGAAGAAAGATGGAACGTTTCGCATGTGCATTGATTATAGAGAACTCAACAAGTTAATGGTTAAAAATCGCTATCCACTACCTCGCATCGATGACCTCCTAGACCAACTTCAAGGCGCCACCTGCTTTTCAAAAATCGACCTTCGTTCTGGTTATCATCAGCTCAGAGTACATGAAGAAGATATCCCAAAATCGACCTTAAGGACTGAAAAGCTCTACGCTAAATTCTCAAAATGTAACATTTGTCAAAAACGGGTTTCCAAAACCCGCTCCGTATTGTAATCGAATATCAAGTTATAAATGTCACGCTGTATATTTATGGTTATTTTGATTTTTAATGTTACATAATTAATAAACAAACTAAACTATAAAAATTATATTTGATAAAAAGTGAAAACAAAATAAATAAAAATAAAATGTTGCTGCCGGGGCTAGAACCCGGGTCAGCCGGAAAGTGAAATCCAAAGACTTAACACACACACACATCACCACTCCGCCACTTGTTTGTTTTCTGTCAACTCTAGGAAACAAATGAGTCTTATATACAAACCCAGATAAACCGGTTACGCCAACTGAAAAACTGAAATCGGCTATGTAACATCCGTCAAAAACGGATTTACCAAACCCGCTCCGTTTATCAACCGAACAGTCAGTTAAAATTTTCGTTGCGAATTAAATGCCCAAAATAATTTGAAACGATACATAATCAATTATTATGCGGGGATATATAATTAGTTTTTGAAAAACAGATAAAAATCGCAAAATAAAAATGATTTGCTTTTGCCGGGTTTCGAACTCGGGTCTGTACCGGCTCAACAAAGACTTATCACCCAGCCAGTCAACCGCTCCGCCGCTTTGATTTTATGATAATAACAGGAAACAATTAATTAAAATATTCAAGTTCGGAAGTTAAATTCAGTAATTGCGCCCAATTAGCAGTCGTCGGAAATCCCGACGACTTCGCCGTTACTTTACGTTTTCGCTCAAATTAACCGAAGAATTAACTCCCACAACGGTTATAACCGACGTCTGAACCCGCGACATCAGCTGTAACCGCCGGAGAACGGCTGACTTCGAATTGAGACCGAATTCAGACCCCATACATCTCGATACTACCCTATAAATTCACCCACAACTCACCAGAAATCTTTCACACTCAAATCGCACCCTTTCTCGGCGAAAACTCACACGCCGGAAATATTTTGTATGTCGCCGGAAAACCGTGTCCTTAATCTCTGAGCTTTGCTGAACCCCCTAAACTTTTACCGAAGTCACCCACACCCCTTGTAAGCTTTCTGAAGATTCTCTGCTGCAAGACACTCGTCGCCGGAAGAGCGTACTGTCGCCGGAGTTCTGCCGGAAAACAGAGGAATTCAATCGGTATACCTCACGCTCAATTTCTTCATTCTTTTTATGTAATCTCACTTCTAATTAATCATAAAACGCTAAAGAAACATGAATCAACACTTCGAACCAGTCAGTCGTCACTTCCGGTTAAAACCAGTGAAGAAGACGATGTTTCGGTAATGGTTAAGTATAATTAAAATCAAGTTATTTACCGGGTTAGACACACAGTCCAGCGGTGGACTGTGTGCACATTAAACGCTAAGGTCTCGAGTTCGAGTATTGTTCCTCACACGCTGCCTTAATAAAAATTCCTTTTTTTCGCAAACTGAACCGGATTGATATAGGTATATGTTAAGTATATTGATAACCGAGTTAATAACCAAGTGAGACACACAGTCCAGCGGTGGACTGTGTGTACGCTAACCCACAGGTCCCGGGTTCGAGACCTGTGGAGCGCACCGGTTCTCTGGATTTAAATCATTTTTAATATAAAGGATTTCTGTTTAAATCTAATTAATATATATATATAATTAAAATCGGATATATGACGGGTTAGACACGTAGCTCAGTTGGTAGAGCTGCGTGCACGCGTACGGGAGGTCTCGGGTTCGAGCCTCACCCAGCGCACAACAATATGCACTCGAACCGGTCAACGGTCAGGTCAACGGTCAACGGGCAGTCAACGGTCAGAAAAAAAGTCAAATTTTTATTATTTTTATTTAATTATTTTAATTAAAAATCAATTAAAAATACTTAAAAATAACATTTTTAAGGTTAGAAAATAGCCTCAAACTCACAAAAATACACCCAACAATCCTACTAAAATAGATTAGTAAAATCCGTTTGCTTACCGAACCAAAATGCTATTTATCTAGGTTAATTTCACTCGTGGTTAAAACCATTTCGCGTGCATTCAACATCATCAACCGAACGCACCCAATGTGAGTGAATTCTTACAAACTCCCCTTTTTATTCATGTTTTGGGGTGTATCATGTGTCGCTTAAACTAATTCTCTTATGCAAATTCGTGCTATACCATCATATGAACTAAACTAGAATGTAACTATTGTTGGTTGTGATGTATTACATATTTGTCAAAGTTGTATGCAAATTATTTAGGCCCATCAGTTCCTCGTGGGAGACGAGTTGAACAATGCGTGCCTCAAAACTCATTCATTAGGCCCATCAGTTCGTAAGAACAACGCGTGCCTCAAAACTCATACATTAGGCCCATCAGTTCGTAAGAACAACGCGTGCCTCAAAACTCATTCATTAGGCCCATCAGTTCGTAGAACAACGCGTGCCTCAAAACTCATTCATTAGGCCCATCAGTTCCTCGTGGGAGACGAGTCGAACAACGCGTGCCTCAAAACAATCATTTGGTGTATGTGTGTGTAATATTCAATATTGTTTGTTGTGTGAATAAATTTACATCTACATTTACTCATATGTGGTTATGCACATTATTTATAATCAATTGGATAAACTTGTTCAAATGTTTTCCATAGGATTCACTCGCCAACTTTATGTTGATCCAAAAACCCTTTTACACATGATACAGGTTGAAGCAAGGAAAACATAGGAAATGCCTTAGAAGAGAACCAAGAAGCTTAGATTGATAGTTAGAACATGTTGTATCATTTATTGTAAACTTCCATTAAATTGTATTAATGAATATGAAACGTATAATAAATGTCATGAGCTTTGATGATAACCCAATTATGCCCCGATCACCTTTTCCGCTGCGGGTCGGGGTGTGACAGATTGGTATCAGAGCCATGACTATAGGGATATAGGATAGGTTATTAGACCCTTAGAGTCTATACTATAGTCTGCCTAAATTTTAATTGACTAGGTGGTTACATACAAACTTGTGATATTTATTTGTTTCATATTTGTTTATATTTACAGTCAAACATACATGTGTATATACATATTCGTCATACATATATCAATGTTCATATATTCACATCATTTTTCATACTCTCATTATTCAAGGATTTTGTTGCAATTTTCAAATCTCATCAAAGTAAGTTCTGCGACGGGCAGGTAGTAACCGGAAGGGTACAAGTACCGGTAGTCGGGACGTCCTGTCTAGGTTGGCATTCGTATAAATCCAAAATAACGGACCAGTTTGCCTACCTGGGGACTAACGATGAGAGTACGACGGACCTATTAGGCCAAAGCATGCCACACCAAACGTCGTTCGGACTAACCTCACTTTGAGATGTCACCGTGTCCATGCCTGGGCACATTCCGAATATCATACGTTACATATTTCTCGATTTTCTTCGGGTTTAGTGTACGTAACCAGGCTAACACATGCGAACCATATGAAAAACCCGGTAATCATGGGGGCCCACGTGATTACGAAGGTGAAGTATGGCGGCATGCAAGGCCCAAATTCGAGCAAAGCCGAAGACATCCTATGGATGTAGTAGATTTATTTTTCTATATTTATTTTATAAATGTTCATTCCCAAACACGACCCACGATCCCAAAGGCATCCAACTCATACTCTTGACATGTATTCCTTGTAGATGTCTTCTAACCTCGCCCGTAGGAAGATGAGAGCAGGAAAAGCCCGTGAACGCATGGCTGCCCAAATCGCTCAGCAAATGGCGACCGTAATACCCAACATCGTAGTTCAAGTTCAACAAGCCCTTACCGCTAATTCCGTTAACCCAACCCAACAAGAGGATCAAAACACTGTCAACCTTTCAATCACTAAATGCACCTACAAACATTTCAAATCCTGCGATCCTCCAAAATACGAAGGTACTGAAGGTGTCACCGCTCTCCTCCACTGGTTCGAAGAAATGGAGAACACTTTTCTAAATTGCGATTGCCCCGATGATCGCAAAGTGCGTTATGCCACCGGTCGTTTACTTGGAACAGCACTCACATGGTGGAATACAGAAAAGACCAAACGAGGTGTTGAAGATACTATGACCTTGACTTGGGAAAAGTTGAAGGGAATCATGACAAGGCGGTTTTGCCCAAGAAGCGAAATCAAGAAATTGGAGGATGAGTTCCATGCTTTGAAACAAAAGGAAGGCGACCACACCACATACAACAAGAGATTCCTTGAGTTAAATCAAATGGTTCCCAATTTGTTCACTCCCCTCTACCGCTTGATCGAGCACTACATTCGTGGACTTCCATCAAAGATTCAAGACTCTGTAATAAGTACCTCGCCTGCAACTTTGGAAGCAGCAATGGAGCTAGCAACCGCGCTCACTGAGAACCGAATCCGAAACAAAGATTTCAAAGAGGAGAAGAAGAAGGATAAAGCATCAACCGAAACCTCAAACTCCACCCGAACCGAATCCTTTACACCACCTATTTCTTAGAGAAAACGAGATGGGCAAATTTTCGCCGTCACCCAACGCAACCAACCAGCTTCACAAGTTGTACCTCCTCAAACTATCCCAAACGCTCAAGTAGCACCCAACTCAACTTACCCAAATAAGAAACCTTACATTGGACCCCACCCTCAATGCAACACCTGTTTCTATCACCATCCATCTACTTTACCCTGTCGACTATGTGCGAATTGTGGACGCTACGGTCATTTGAGCAAAGTTTGCCGCACCTCACAAAACCAAACCTCAACCCCTACTCAACCCATGATCCAAACATATCAACAACCTCAATACCCCATGTACCCATATATTCGAGCTTGTTTCAATTGTGGCGACCCTACCCATTTTAGAAACACGTGCCCTTGTTTGGTTAACATCATAAACGCCCAAGCTCAAGCAAACCCAGTTAACCAAGCAAATCAAACAAACCCAGCTCCACCGCCAGCAAGAGGAAGAGTTTATAACATCAACGCCAATCCTGTTGAAGATATTGACGGTCCAAACCAACCACTTAACTAGCCTTCTCTCACCAAGAATCAAGATTCAACTCCAACCACTTAGTTTTTATGTTTTTCTTTATGTTATCTCAATTTTCACGTATCTCAATTGGAAATTTATCCAAGAATTTTAATACAAATCACCAGTTCAGTTTGTTTTATACTCACTGTTTTAATATTCATATCATCATACTTCACGACGTATCTCAGTTTCATCATATAAAGAAGTTGAGTTGTATCTCACTTCTACATAGACTAACCTCTCCATCATAATAAACGAGAGAGGTATTGTCATCATTCAAACATGTATACTATCAGAATTAAGACTCAAGCGCTGGTTGTTGTGTTTGTTTATGTTGTAGAGTCACATAGAACTAATCATAACTTACTGATAAAACCAATGAAAATTTGACAAGAGTATGGTGGATACGCCGCTGGTACTTCCTATATATAAGTATTCTTGTCAAATGATCGGAGGCATTATCAGGCGGTTATGAAAGGTTCCATGTATAGGCTGTTTGTGTGATTGTTGTTTAGATTAAGTTTATCATTTTCAGTACATACAATACGATCGACTCCGTTTGATTGAGCCTTGATCACACAGACATTTTCATTTTCAGTACATACAATACGATCGGCTCCGTTTGATTGAGCCTTGATCACACAGACATTTTCATTCTCAGTACATACAATACGATCGGCTCCGTTTGATTGAGCCTTGATCGCACAGACATTATTATTTTCAGTATTTATGAGTTGTTGTATTGGTTGTAGAGTCACATAGGGCTAATCATAATTCACTGATAAAACCAATGAAAATTTGGCAAGAATATGGTGGATACGCCGCTGGTACTTCCTATATATAAGTATTCTTGCCAAAGGATCAGAGGCGTTATCAGGCGGTTATGAGAAGTTCCATGTAGGATTTAGTATTGCCTTGGTTGAAATCTGTGTTACATTTATATCATCTCGCTACTTAAAGAAATTGGATTGTGTTCCATTTCTACATTAACTAACCTCTCCATCATAACAAACGAGAGAGGAACTGTCACCATTCAAACATATATGCTATCAGATTTTGGATTCGATTATTAGTTATTGTATTTGTGTAGATTGTAGTATTAGAATTTTTGCCTTAGGATATAACCCCAACCTTCTAAGCATACTCAAACTTTTATGCATGAAATCAAAGTTAGCAAATCAATTCTACTTATCAATACTTTTACAGTAGGAAACAAAAAGCGATTCCTGTATTAGGGTACTTAACCCTTACAAGGAACGTTACCGCCTCAAACAAAAACTTAAACCCTTATTTCCTCTAAACATGTAACTGTCAAACTAAACACCATCATTCTTTTAGTCAAGTATATCACTATTTAAATTTCGGGACGAAATTTCTAAAAAGCAGGGGATACTGTAACATCCGTCAAAAACGGATTTACCAAACCCGCTCCGTTTATCAACCGAACAGTCAGTTAAAATTTTCGTTGCGAATTAAATGCCCAAAATAATTTTAAACGATACATAATCAATTATTATGCGGGGATATATAATTAGTTTTTGAAAAACAGATAAAAATCGCAAAATAAAAATGATTTGCTTTTGCCGGGTTTCGAACTCGGGTCTGTACCGGCTCGACAAAGACTTATCACCCAGCCAGTCAACCGCTCCGCCGCTTTGATTTTATGATAATAACAGGAAACAATTAATTGAAATATTCAAGTTCGGAAGTTAAATTCAGTAATTGCGCCCAATTAGCAGTCGTCGGAAATCCCGACGACTTCGCCGTTACTTTACGTTTTCGCTCAAATTAACCGAAGAATTAACTCCCACAACGGTTATAACCGACGTCTGAACCCGCGACATCAGCTGTAACCGCCGGAGAACGGCTGACTTCGAATTGAGACCGAATTCAGACCCCATACATCTCGATACTACCCTATAAATTCACCCACAACTCACCAGAAATCTTTCACACTCAAATCGCACCCTTTCTCGGCGAAAACTCACACGCCGGAAATATTTTGTATGTCGCCGGAAAACCGTGTCCTTAATCTCTGAGCTTTGCTGAACCCCCTAAACTTTTACCGAAGTCACCCACACCCCTTGTAAGCTTTCTGAAGATTCTCTGCTGCAAGACACTCGTCGCCGGAAGAGCTTACTGTCGCCGGAGTTCTGCCGGAAAACAGAGGAATTCAATCGGTATACCTCACGCTCAATTTCTTCATTCTTTTTATGTAATCTCACTTCTAATTAATCATAAAACGCTAAAGAAACATGAATCAACACTTCGAACCAGTCAGTCGTCACTTCCGGTTAAAACCAGTGAAGAAGACGATGTTTCGGTAATGGTTAAGTATAATTAAAATCAAGTTATTTACCGGGTTAGACACACAGTCCAGCGGTGGACTGTGTGCACATTAAACGCTAAGGTCTCGAGTTCGAGTATTGTTCCTCACACGCTGCCTTAATAAAAATTCCTTTTTTTCGCAAACTGAACCGGATTGATATAGGTATATGTTAAGTATATTGATAACCGAGTTAATAACCAAGTGAGACACACAGTCCAGCGGTGGACTGTGTGTACGCTAACCCACAGGTCCCGGGTTCGAGACCTGTGGAGCGCACCGGTTCTCTGGATTTAAATCATTTTTAATATAAAGGATTTCTGTTTAAATCTAATTAATATATATATATAATTAAAATCGGATATATGACGGGTTAGACACGTAGCTCAGTTGGTAGAGCTGCGTGCACGCGTACGGGAGGTCTCGGGTTCGAGCCTCACCCAGCGCACAACAATATGCACTCGAACCGGTCAACGGTCAGGTCAACGGTCAACGGGCAGTCAACGGTCAGAAAAAAAGTCAAATTTTTATTATTTTTATTTAATTATTTTAATTAAAAATCAATTAAAAATACTTAAAAATAACATTTTTAAGGTTAGAAAATAGCCTCAAACTCACAAAAATACACCCAACAATCCTACTAAAATAGATTAGTAAAATCCGTTTGCTTACCGAACCAAAATGCTATTTATCTAGGTTAATTTCACTCGTGGTTAAAACCATTTCGCGTGCATTCAACATCATCAACCGAACGCACCCAATGTGAATGAATTCTTACAAACTCCCTTTTTATTCATGTTTTGGGGTGTATCATGTGTCGCTTAAACTAATTCTCTTATGCAAATTCGTGCTATACCATCATATGAACTAAACTAGAATGTAACTATTGTTGGTTGTGATGTATTACATATTTGTCAAAGTTGTATGCAAATTATTTAGGCCCATCAGTTCCTCGTGGGAGACGAGTTGAACAACGCGTGCCTCAAAACTCATTCATTAGGCCCATCAGTTCGTAAGAACAACGCGTGCCTCAAAACTCATACATTAGGCCCATCAGTTCGTAAGAACAACGCGTGCCTCAAAACTCATTCATTAGGCCCATCAGTTCGTAGAACAACGCGTGCCTCAAAACTCATTCATTAGGCCCATCAGTTCCTCGTGGGAGACGAGTCGAACAACGCGTGCCTCAAAACAATCATTTGGTGTATGTGTGTGTAATATTCAATATTGTTTGTTGTGTGAATAAATTTACATCTACATTTACTCATATGTGGTTATGCACATTATTTATAATCAATTGGATAAACTTGTTCAAATGTTTTCCATAGGATTCACTCGCCAACTTTATGTTGATCCAAAAACCCTTTTACACATGATACAGGTTGAAGCAAGGAAAACATAGGAAATGCCTTAGAAGAGAACCAAGAAGCTTAGATTGATAGTTAGAACATGTTGTATCATTTATTGTAAACTTCCATTAAATTGTATTAATGAATATGAAACGTATAATAAATGTCATGAGCTTTGATGATAACCCAATTATGCC
Organism: Scalesia atractyloides; assembly: GCA_947069175.1. Lineage (NCBI taxonomy): Eukaryota > Viridiplantae > Streptophyta > Magnoliopsida > Asterales > Asteraceae > Scalesia > Scalesia atractyloides. The sequence goes on from CAMTDV010000004.1 coordinate 11,273,078, forward strand.
CCGATCACCTTTTCCGCTGCGGGTCGGGGTGTGACAGGCTATTCAACCGTCTAAACGTTTGAATAATCATGATTTCAGGTTTATAACCGATGCACCGACGATTTTAATCAATTCAGACTTGAATTGACTTCAATTCTGAGAATGATGAGTGTTATAACCGAAACAATTCAACAATCCGAATTACTGTAATCAAAGACCCCTCTCGCGACTCAGAAACATCATACAAACTTTCCATTTCACTTTCGTCACACATTCGGTCCATCAGAAGCTTAAATCAACTCGCCGGAAAATTCTGCAAGTTTCGCCGGAAAACCGTATTTTTCCTCAAATCGGTAAGTTCTTCAATACCATCGTAGTATAACAGTTGTCAAGCTATTTCTAACTCAAACCTTCCACTTGAGATCGAATTCAGGCACTGTTATCAGATAGTTCCAGTTCGCCGGAAAATTTCTGGAAATCTTTATCTTCGTCTGTGAAACGGTAAGGACCTTCAAACACACTGATAACGTTTGTTTAGCACTTCAATTTCATGATTAGCTAATCAAAACAATTAATTGATTTGCTCAGTTGAAGTTCTTAAAAACAGAGACCGACGCCTTGCCGGAACTCTGTAATCAATCTTTCACCGGTATGTTTTCCTCTGATTATCATCTCTGCTATCTCATATTAGTCTGTGCAATGTTTAACAATTGAATTAACAAGATTTAATGGTGTAATCTGCTGTCGGTAAAATCCAACGAAGAAGATGAACTGTGATAACACTATAAGTATAATTAAAATTGGTATTTTAAACGGGTTAGACACACAGTCCAGCGGTGGACTGTGTGCAAATAATACGCACACGTCACGAGTTCGATCCCTGATACACGCACCCTCTATGTAATAAAATGCCTTTTTGTTTAAAGCTGAATCGGGTTAACCCCGTTAGTTGTTAAGTATAATAAAAACCGAAATATTAACCAGGTTAGACACACAGTCCAGCGGTGGACTGTGTGCAACACTAAGTCGCACGTCACGCGTTCGAGTCTGGTTAACGGCACCGGTTCGATGATTTAAAATCTTTTTTAAAAACAAATGAATTTTGAATAAATCGAATTAGTATATAAATATAATTAAAAACAAGATTATTTCGGGTTAGACACGTTGCTCAGTTGGTAGAGCTGCGTGCACGCGTATGGGAGGTCTCGGGTTCGAGTCTCACCCAACGCATACATGCACACTGACCGAACCGGTCAACAGGTCAACAAGTCAACGGTCAACGGTCAACGCAAAAATAAACAATTTTTTTTATCTTTTTATTTATTTAATTCAATTTAAAAATCAATTAAAAATACTTAAAAATAATATTTTTAAAGATAGAAAATAGCCTTAAACTCACAAAAATATATCTAAAAATTTCATTAAAATCCTTAATAAAATCCACTCATTTACTATATTTTTCCGTTATTATTTAGGTTAGTAATTCTCGTTGTTCAACCTTCCCGACTCGTGCGCATCTCATCATCTCCAATCAAACGCACCCAATGTGAGTGAATCTTTACAAATTCCCCGTTTTAATCACGTTTTGGGGTGTATCATGTGTCTTGCTATATATTATATTTAAACCATTGTGCATACATCATATCATGAACTTGTGTATTCAGCTTGTTACAACTGTTTGTGTGGTTATTGTTAGATTCAATTTATTATTTAAGTACATGCAATTTCATAGGCCGCCGCTCCCCATTACATTATGAGCGTTGAGCATGTTCCCCATTACATTATGAGCGTGAACCTGGCGTGCCCACATACGATCGGCTCCGTTTGATTGAGCCTTGATCGCACAGACATTTATCATTTTCAGTACATGCAATACGATCGGCTCCGTTTGATTGAGCCTTGATCGCACAGTTTCATTCATGTTATTTATCTTATGATGTTGGTATGTTAATGTATGCTATCATGTGTTATTGTATGTTATAGTTGTGATTGTTATTGCTACTGTTTGGTTATTTACATTTGCTCATTTATGATTATGCACAATTTATCATTGATAAACTAATAAGTAAATCAATAATAAATGTTTATCTAACAAGGTTCACTCGCCAACTTATGTTGACCCCAAAACCCCCATTTTTACACATGATACAGGTGAACCAGCTGCAGCAAGAAACACTTAGGATTGGACTAGAAGAATAAAATGATTTAGAGTTTTGAATTGTTTTGTTTGGTTTATTTTCTTTGTATTGTATGGACATGTTTGGATATTTGGAAATGTAATTTTGACTTTAATAAATATGAAACATATTAGTAAATATCATGAGCTTTGGTGATAACCCAATTATGCCCCGACTCTTATTCCGCTGCGGGTCGGGGTGTGACACAAAATGTGAATTCTGGTTAGGAGAAGTACAATTCCTTGGACATGTCGTCAATGACAAGGGAATTCATGTTGATCCTTCAAAAATCAAGGCAGTGCAAGAATGGCAAGCGCCACGTACCCCTACTGAAGTTAGGTCATTTCTTGGTTTGGCTGGTTATTATCGACGCTTCATTGCCAATTTTTCCCGTATTGCTGTACCACTCATGGCCTTGACTCATAAAGGAAAAACCCTTCATATGGGGACCTAAGCAAGAAGAGGCCTTCCAGACTTTAAAGCAAAAACTCTGTGACGCACCTATCCTCACACTCCCTGAGGGTTGTGATGACTTCGTAGTTTATTGCGACGCGTCAGGGCAAGGACTAGGCTGTGTATTGATGCAAAGAGGAAAAGTGATAGCCTATGCTTCTAGGCAACTCAAGGTTCATGAGAAGAATTACACCACCACGACCTGGAACTTGGAGCCGTTGTGTTCGCTCTCAAAATATGGAGACATTACCTCTACGGTACCAAGTGTGAAATATACACTGACCACAAAAGTCTCCAACATATCTTCAACCAAAAGGAGTTGAATATGAGGCAACGAAGATGGGTCGAACTTCTCAATGACTACGACTGTGAAATTCGGTATCATCCTGGCAAGGCAAATGTGGTGGCTGATGCGCTCAGTCGAAAAGGTTATGCGAACTCCATTCGTCTTCTATGTTCGCAAATCATAACCGACATCAAAGATCGAATCCGAGCAGCTCAACATGTTTCTGTAACAGAAAATGACGTACGCGATGAGCTGTTGTGTGGAGCTGAACTAAAAATCGAAACCATCCGACGGTATTCTATACTATTTAAATCGCATATGGATTCCTGATCGCGATAACCTTCGTGGTTTCCTCATGAATGAGGCGCATAAAACACGATACTCTGTACACCCAGTAGCCGACAAGATGTATCAAGACCTACGATACAACTACTGGTGGCCTGGCATGAAAAAGGATATCGCTGTTTTGTTTCCAAGTGCCTTACCTGTTCCAAAGTAAAAGCTGAACATCAAAGACCTTCAGGACCTCTAGTCCAACCCGAAATACCTGTATGGAAGTGGGAAAACATAACCATGGATTTCATTACCGGGTTACCTCGCACCTCCAGTGGGTATGACACCATATGGGTAATAATCGATCGTCTTACAAAGTCATCTCACTTCATCCCGATTCGCGAGGACTTCAAGAACGAGAAGTTAGCTCGTATCTACATCAGCGAGATCGTAAGCCGTCATGGTGTACCATTAAGCATCATTTCAGACCGTGATGGTCGTTTCACTTCACGAACATGGCAAGCCGTACAAACCGCTTTGGGTACACGATTAGACCTCAGTACCGCTTTTCATCCTCAAACTGATGGTCAATCTGAACGCACCATCCAAACCCTTGAAGACATGCTGCGAGCATGTGTCATAGATTTCAAAGGGAACTGGGACGCTCATCTACCATTAGTTGAATTTTCGTACAACAATAGCTATCATTCAAGTATCAGCATGGCTCCTTTCGAAGCTTTATATGGTCGTAAGTGCCGATCTCCAGTATGTTGGCACGAAATTGGGGAATCACAAATCACCGGTCCAGAATTAATTCAAGAAACAACCGACAAGGTCATTCAAATTCGAAACAATCTTCTAGCGGCTCAAAGTCGTCAAAAGAGTTATGTAGACAAACGACGAAAGCCCTTGGAGCTTGACATTGGTGATCCAGTACTTTTGAAAGTATCACCGTGGAAGGGAGTTGTTCCTTTTGGCCAGAAGAGCAAGCTAGCACCACGCTATGTAGGACCTTTCAAGATACTCGAAAGAGTAGGTGCTGTAGCATACAAGCTTGACCTACCAAAAGAGCTCAACAGAATTCATCCCACATTTCACGTAGCAAACTTGAAAAAGTGCCTCGCCGATGAAAACCTCCATATTCCTCTAGAAGACATTCAAGTCGATGAATCGATGCACTTCGTTGAAAGACCAGTAGAAATCATGGATTTCGGAGAGAAGCGTTTAAGGCGAAGTCGTATTCTAATTGTCAGGTAAGTTGGGAGTCAAAACGAGGACCCGAGTTTACTTGGGAACGTGAAGACTCAATGCGCGAAAAATACCCGCATCTTTTTCCAGTTACCACTACTACTTAAATTTCGGGACGAAATTTCTAAAAGTAGGGGATACTGTAACATTCGTCGGAAAACGGGTTTCAAAACCCGCTTCGTTTATTAATCAAATATATGTTCGTTGCGTATTTATTGATTCAGTTTATTTTTAAATAATACATAATTAATAAATATTTAAAATTTAAAAACCAAAAATTTTAACCAACAATAATAAGTATCAAAAAAATAAAATTTGGGGCAGCCGGGTTTCGAGCCCGGGTCACCCACAAACAAAAACACACACCACACCACTCCGCCACACACTTCCTTTGTGACAAATACTGAAACAAATAACATTTAAAGTAAAACCCGAAAGTCAAATCCGGTAAACAACGCGCCAGAACTCGCAATCACCGGAGAAAACATAAACTCCGCGAATTTGGCTGTTTCTCCTTTGACCGAAACGGATAAACTGATTTCGACATCAGTTATAACTGATGCCGGCACTCAATTCCAGTCATAACCGTCGGAAAATCATTGACCGCGGACTTTGATCTTAATTCAAACTCAAATCAGATGATCTTCCTTATAAATACCCACTCGAACATCTGGTAACCCTTTCGCTCAGAACCGCACACTCTTTCGAAGCTTTAATCCTTCCAGAGCACGTCGCCGAAGTTCCTCTGCACTCGCCGGAATATCGCCGGAATCACTGAACATAAAACCGCAGTTTTCTTCAGACGGTATAATTGCCTAAACCTCCCTGCTATCTCTTGATTTATACTTTAATTGTTCAAATCAATAATCGAAACTGTTAAACAGTTCACTCAGCCGGAATCCGCAAATCAGAGCCGACGAAATTTTGCCAGAAAATCTGAAGAAAACACTCTGTGTTGGTACATCTTATTCCTTAATCTTCTTCTTCTATTCCAATTCAATCAATTATAAGTGTTGTTGGTCAATTAAACAAACAGTCGGTTTCACTGTTCTGTATTTCTATAAGTGAAGAAGATGAAGTTAAACATGTGTATTAGTATAATTAAAATCGGGTATATAACCGGGTTAGACACACAGTCCAGCGGTGGACTGTGTGCACATACAATACACACGTCCGAGTTCGAATCGCACATGTTACCGACTTTCAGAAATAAAACCAACATTTTTAGAACCTAATCAGATCAAGTCACAGAATGTTTATAAGAGAAATATAATTCAGTAGTCAAGCAGATTAGACACACAGCCCAACTGGTTGGGTTGTGCGCACTCGAACCGAACGTCCCGAGTTCGACTCCGGGTCTCTGAAGCTGGTTCGGCCATATTAAATCATTTTTGATATAAACTAAATAAGGTTAAAGTTAATTAGTATATATATATAATTAAAACAGAGAATATTTCGGGTTAGACACGTAGCTCAGTTGGTAGAGCTGCGTGCACGTATACGAGAGGTCCCGAGTTCGAACCTCACTCAACGCATAGAAAACACAGTCTGACCGGTCAGACCCGGTCAACGGTCAACGGTCAAAAAGTCAACTTTTTTATTTCTTTTTATTTATTTATTTAATTGAAAAATCATTTAAAAATACTTAAAATAAGATTCTTAAAGTTAGAAAATTTCCTTAAACTCACAAAAATAAATCTAACAAACCCATTAAGAGCACTAATTAATAATATTAATCTCAAATAAAATTTATTTACCGAATCATTTCATTATTATTTTAGGTTAGTTTTTCCCTCGTCGGTTGAGTCATAATATTCGTACGCATTCATCGTCATCAAGAAACGCATCCACTCTGAGTGAATCTCTACCAATTCCCCGTTTTAATCATGTTTTGTGGTGTATCATGTGTCGTATAATTCTTTTTATTTTACTTAAACACTTGTGCATACATCATATCCGTGATCAAATGTGTATCAAATGTGTATCAATTGTTGTGTGAATTATATGTAGATTGGATTTATCATTTTCAGTGCACGCATTTCATTAGGCCATCAGTTCCCCGTGGGATACGGGTTGAGCATCAGGAGCCTCATTAGATCGGCTCCGTTTGATTGAGCCTTGATCTCACATACATCATCATTCACGTCATATACTCATCCAAAGTGGTTTGTGATTGTTTATCTATATATGTTTACTCACATGTGATTATTGCACAAATTTTCCTTATTAAATAAAATTAGAAATTAGTAACAATGTTTTATCAAGGTTCACTCGCCAACTTTTGTTGACCCAAAATCTCCCCCGTTTTACACATGATACAGGTGATCCAGCTGAGACAAGAAACACATAGGAAGGCCTAGAAGAATAAACAAGTTTAAGCTTTGGAATAGTTATATAGTTTCATTTTTCTTGTAATTGTATGAATTTTGTTTTGGATATTTAAGTTGTAATTTGAATTTAATAAATATGAAACATCTTAGTAAACATTATGAGCTTTGGTGATAACCCAATTATGCCCCGACTTTTATTCCGCTGCGGGTCGGGGTGTGACATAACCCATGTAATTCTTTATATACACCGGTGAATTAAAACTAATTTGGTTAAATGTGAAAACTACTGTAAAGATGTGTAGTTTTGATTGGCACAACTATATAAAATTAGTCTTACATGTTGAAAAAAGAAAATAATATTAATTTAGTCTTAAACAAATAATCTTTTCAAAATGAAAGCGCCAAAGGGGTATAGTAGATAAAAAAGAGTGTAAAAACGAGGGGTTAATAGTAAATGCTCACATGAATGTAACTTTATTAATCAAACAGTACGAACATGATGATAATTTGTAGTACTTCGAAACCAAAACTTCCACGGTGAAAGGGTCTGCTAAACTATCCATTCACCTCATCGTTGTTAGCCTCAGATGGATTTGTAGTGATGTTGTTGAAAGCTCTACCCTTTCTAGGTGGGTTTTCCGGGTTTGCCTGATCTGTTTGGATGGCTTGAACTGGAGCTTTAATGAAACTCATTAGTGTCGTTTATATGTTGAAATCAGGAAGGCGGATATAACTTGGTTTATTGGAGTCAACTTTTTACCAAAACTCTAAAATCTTGAAATCATGACACAATTTGTGTTTATTATTGTGAATTCTTAACCCATTATAAAGTTCATGTGTACAAGACACTCATTTTTCACAATGAGTCCTCAAATTAAATGTTATTATATTTTTGCGCAAGAACATCTTAATTGTGCATAGGATTTTCTATATCATTGTTAAAACACATCACAAACATATATACTACCTTTATGCAAAAATGTACTTTGGAAATTTAAACACAAGCTAAAAGTTCCAAACATGGCTATGCGATCTTTACACGTTATCTGAAACTCAAAGCACAAATCTTCGTCGGATCTAGATTCTAATCTTCAAATCAACAAAAAATCAAGAAATCGCTTGTGCGCTTCTTAATGGTCGTGACAATAGTAAAGTGCATCAATCTCCACCTAGCACGTATTATATTATTACTCAACAAGATACATATTTCTATATGGGTTAGAAACAAATATCGTGGGTGGAAGAAGCAACTGTCACAACAATGTGCTAGGGATGAGTAAAACCGGGGTATACGATACCGGTACCACTTTTGAGGATTTTTTGGTACCGGTTGGTACCGAGATCATCCTTACAATGTGCTCCCTTATATACGTGGATGTGGATGTGTGTTTTAATGAAGTTGGTTAAAAGTGACATAGAGGCAGACGATTATGTGATATGAAAAATGAGAATAGGTTCAATGGATATACTTGATTTCTTCTTCTCAAACCCTTTAAAACTTCATGTGTACAACGTAGTGACACCCATTTTTCACAAGGAACTTCAAATGAAGTGTTATTAGTTTGTTTTTCAAGAACATATAGATTTTACACATGTGTTCCTTTCGCAACGTATAACACATCATGATTGTATTTCCTTCTTGTAAATATGAACCTTCATATCTAAACAAAAGTGAAAGCGCCAAACTTGGCTTTGTAATCTTTACCTGCTGTCACTCTAAAGACGAGACGGGATCTAAAATGAAATCTTAAAATCTATGAAGAATCTAAGTAATCGCTCAAATGTATTCAAAACTATTAAAGATATGTGAAAAAATCATATCTTCAGATTAGGACATTTTATTTTTATTACACATTTTGATATAAATTATGATCAATTTTTTTTGTAAGGGATATAAGTTGTTGAAAACATTTAAGTGTTGTCATATTTTTTATAAAACATCTAAGATTAGATTAATGCAACGCTAAAACACAGATGAGCATATTACTCGCCTATTGAAATGTACCAAAAAAATCTTAATAATATGGAATAGCTCCAAACTTGGCTATGCAATCATAGCCCCCTCCCTTTGCCCTAAGATGAAAACAAAAATCTTGAGTATATTTAAAGTTGAATTCTTTAGATTTATGAAGTATCTAAGAATTCACACGTATGTATTATAGTTGTTAGAATAAAGTTTCGCTAACTCTGCTTAGCACACATGTCATATAACAGCACAACAAATCAGATATTGTTTGGTGATTTGGAAGCACATGCATAATCGAGTAGCTATCCCACCCATCCATGTAATTCCTATATGTACGTGGATGAATGTTACAAACCTAATTTGATGAAATGTGTCATAGAGATACAGAAATATAATGTGAAAACTAATGTAAACATGTGTAGTTTGAAGTATTTCATAAGCACAATTACATAATTTTTTAGACTTAGCAAACATACTAAATGAAAGGGCCTGAGGGGTAATTAATACATAAATTGAGTGTAAAAACGAGGGGTTAAAATGCAAAATCTCACATGAAGGCACCATTATAAATGAAACCCTAATTCTCCATTTTGTTCAGCGCCGCTTCTGACTGCCACTGTCGGTAAACCCTAGTTCACCACTGCCGCTTCAGACGCGCCGCATCTTCTGCCTCCAGTTGCCGAAAGTAGCGTACGGACTCAATGGTTAGTTATCTTTAATTCTTGGTTTATATTTTTGTGCTGTTAATTATCGTGACTGATTCCTGATGTTGCAGGGAACTAAAGAATGTGTGTTAATTAATCTTGATAGCATGGTGATTGTTCATAGGAATGTATCACCATGCCCAAGATGAGATCTGCGAACGTGATGCAGGTAACTAACCTTAAAAATAATGACATATCTGATTAACCTTATTTAAATATCTATTTTTTGTATTCGAATCCTGATAAAAGTAATATTTTAATTAAATAGCAATACACAAAGATTTAAAATGCTCCGTAATTATCTTACAAAGATCCTTTGATTTTTGCTGTATTTTAATCATTCAAATGTGCCTTTTTCTGATATTTTTCTCTTCTGTTCTACTACTAAAAAGATAAAAAGATAAAATGGTGGCTGAAAAGGTGAAAAAACTACGCAGGAAAGAGGTTATCCCGGTGAGTAATGTTTTTATTAGTTTGTTTATCTATTAAGGGTTTTATTTTTTTACACTCAATAAAAGAGGAGGGTCATGACGTACAATTTTGAATAAGATATAATCCGAGTGATGATTTCTTACTGGGTTAAAACTAAGTTATAAACCATGAATGATCGCAAGTGCAAACCGGTCATCAGTTTGGTTTTATAGATCAGTTTTGTTATTTCATATTATATATAATAATATATTTGTATTTTATCTTAAGCTGAGTTATAATAAAAAGAGGGGGGCATAATATTTGAACTTTGACGTGGAATTATTGGGCTTTGTATATATTTTATCTTAAGCTTTGGATGCTATACAACTTTTAAACTTTGTTTAGGTATTTCAGATTAACCTTTTATTCTAGTGATGTGATTGTTAAATTGCTTTTAAAATAGTCATAGAGTTTTCTTTTTAGTCCATTTAATTCATCGATGTTCACATATTCTGAATTGTAGATACTTTTGATATGCAGCAAAGTGATTTAATCTCCACAGTCAAAAAGCTTCATATATTAAGTTCTAAGGATCATGGCAAGCTAATAAGAGATGCCATGAATGGTATCATTAAATATACTATAAATGGATCATCTTTTGAGGTTGGTAGATTTAATTTTACATATAATTTTATTCATTTAAGTATTAATAAAATTTTGATGACTGTCTATTTGTAAATGTGATAAACATCTTGATGTTTCAGATAAATGTGGAAAATCTAGGAAGACCTCTTGTCCAACACATAACGAAAGATATTGTATCATCACTTAAGCCAGATGAGCAACATTTCTAATATTTGTTGAGTGGTTTAAAATTATTGCATACTCTATGTAATATTGCATCCCACCACTCAACACTTGCGCGGGTTAATTTGCGATAGCAGCTCTTACTGCTGTCCGTATAAGTATCAATCTTCTTCAAGCAAAGCCGAAAACTCAGCATATTAACTCTCGCATGCAACCAAATGATGAAGTCTAATGTCTTCCATCTTTGTGAATCTTCTGTACAGTTTATTCAATCACTATGGAAACACATGTCATAACAAGAGTATGCAACTACGGGTGATTGTGGACCTGACAATGCGGTTTGTTGACGTGGTTTCTGGACTCCCATGGATGGTGTTCTTCAAGAATCGGAAATTTTAATTTGGCACAAAAAGGAGAGCAGGTATATGGGAATGGACTCAAACTTTCTGGACCTTGTGAAGATTGATTAAGATTTGAAGATTAGTTTTAATGACATTTCATAGTGTGATGATTGATTAAGATTTGAAGTTTTTCAGAAAAAGATACACCTTTTTAAATTTCATATCTATCTTGTAATCGATTCCTATAATAGATTTATTGTATAAGTGGTTATTCAAGGGTTTAACATGTGCTTTGTCTTTAGAATGCTTATAATTATTTGACAAGTGAGTGATAAAAATTTTCGGGTACATACTAAGAACAATTTGATATACATATAGTTTGAGCGAAATTCTAAACCAAATTGAATTATTGACCAAGGGCTTGACTTGGAATGAGTTGATTTTAAAGTTCATAACTCCTATTCTTTAAAAAAAAGCCAAGTTAAAGATTGATCAGGCCAATTGATTGTTGACATCAAAATAAAAATCTTCAAGTAATTAATAATTAACCACCACTTGCAATTATCTAATAAAATCAATAAATATGCTAAGACATCAAATAAATAAAATTTTGCAAAACTATACTAAAAGAGTAAAATATTTAAAAAAAACCCTCGTGGAGTTCTAATAAATGTCTTTGTGGCAAAAATTTAAAATGAAAATTAATTTTCTTTATGTTTTGCATTACCCGTTCCTAAACTTTTAAATAAAGCTGATAAAATTATATTTTTAGTTTCTATTTTCTTTTCGTAGAGTCACTCAATAGCCTTAGGTTCATTTGTTAACAACCCCGTTGATAGTGAACTGTGGAAACTAATCGTAGCCTTTGATTATTAATACCCAGGTGTAAATCAATTAATGACATGATTTGATCAGCATTTTTATAATCAAAATACACTAGTTTATTTTATGATTTGGTGATATAAATCAATGGTCAGGTTTTGTTTACTTAATTTATAGGTATGCTAGTGTTCACTCTAGAACCCCACCATATGTACACATATATATAAATTGGATACGTCAATTTGTTATCTAACAATAATAAAAATTTGTTTTTATTATATTGTCTTTGTGAGCTTTGTCGAGTAATTAATTACTTGAGTAATATGTGGTTGATTCTCATTGTTGTAGCACTATAATGATGTAATATAATGCTGTGTGATATGTAATGATATGATATGTTACCACATAAATTTTTTTATAATATAATGTTATTTTATGTTGTATTTATCTCATTAAATCAAATTGAAATAAATGAATCATGTATAAATGAATGGTATCTGTGAATTCATTGTAGATTCGATAATCGTATCATATAAAAAAACTTTTTTGAGAAGAAAAAACCAAATATAACTAAACTCTTGTGTGCGAATTTATTAAAAAAACTATCTGGACAAAACTTATCAAAATTATAGTTGCAATACAAAAATTTTGTTTTTTTATATATCCCTAATCTATTGGTAAAAAATCAATAACAATTAACAAATAATTTAAGTACAAAATCAACAAGTTGAAGGCTCCGAGTCACTTATCAATCATTTTATAAAGTTTTGAGTCATATGTTTTAGTAGTTTTAACTATTTGAGTTCAAAATAAAAAACACACATGTTAATAAGTTGTATTCAAAATTTTATAAAATGAGCAAATTTATAAAATGAAGCGGTTAAACCTTTTAATTTTGAATTTAAGTGATTAAAAGCACTGCAACACAGAGACTCAAAAACTAATTTATTCTTTTATTTATCATAGGAATCAGCTAGTAGGTTATCTAACAAAATTTAAGAAAATATTTTTTCGTTTTTGGATTTCTAGACCGTCGAGAGCCTTCCGTTTAAAATACGCCTTTTCCTAAACTAATGTTAACATGATATAATGTTATGTGTAGAGATATCATATCATATATCATATTGTATCTATCCAATCGTATCATATCATTTAATATTATATCTGATTATATCAAAAGGAATAAAATATGGTATATTACAACATAACATAATAAGCACGATGCATTACATTACAATCTAATATAATATACTACAATAAACATAAATGCCAGTGGGATTTCCCATTAACACCCCTGCACTTTTCACAATTAACACTTTTAATCTCTCTCTTCAACTTTTATAATTTGCTCCTTTAACCCTTCAACTTTTACAATTAGCATTTTCACTAACTTGGTTATATTTGTGTGGTGTTTTAGGAACTGTACTTGCGTTTATGCATCTGGTTTTTGCCGGTTACCGTTTCTCATTGGTTTTTACATTGGTGTTTGGCCTACACCTTCATACACTACACTGAAGTTTTAACCTTGGTGTTTTTTCTATAACCTTATAAACAGTTGGCAACATTACGAATGATTGATTAAAAATTCCATTTTCTCCCTCCAGCCTTTTGCGTATCTAAGGTTTTTACACTTTTTCACTAACTTGGTTATATCTACATGGGGTTTTAGGAGTTATGAATTACTGAAAAAACTTCAATTTTTGAGTACATTGTGTTTTACACAAATTTCTTTAACACGACCATGACTATAGGGAAGCGTTTTCAAAAGCATTGTGTTTTTTCGTATACTTTCTTTTAAGTGCTTTGTATTTTACATAAATTTCGAGTCATCCTTTTGAAGTTTGAGAGGTACCCGTGCCGCAACGCGCGCGAGTAATGTGGCTAGTAGTATCTTAAGGGTGAAATATAATTGTAACACTATATTTACATTAACTAATTTAATGAATTAATTTCAAGTTAAACATGACAACCTCATAAACATATTTGTTAATTTGGTTTTGCTTACACAAATGGTTACTTACTGTTTGCATAAGTGTTTATTTTTTGCACTGTATTTAGTTAGAAACGTTTAAGTGCGACATGTGGTTTTTGTGGTTGTGAACTTGTATCTGTGATATATATATAGATGAAGTATAGAGAGAAAACTCACTTGAGTTGAAAAAATAAGTGTCCGAAATCTAAGCCTGTTTATCCTCGAAGAAAACAAACTCAGATGTTGAGAAACTTAAGCAACCAGAGATTGTAAAACCTATCACAATTCTGAAAAGAAACAATGAATCTAAAATTGAAGTTAAACGTAAAACAGAATCAAAGTATGAAAATTTAACTTTTGAGAAAGATGAAACTTCCAAATTGAACAAACACAAAGATTCAAGGTTTTACATTAAGAAAACAAGAGTTAAATCACAATCCTGGGTTGTTAAAAAGATTACAACAACATCTGAAGTTGCAAAGTCAGTTTCAAAGACAAAGTAAGTTGAAACCAAAGTTGACAAGGTGTCTGAATCTGAGGGTAAAAATAAAACTGACAAAGTGTGTCCAAAACTTTCAAAAGATAAGAAAAAGGTCATGTTTGAAAATGTTAATATCGATGAAGTCTTAGATGATGATTTTGAGGATGTATATGAAGATTATTATCCCAAACCCAAGACCAAAAAGGCTTGGGTTGCACTTTTTCACTAAGTTGTTAATGTGTGCAGGGGCTCCAAAGATCCATATTATCGAAGTGGATTCTGGATAGCGGGGCTTCGAGGCCCATGACTGGGATGAAAGCACTACTCTTCGATATCAAAGCGATTAATGGAGGGTATGCAGGCTTCGCTGGAAATCAAGGAGGCCGGATTGTAGCTGAAGGAAAGCTTTCGAATGGTGTGGTATCTTTTGATCGTGTTAACTATATCGCCGAGCTAGAGAACAATCTTCTCAGTATCTCGCAGATTTGTGATAAGCAGTTCACAGTTCATTTCAATGATAAGCAGTGCATTATTTTTAAGCCGGGCTTCAAGATTCCTGATGAATGGATTCTAATGCGCGCTCCACGCGAAAACGATCTCTACGTTCTAGACATGGGTGTTGCTACTACATCGTCAAAGACGGCTCACAAAAGCCACAGAGAAAGATTCGATTCTATGGCATAGAAAAATGGGGCATATACATCTGAGGAAAATGAATTTTCTGGTTCATAACGACTTGGTCGAAGGAGTAAATCTTCGAAGCTTCCATGACGGATCATTGTCTTGAATGTAAGAAAGGGAGAAGATCAAAAAATCACATCCTAAGAAGATTCTTAACCCCAGAAAGTTGCCGCTTGAGTGTCTACATATGGATCTTTTCGGTCCGGTAAATGTTCAAAGTATGTCCGGAGATCTGTATTGTTTGGTCGTCACAGATGATTATTCTCGATATTCATGGGTTTTCTTTCAAGAGTCAAAGGATGAAACGTTTGATAATCTGGTGATTCTTTTCAAGAAACTTGAAAATCTGTATCATGTCCCTGTTAAACGTATTCGAAGTGATAATGGCACGGAGTTCAAAAACAACAAGATGAAAGAGTTTTGCAATGCTAAAGGAATTCTGAACGAATTCAGTGCACAGTATACTCCACAACAAAATGGCGTAGCTGAGAGGAAGAATAGAATTCTAATCGAAACAGCAAGAACAATGCTTGCAGATTCCAAGCTTCCTGTTAGCTTCTGGAGTGAGGCGGTTGCAGCGGCATGCTACACTTTAAACATGGTCTTAACAGTCAACCGACCAAGAAGACATGCTTCGAAATGATCAACTGAAGCAAACCAAATCTAAAGTATCTAGAACCGTTTGGTGCACCATGCACAGTGATTGATCAAGATGGAAAATTTGGTGCTAAATCGCTTGAAGGTTTCTTTGTTGGTTATGCTAGTCCGCTCAGAATGGTTTACATTCCTACTTTGAGAAGAGTGGTCGAAGCACAACACGTAGATTGCTTTCGGTACACAATTCCTATTCAGAGGAAAGGCGATGCATGGTTGTTCAATTACCAAGATTTGTGGAAGTCATTCGACTTGCCAGAAGAACCGTCTGAAGAAGAACTTGCAGCTCTTTATTATCTTCAACAGTCGGCTAGCCAAGAACAAATTCTAAGGCTGGTTAATCAACCACTGTTGGTACATCATCTTCTGGTGCAGGTCCGAGTAATAGTGGTGTTCCGGTTGAACAAGTTTCTGAAGCAGATGTAACACCTACTACAACTCCAGCAAATGTTTCCATTGAACCAGGAAATGCAACTACAGAGCCCAATATTTCTTAGAATCAGAGATCCGACTCTGATGAAGCTCCAACTTTCGATGATGATGGAGAATCCTCCTCTGATGAAGAATCCGAGCAGATATCTAATATGTTAAACCAATCTGCTAGCCCGAGCAATCAAAATGAAGCTACCTCTAGTACTCCTGAAGTTGATTTGATAGTTGATCTGAATATTCAAATCAGAAAAGTACGGTGGATGCTCCTAGTAAGGAGATGCCACGATCTTATTCATATTACCCTTCAACAAACATTATTAGAGAGTTACAAACTGGTGTGAGAACGAGAAACCAGATCAACAAAGCTTTAAGTTGTTTCTATACTCGAGTGGCTGCGACTCAAGATTATTGTTATTATTCATGTTTCATATCTCAAATTGAGCCGAAGACTTTGAATGAAGCTTTGGGTGATGAGAACTGGGTGATAGCGATGCAGGAAGAATTGTTACAAGTTAAGAAATTAGGAGTTTGGAGACTTGTCTACTTACCACCAAAGCATAAAGCGATAGATACGAAGTGGGTCTTCAAGTGTAAAAGGGATGATCGAGGTGTGATCGTTAGAAACAAAGCTCGGTTGGTTGTCAAAGGTTTCCACCAGCAAGAAGGAATTGACTATACAGAAGTCTATGCACCGGTTGCACGCATAGAGTCAATCCGCATTTTCCTTGCATTCGCTGCTTGGAAAGGTTTTAAAGTGTACCAGTTAGATGTGAAATCCGCATTTCTCTATGGTAAGCTACGCGAACAAGTGTACGTCGGCCAACCACCGGGGTTCGTTGATCCGCTGAACAAGAAAAAAGCTTATCTCCTAGACAAAGCCTTATACGGATTACATCAAGCCCCGAGAGCTTGGTACGAGACGTTATCTCAACATCTCGTTGGAAACGGCTTTACGAGAGGCACAGTGGATAGTACATTGTTTACCTAAGAAGTCGGAAGTCATCTAATCATCGTACAAATCTATGTGGTTGATATCATCTTTGGTTCAACGGATGATAGTCTTTGCAAAGAATTCGAAAAGATCATGAAGAAGAAGTTCGAAATGTCTTCTATGGGCGAAATGAAATTCTTCCTCGGGTTACAAGTTGATCAGTTACCAGACGGCATATTAATTCATCAAACAAAATATGTTCATGATATTCTGAACAAGTTTGAAATGGATAGCTCGAAGCTGCTTTCGACTCCTCTGGCGCTGAATCACGGAATTTGCATTGATGAAACAGGAACCAAAGTGGATGATACGCTCTATCGGTCGATGATAGGATCTCTTATGTATCTGACGACATCTCGCCAAGATATCATGTATCCTACCTGTCTTTGCACAAGATATCAGTCCAGTCCCAGAGTATCTCACATTTAGATAGTCAAGATAATATTCCGTTACTTGAAGGGATGTCCAAGCACCGGCTTATGGTGTCCAAAGAACGATAACTTTGATCTGACGGGATACGCTGATTCTGACTTTTGGGTGGACAAGCTGAATTCAAAGTCTACGACGGCTGGTTGCCAGTTCTTTGGAACTCGATTTGTAACGTGGCAATGCAAGAAACAAACCACGGTCTCTCTTTCTACTTGTGAGGCAGATTACATTTCTGCTTCCAGCTGTTGTTCACAAATCTTATGGATTCAACAACAGATGAGGGACTTTGGATTGCAATTTCTTGATACGCCTTTATATGTAGACAATAAGGCCGCAATCGACATAACCAAAAATCCTGTTCATCACTCTCGTACTAAACACATAGAAATTCGTTATCACTTCATTCATGATTGCTATGAAAAGAAGTTGGTGGGAACTGAAAAAATTCACACTGATGAACAAAAGCTGATTTTTATACCAAAGCTTTTCCTTTAACAAGATTTAAATATCTAATGAGGCTTAACGGTATTAAAAATTTGTTGATAGGTGCGGAAGCAGAGGATGAATATGGATCGGACGACGAGTTCACGTGATCCACATTGGTTTGTATATCTTTTATATTAGTATTCTTAAAAACTAAAATACAAAAATATGTTTTTGATTTTAGGGGGAGAAATATTTGAGAAAATACAAAAACATATGAAAAAGTCAAAAAGTACAAAAACATTGAAAAAGACAAAAAGAATTTTGTGTCAAAAAGGAAATGATAGTACATTAGTGGACTATCACAGTATGCTAAAGAAATGTAAAGTTTAAAAAGTGATAAACAAGTCTTACTAAAGATGTGTCGATAGGCTTTACACGTTCTATAAATTGTTTCCGGGATATAAACTAAATTTTACAACTGCTTAAACTAGTGGCTTAACATCTCTCAGATATATGGACTTAGTACTCTGAAATTTCGTTTGAGAGATTGCCTGATTCTGAGATACGAGGTTTTTATAGATGATTGATATCTGGGGTATTATACAAGTTCTTCTGATTTTGCGGAAACAATAGCCTAGAACTTCTATAATGCTTTTGTTAAAAACCCTAAAGCTACATGCAAAGTTGAAAAGAATCGAAAGATCTAATCATTTGCAGTAATTAAAAGATTCCTTAATTGGAACACACCTTAAAGTCGAGCCTTCATCTCTTTGTCGATACGGTGGTATTAACCTGAGCTCTCAAGGCTTCGCAACCCAGATACAGATATCAGTTACGCTATACTCACCTGTAAGATGAAATCTATGGAATCTTGATACGGGAGTATATTCTGATATGGGAACCATAGTTGAGTCAAGTTTCATAATTCTATCTAAGATATCTTGGAACAATTGAGAAATGTGTTGAAGTTTAAGAGAACAAATATATCGACAATCTAGGTAAACGAGTTAAAGCTTAAAGTCATCAAAAGGTCAATGGTACTGATGATATGTCTCAATCAACTGATGTGATCCTTAGACATGAATTCACAAAAATATGTCTGTAAATATATTTGTACATAGTTTACTTGCTTTATTTACTTTACAGATTAAAACCAAAAAGATTTTTAGTGTGTTTTAGCATAAACTTGCAAAAATACAAAACGATTTTGTTTTTTCATTAGTTTCAACAAGCCAATGTTGGAGAACGGATCTTCGAAGTCTGTTAAGGTGCTAAAGTGGTGGAAATCTAATTGACAACGGGCTGGGAGCTAATCTATAAAATCTGATAAGCAAAAAAACAATTAAAAGTTCATTAGTTTGAAATTTGAAATTGAGAAAAACCAATAGTTTGTTCATAACGGGTCGAACTGAGGTCTTTAACTTGGACTCAGCAGACAAATCGGTTAACCAAGGTCATTCGCTTGGACTTGGTCAACTAAGTGGATTGTTAAAACTGGTAAAAATTGAAAAATTTAGGGTCAAAATTGAAAAATCTGAAAAAGTTTGATTTTGAGTTGATCAAGTTCGCCCGAACTTGTAATCAAGTTCGCCCGGACTTGTCTGTGCTTGAAAGGCATAATCAGATGACAAGTTCACCCGGACTTGTACTGATCTTAATTGATTGGTCCTGCAAGTTCGCCCGGACTTGTTAGCTATAAATAAGTCACAAGTTCGCCCGGACTTGTTAGCTATAAATAAGTCACAAGTTCGCCCGAACTTCATTACTGTTTTTCCTGAAATTAGAGCGAACATCTAGATTGCACACTTTATACCGAATTGTTGCCCAGAGTGAATCTTAGTGATTTGCACACTAAGGATCATGGCAATGGTAAGAGATTGGATTTTGGACTGTGAATTGATAGAGTTTGAATGATATAGATCTGATTTGGACAATTGGACTTGAATAAAAAAGGTAAAGGACAAATTGAAACATAAAATCAGTTAAACGATCATAAACGACCCTAAACATACTATTAATTTTGATCAGAATGTCATGAATTTGATAGTTACAGGTTTCAATGTAAACGATGACAAGTTCGTTCGAACTTGTCAATTGGTTCTTTGAACCAAGTTCGGCCGAACTTGTCCTCAAATGTTAAAATATGAAAGTCTCACAAGTCCGCTCGAACTTGTCCTCAAATATAAAAAAATGAATGTCATACAAGTTCGCCCGAACTTGTCTGATGATTTCAAATTTCATAAAGTTTTGATAAGTTTGCCCGAACTTGTCTATTAATCAACCAAAAACTGTTAAGACAAGTTCGCCCGGACTTTATTCAAATGTGATGTTTAAATGCATATCAAGTTCGCTCGAATTTGATATAATACTTTGTGAAAATTGTAAAAAAATGCTAATTTTGTCTCTATTCTCGTGTTTGCAGAACATCCAGCTTTCGTTCAACAAATTTCACAACACGTGCATCACGCTCGACAAAACTATCTGTCTATCTTTATCAGCATATGACAGTATTCTCGATTTCATTGAGTGTATTTCGATTCACAAGGCGATCACGGAGAAAACAGTGGTATATAGATCGCATGTCTACAGATTTTGGAATACCGCATCACTGAATGAAGACAATACAGTAATCAAGTCAATCTTCCACGACGGAATGAAGATAAATAGATGACAATGACAGAAGCTGATATTCGGAAAGTGTTGAACTTTAACGATGAAGCGAGTGATCTGATGTTTCTTGATGAAAGGATGGTACGAGGTTGTTTTTGCCGAATAGGCTAACGAATCAACATTGAAGAAAGGGGGAGTTCCGAATCCCTACAAGTTCTTGATGCACGCGATTATACATGCATTCAGTCATCGAAAGGCAGGTTTAGACGATGTACAAGATTATATGGCGTGTATGGCTACTGCATTGGTCTTAAACAATAAATTCAACTTCTCGAAGCTTGTACTTACTCACATGAAGAATAATATGGGAACAATCAGACTTGTATGTATCTAAGGTTTGTACAAATGCTCATCGACGATAAGTTAAAGACGATTGCCAAGGATCCGAACGATATCTTATATCTTAGTCACATGGATGAAGTCACTGTGAAGAAGCTGATTACTTTCCAGAAACAAGCTTCAACGCCGATCGTAAAGCCTTTATTTGGTGCTATGGTTTCAGCTGATTATGTTGCTCCACCGGAATACAAATGGCATAAAGAAGGTAGTGGTGACGAGAAAGAAGTGAACGCTGAATTAGAATGGTTATCAACTTTTAAAGAAAAGCGCAGCGATTGGTTCTTAAAGAAAGTTGTTGTTGAAGAGAAGAAGAAAACATCTCGAAAGCCAAAGAAAGTCGGCACTATGTTGATTGATGAAAAGGAACCTGAGAATGTACAACATGAAGCTGGTTCAAGTGTTGCTGTAAATGTTGAGAGTCAGGAAACAGAAAAGACTACTCAAGAAGATGATGTTATTTTTGCGACATCTGATAAGGATGAAGATAGTGACGATTCGCTAGAAAAAGCAATAAAGAAAGCTATTGCTGAAAAAGAGTCAGAGAAGTTAAAAGAAACTGATGCTGATTATGAACCAGAGATTGAAAGGGGTTCTGATGAGGAGAGACCGAAGAAAGGCACAAAGTCCCACAAGAACCTTCTGGTGCAAAATCAACAGGAGCTACACAAGAACCTCCTGCGGCTGAAACGATTCAAACTTCTGTGACTCAAGAGAATAGAGTACAAACATGAGCCACACAAGAACCTCCTGAGTCTATTTTGCTTGATATTCCGATTATAGAGTCTCAAGATCCTCCAACGTCTTCACAACCTGAAAGTTCTATTCATAAAGAGGATCCTGTTCATACACCAAAGAGTACTCCAAAGTCAACGCAAAAGACGACTCCGAGGTCAAAGCTGTTTGGAAGTATCCTGATGAACCAGTTAATATTCAAGATCTGAATGATTTCTTCCCAGAATCTATGTTGATGAACCGGAGAAAAGAGTTAAAGTTCTGGAAGATAAAGTATCAAAGAATGAAGCTGAAAAAGCTGTTTTAGAACAAATGGTGAAACAAAGCGAAGTCAAGAAAGAAATCTTGAACGACAAAGTAAAATTCTTGGAAGGTGATCGTAGGATACCTTAAAGCCCTAGTTGAAAGTTTGCAGGATGCAAATGAAAGACTGTAGAAAGAGATTGCAGAACTATGATCAGAAAGAGGATTGAATGATAGAAGATTCAACAGGCTTCAGAAAGTATTATCTAACAGTCTGGGAATCAACTTCAAAGAAGAATATGAACGTTTGGATTTGCAAGAGGCAAAAGAAAAAGCAGAGAAAGAAATTGCTGAACGGGGGAAAGGCAAGCATGTAATAGAAGGAATGCCTGAAACAACAAAACCTGTGATAGAATCTGCAAAAGCTTCCGAGTCTGAGATCATTACTGAGAAAGAAACAGAACAGAAAGACAATGAAGAAGCTAAAGATAACGATGATAATGATGAGTAGCCTGTTGATAATCCTAAAGACGACTCCGATAATGATGATGGAAATGATGATGGTCAGGGCGGAGTTGGTTTAAAGGTTGTTGATGCAAAAGTATCTGATGAGTTTGATTTTTCCTCTCTGCTAAACGATGATACAAATATGATGGAAGATCAAAATCAGAGGGAGCAAACAGGGCAAACTGATGAAGATTTATCTGATGCGATGGTTGCGATGCATGTTACTGAGATGCCAACAAAGCCAATGATTTTAATGTTAGATCATAATGTGGAGGAAGGTGAATTTGTTCACAATTATTCGAAGGAAGATTTAGCTAAGCTGTTGAATGTTGACGCTTAAGTTTTTTATTTTGATTTTGAAGAAGATGTGGTTAACATTGATACGTTTGAACGAATGAATACTGCTACAAAAGAAGATCTGATGTAGATGATTATAATAAGGTTATCATTGAAGACTGGTCATATGATGAAACAGATGAAGCAGAGAAGTATGTTGGTGTGAATACAGACAGCTTTCCTACATTTGAAGAAATGTAAGAGCAGCTAAATGAAGATCTGTTGATGGAAAAGATTGTAGAATCTGTACGAGAAGGAAAGATTCCAAAGCCGATGACTAAAGAAGAGATTGCACAAGCAAAGAAGTCCTGGTTTAAAGAAATGCCGAGAGAAAGAAAGTTCCGACGACCGTTAGCATTCTTTACCAAAGATGCAGATAAGTCATTGGGTGACATCCTAAGTTGGGTTGGTTGAAAGAGCTGAATGTTTATGCCATTAAAAGAGAATTTGGGGTTCAATACTTCCGATTGGCTGGTTTTAGTACGTTACCGTATTGGGATGTGGAGGAATTGGTGCAGAAAAGAAATGTGAGCTACCACATGAAGTTTATTGATCAATTATTGTGGAAAATGATAAAGTTTGAAGCGACGCAAGGATTTAAGTACTGAAACCGTTTATACGAAGCGCCAAATCAAAACGAACAAGCAAATGGGAGAGAAAGACATAACTTTGATTATGAAGCGTCCACGTGTGATGAAGAACATACCCCTAATGCCTACATAACAACATTTCTCTCCGTTGTTCAAATGGTGGCAGGTTGATCCTACAACCCGTGAAGCAGTTATAGTGTTGAGGTTTGAAGAACACTTGGATATCACAAAGGAAAGATCAGCTGAAGTGTTTCAGAAAGAAGGGTTATGGGGGTTATGGAGGACGATGCGCATAGTAGACCCGATGTGCCTAGTAAATTGTTCTAAGGAGGATATTAGATGTTTATTCTTTAACAAGATATGTTGCGAGAAGCGCGAAGAGGTGCAAGCGATGCAGTATCAGAGGATCGTTAATGTTTGCTACGCTCATGGCGTAAATTCAGGAAGAATGTGGGAGTCTAGCTGGAGAGAGTTAGAGCGCAAAGAGTTTTTGAAGGAAGAAAGGCGTCTAGAACGTTTTCAAGAAAAGACTAAGGAGGCAAGACTTAGACGTTTTCAATTTATGACTAAAGTTCCACCTACAGATCAAACGCCTATTCCTGCACAAGAAAGAAGAAAGAAGCCTTACAAGAACTTCTTTGGACGTTGCAGATAAAGATAGAGTTTTGAAGACTGATAAAGACGAAGACGATATCCAAGGGGGAGTCTGCTAGTACAATATTTCTATGTCTTAGTCTTATATCGAGTCTGTTTAGATTGGACTAGATTATGCTAGAAACGAGTCGTATTTATGTAATTTGTAGACAAGTTCGCCCGGATCTTTGATATTGGAACAAGTTCGGCCGAACTTTTTCAAACAAGTTAGCCCGAACTTGTTGTCCTCCCAGCGAACTTGTACTACTATAAATATGTGCCTTAGGATCGTTCGTTTGTAACTTTTGTAACTTTAGCAGAATAGAGGCGAAGCTCTGTCGGATCTGGATCTCACATGTAATTGACTTTAAGATCTATAAAAGACAGTTTAACGAGTAATTCTTACGTATTTGATTAACATGTCACTTAGTTTCGCCTAATTGGACATTAGATACCAAACTAGGTTCCTGTGCTATCAAGGAGCGATCTATCGGTAATTTTTATAAAAAAAATCCACTCGCGCTTTATATTTATTTTGTTACAAAACGTTCATTAACATGTAACTTACATTCCCTATTTTTTTAGAAAAAAATAAAAATGTTACATAGGGTTTTCTTGAGTTTTCTCAACTTAAGTGGGTTATATATATGTGTGTGTCTTTTAATATATGGTTACATATTGTAAAATACACTCCGTAATTTGATGAATATAAAAATATAAGCATGTGTTTAAATGCTTAATACAACATAAAGCAGTGTAACAAGAAAAATGGGTGATTATTGCTTGGTTCCAATATCAATCGGGTGCTGCTCGAGATATTTGTTGCTCAAACGATGTTCGTGCTTTCACAACTTATCTTTACTATTCACCTACGCAGAAATCGTAGGATACGTCGTAACAAGGTACAATTGGTGGCGTTGTATACTAGACTATGCCCACAAAAAGAGACTTTGACATTGTTATACGCTTGAAGGATGGGCCACCTTAACGCATTAATAAACCGCACCCTTTATGCATAGCAATATTGTATCCTCTAATCCTTTTATATGGTAAGCACGGTTAGTCGCTTCTTGACAGAAATTTAACAATGAATGTGTGCTATAGCTACATGATTCACGGTCGTGCAAACTGTAGGTCTCGATGCGGATCGTCCGACGAACATGATTACTTGTTTCGGATATCGTAATGAGTGCGGAATCCATGTTATAACATAAACCGAGCGAGAGAATGTATAACACAATATAGATTCAATGATTAACGCGTTCGTGTATTCGATTTGACAGAGTTTCGGTACAATATTCGCAAATACAAAGCAATCTAATACTCTCTACACACTCTTTCTCTAGCTCTTACAAGCTCTACATTTACAAATGACGAACGCCATTTATACGAACGTTACATATATCTATCGATAATAATCTCATATGATCGACAATTATGCATATGGATCGATACTCCTTGTAATGGATCGATAGTCTTCATATATATAAATCATGTTTCTATTGATAGTTGATATGTATGTTTATAGTCGACAATTAATTAGCATGCATGTTTTCAAAATGAAAGTTGTTGATGTCATGATGACATCATAATGATGTCATGATGTCATGACATGCAACCGTGTCGTCATCATTTGTATCTCGTTCACCGATTCACACAACGGAGGAATGTCGTCGACTTAAGCCATGAATTAAACCGAACCAAGCTACATCCACACAAAAGTGTATCAACACAAACATTTATTCAGTTTTGCTACAACGTGAACGTTTGTTACAATAGTATTTTGTAGACTATATGTACGTATAAAACAAAGTCATCTTGATTACATAAGGGCTCATAAAAATATGTTCATAACTGATTATTTTCAAGGTATACATGACAACCTGCTCGGAGGTGATATTGAATCCAAGCAGTCGAAAAAAAAACCATCTTAACTTCCTATTTCACAAGTAGACCTCACTATATGTATAATCATTACCAAGATACACTATGTTGATATATATATAATCCTTAGATAAGGATTCAGATCCCCCCCCCCCCCCCCCCCTTGTAGAGTTCATGGAAAATAGTCCGAATGTTAATAGGTTATCGAACAAGTTGAACTTTAAGTTTAAGATATATAGAATACAAGAACGAGGAGGCTAATTAGCAGATTGAATATAAGAAGCAATCAACCAGCAAGTGCAATACAATTTGTGTTGATTATTGTGAATTGATAATCCGTTAAAACTTCATGTGTATTAAGAGATGCACCCATTTTTTTAGAAGGACAAATTAAGTGTTACTAGTTATTTCTTGAGAACATCTTCATTGTGCATATATTTTTCTATCACAATGTTAAAACATATCACAAACATACATATTACCATCATGCAAAATGTACCTTCAAATCTAGACAAATGCAAAAAGTTCCAAATGTTGCTATGTAATCTTTACACGTTATCACTCTACAAATGAAAGCATGAATCTTAGTCAGATCTAAATTACAATCTTTAAATCTATTATGAATCTAAGAAATCGCTTATGTGCTTAATTTCATGGTTGTCATCATTATAGTAAAGTTCTTCAATCTCCTCCACCTAGCACATGTTATAGTATTGATTTTTTGTTTTTTAAAACATCTAATTTTGCATATGTGAAATTCTACCGCCACGTATAACACATCAAGATTGTATCCCCTCTTTGTAAATATGAACCTTGAAATCTGTAGGTCCGGATACGGATCGTCTGTCACACCCCGACCAGCAGCGGAATAAGAGTCGGGGCATAAATGGGTTATCATCAAAGCTCATGATGTTTACTAAAATGTTTCATATTTATTAAATTCAAATTACAACTTAAATATTCAAATCAAATCCATACAATTACAAAGAAAAGAAAAATAAGCAAAACGATCCAAAGCTTAGACTGATTTATTCTTCTAGGCCTTCCTATGTGTTTCTTGCCTCAACTGGATCACATGTATCATGTGTAAAACGGGGGATATTTTGGGTCAACAAAAGTTGGCGAGTGAACCTTGTTAAAACATTATTATTGATTCCTTGTTGTATTTAGTATTGAAAAATTGTGCAATAATCACATGTGAGCAAACGTATGTGTATAACAAAACACAAACCACATTGGATGAGTATATGATATGAATGATGATGTATGTGAGATCAAGGCTCAATCAAACGGAGCCGATCGAATGAGGCACCTGTACTCAACCCGTATCCCACGGGGAGCTGATGGGCCTAATGAAATGTTTGCACTGAAAATGATAAATCCAAACTAAACATAATTCACACAACAATTTGTACACATTTGATACACATTAGATCACAGATATGATGAATGCACAAGTGTTTATATTTATATAATAACAGAATTGTACGACACATGATACACCCCAAAACGTGATTAAAACGGGGAATTTGTAGAGATTCACTCACATTGGGTGCGTTCTTTTGATGACGTTGGATGCGCACGAGTTTTGGGAGTTGATCGACGAGGAAAACTAACCTAAATAATAACGAAGTGGTTCGGTAAATAAATAGATTTTAGTTCATAATCTTAATAGGATTTTTAGATTTATTTTTGTGAGTTTAAGGACATTTTCTAACTTTAAAAATATTATTTTTAAGTATTTTTAATTGATTTTTAAATTAAATAAATAAATAAAAAGAAATAAAAATTTTGACTTTTTTTTGACCGTTGACCAGTCGGACTGTGGTTAAGTGTTCGCTGAGTGAGGTTCGAACCCGGGACCTCTCGTACGCGTGCACGCAGCTCTACCAACTGAGTTACGTGTCTAACCGAAATATTCTCTGTTTTAATTATATATATACTAATTAATTGTTATTATATTGGGTTTATATTAAAAGGATTTAAAATGGCCGAACCGGTTGCAGGGACCCGGAGTCGAACTCAGGTCCTTCGGTTCGAATGCGCACAGCCCAACCAGTTGGGTTGTGTGTCTAATCTGTTTAACTTACGGTTTATATTACTCTTATAAACATGCTGTGACTTGTTCTGATTCGGTTTTAAAAAGGTTGGTTTTAATTCTAAAAGTCGGTACGTTGTAAGATTCGAACTCGTGACGTGCGTTTATGATTGCACACAGTCCACAGCTGGACTGTGTGTCTAACCCGGTTAAATATTCAGTTTTAATTAATCTTATACACATGTTTAACTTCATCTTCTTCGCTTATCGAGTTGCCGAACAGTGAATTGACCGTTTGTTTAATTGACCAATTACGCTTATAATTGATTGAATTGAAGTAAAAGAAAGGAATTAAGGACTAAGATGTACCAATCACAGAGTGTCTTCTTTGAAATTTCCGGCAGAAATTCGTCGGTTCTGTTTTGCGGATTCCGGCTAGGTGAACTGTTTTTGCAGTTTTTGATCATTGGTTCGAATAATTAAAGTATAAATCAAAAGATAGTAAAGAAGTTTAGATAGTTATACCGTCTGACGAGCGAATACGGTTTTCTGATCACGATTCCGGCGATGTTCCGGCGAAATTGAAATTCTCCGGCGACGAGCTTTTGAGCAAATGCAACCTCAGAAAGAAAGTGCAGTTGAGAGCGAAAGGTCTACGAGATGTTTGGGTGAGTATTTATAGGGATGAATGGCTGGATTGGGTCTGAAACGAGGTCAATGTTCGCAGTCAAGATTTTCCGGCGGTTACGACTAAAATTGACTGTTAGACGTCGGTTATTACGTTATAGTCAAAAGGAAAATGGCTAAACTCGCGGATTGCCGGATTTTCCGGTGACTGCGAGTTCTGCCGCGCTGCAGTTCGGTTTTTGAATTCGAGTTTTAATTTAAGTATTATTTATTTCAATGTTTACACAAACGAGTCAAGTGGCGGAGTGGTGTAGTGTTTGCTTGTTGACCCGGCTGACCCGGGTTCGAAACCCAGCAGCTTCCTTTATTTTTTTCTTCATTTGTTTTTATTGTTTATTAATTATAGTTTTTAAATTCTAAAATATTTATTAATTATGTATCGTTTAAAATTAATTTGAGCAATAAATGTGCAATGAAAAATTATGAATGGATATTCGATTAATAAACGAAGCGGGTTTGGAAAACCCGTTTTTCGACGGATGTTACATCGTCGAACTACGATGATTTCTTGTTTCGGATGCCGAAACGAGTGTGGGATCTTCGTTACGGACACAAACCGAGCGAGAGAGTGAACAATACACAAAGATATCAATGATTAACGGTTCGTGTATTCAATCAGACAGAGTTTTGGTACAATATTCGAAAAATACAAGGCTCACTGGAACTCTCTCTCTCTCTCTCTACACACTCTCTCTCTATCTCATTCAATCTCTTTTTCACTATGTTTTGCAAGTCTGTTTATATAGGCCAATAACTCAGCAGACATCATGAAAGATGTAAACTCACGAAACATGGAGGTTCTTCGTGAGTTTTCATATGCATGGATCTTCGTCAGTTATGTTTCTCGTGAGAATCAACATCAGCGAACAATAGGGACGAAACATAAGGTTCTTCGTGGATAAAGGTTTTTTCGCATACCAGATTCTTCGTGTGTTGATAGGTGAAAGTTAACAGAATCTTGTTTCTGAGTTAAAGAAAGTGGAAAGTTGGTTATCCGAAAATAGTTAAAAGATAAACATTCAAAAATTTTCTTTTCAGTCAAATTTTAAGTTTATCTTAACATTCAAAGTATTTTCCAGTCAAAACACTTCACCGGAGAAGATAGTGTTCAAAATTTTTGCTTGAAATTTTAACAAAAACCGTACTTTAACATGTCTCCATGAATCTTAACAAGGTTTTTATAAAATTTTTCTGCAAACAACTAGTTTTTACCAAGTTTTAGACCACTTTTTCTTTCTAAAACTTCACTCAAAACTCACCAAAATGCTTGTTTTTTTGTTGGTGCAGATTTTGTGTCCGCTGATATGCGAATAGATTAGATAGTGTTCTACGCTGATTATGAAATAGTTTGTAAACGGTCAAACAAATGTGTTTAGACCCGTTCGTTTGAAGTGGTCAAACGAAATGGTTTTTAATTTGACTTTGTGCGTTTGCAAGTGACCATCCAAGTGAATGTGTATTTCCAAGGGAAGTGGTGGTACTATAAATACCACCCTTGGTCATTTGTGAACATAATGTTCTAGAGTTGTGGGGAGAGATCACCACTTGGTCTCTCCCGGATGTGTACTCTTTCGGTATGGTTAGGATAACTTATCAAGTGTCGGTTTGTAAGGTTATGATGTCCTAATTTATACAAGAAAGTTATTTATCCTTCTCTAATGTTCCATCTTTGAGCTTAATCACACACTAATCACTGTGTTCGATCCGAAACATGAACTTACAATTGGTATCAGAGCCATGGTACCCGATTTAGTGAATCTAACAATTTGCTAAATTACATGGATCTTGATTAGTGATTTTTGTGAGTTTTTGTTCAAGATGTAAAAAAGGTGTGAAAAACATAGATCTAAAAATTAAAGATTAAAACATGGATCTAAGAGGTATTAGACCATACACGAGTGTTAGGTTTTGTGTTTCACACCAAATAAATCAAGTTTTCATCATTCTTTATCATTTTTGAGGTTTTTTGTTCAGATTTGTGAATGAACAGTTAGTCATATTCTTGAGGTGGGTGACGGCTGTTTAAAGAAACTAGGGTTTCTTCAGATCTGGATCAAAAAAAGAACACATGTTTCCATGAACAACGTTCTTCGTCAGCCATGCTTCCTGCGAACAATCATATTTCACGAACAACCATAGGCTCCTGCGAAGAACCTTGTCTCCACGACCAACATGTTCCAACGAACATTGGTTCTTCGTCAGCAATGTTTCCACGAAGGTCTCCATGAACAATGTGTTTCAACGAACCTTGGATTCTTCGTCAGCCATATCCCACGAACAACATGAGTCCACGAAAAACCTTCTTTGTGATGTTCGTCGTTCGTCGTTTGAAGTCCCGAAACTGAATGATGGGATGCGACTGATCGGAGATTGCCCGGGAAACTGGTTCACGGTGGTCTGGGGTGCCGGCTATAGAGTTTCCGGTGGATGGGTGATTCTTGTCGGCTGAAGTTAGAAGAGAGAAGATGAAGATTGTGTTGATGCTGTATAATCGCAGAGAGAAATGCAGGAAGATGATGACAGCCGGAAAATGTTATGTCTAGGGTTTGACATTTGCTGGTTGTCCTATGGTTAATGTTGGGCCCACAGAATGTTTACACGAGATCTGGTTTCATTTGCGCCTAGTGTTGATCATTTTTGCATTATTTTCTTTGACTCACGCATTATGTCTGGGCTATGCAAAATAATTCCCAACTAGAGATGGGCATAAAAACCGGTTCCCGAACCGAACCGGTAGAATCGAACTGGAACCGGTTCTAGTTCCTACCCGACATTAAGTAGAATCGGTTCCGGGTTCAAAATACCCGTTGGTTCCAACCCGGTTCCACAATTTTACCATTTGAATCGGGTCGTACCCGGTTCCTACCCGTACACGGTTTCACTAGTACCCAGTTCCACCAGTACCCAGAAATGCAGTTCTAGAAGGAACCGGTTATACCCGTTAAAATGTTACCGTTGGAACCGGTTATAGCCGAAGAAGTGGAGACTAACGATTCGGACGACGATTGTACCGAGGTACCCGCACCTAAGAGAAACTCATCGGAAAGTGTTGCACCTGCCGCTAGTAAACGATCAAAGAAATAAAATCTTACTGGAACCGGTTCTGAGTAATTTTTTTATTTTTTTTTGTAACCGGTTAATTTTTTTATATATTGTAACCGATTAATTTGTTTTTTAATTTAACCGATTATTGTTACTATTTTTATTTATCAATGTAACTAATAATAAAAATCAAACATAACAAACACAATAGAAAGAAACATTACACAAACTTTATTAAAACACCAAACCAAACGGGTTACATCAAACATTTGAAGAACTGGTGCCGGAACCTTCTCCCGTCTCATTTTTCTTTGCCTTCGTCACTGGGCAATGCCGCTCAGTGTGTTTCTTAAGGGTTGAGTTGGCTGCGGCCTTCATAAATTTTCCACAATCTTTGCATCTAGCCATCTCGTGGCTGTCGGACATTAAACAGAGATCAAAGTTCTTCCATATAGCTGGGTTTCTTTTCGTCTCTAAGACCGTAACAACTTCGCCGTTGCATGCCGTAGGTATTTTGCAAGAACTTAGAAGTTGATTGATTTTGTAAGTTGATGATGGTGAGTGTTAAGTTTAGAAATGGTAAGTAGGAAGGGGTTTATATACAAAAAAAAAACCGATTTTTTAATCAGGAACCGGTTTCCAACGGTAACATTTATCAGGAACCGGTTCTGAACAGTAAATGGCAGGTTTGACTGTCAGGAACCGGTTCCAATAGTAAAATGGCAGTAAATGGCTGTCAGGAACCGGTTCTGAACAGTAAATGGCTGTCAGGAACCGGTTCTGAACAGTAAATGGCTGTCAGGAACATGTTCCCAACACTATCAGAAACCGGTTCCGCATCATACCCGGTTCCACACCATACCCGGTTCCATAATACCCGTACCCGGTTCTACACGGTTCCATATTCTTGGGTGTGAACCCGGGTAGGAACTGGACCCGGTTCCACACCATACCCGGTTCCAATGACATCCAAGCAGAACCGGGTCCAGGTTGGAACCGGGTCCGGGTTGGAACCGGTTCCGGGTAATAATAAAACCCGATTGTGCCCATCTCTATTCCCAACCTTGTGTATATCTCTACACTTTGGGGCCCACCATGAGGATTAGATGCAACTGAAACTCTGGTCACACAAGTAATTCGTAGTGCATTGGGGCTCACATGGTAAAAGAAATTCTAGTTTGCACATGATGGTATTATAGTGGGACAAATATGTTTAAGAAATGTTTATTGGTTGTGATTAAATCTCCAAGATTCTTGGATGATATATTTTTTTGGGCCATTCATCTGGTAAGTGCCAACGAGTTGTTTGGTTTCTATTTGGATTATCTCAAATGGATTATTTATTATTGGGTTAATGTGCTAAGATTGGGCCAGAAGTACAAGATTTTAATTTAGGCCAAGAATTCAAGTGATTTGCTAAGTGGAGTCGGGTGTTCGCGAAGTTTTTTTGAACCGAGCATTCTAAATTTTAACGTCAAAGTCGTATAAGTTCGGGAACACGCCAGATCTGTTTGGGATGATGAAAACAATTGATAAAAAAATGTGGGTAGTCACAGTTACTGGTTTAAACGTCAAACTTGGTGACTTGACTATTATGGGCCAAAAACGCTATATTTATTTTTGCACGTGAAATTTAATTGTTATCGGTGTTCTTAAGTGTTCGGAAGTGTTTTGTTAATTGTCATATTCTCACATTTAGTAACTATTGAAGGAACCTGGCGTGCCAAGAACGGTCCTAAGGAGTTCACAAGGTCGAAGAGTTATGCCTATGATGGAAGTTTACGGATTAGGTGTTAGCAAAACTTTGGGGGGATACTAGTCGGATCCTACTGGGCCAGGGGACTTTCTTTATCAACTAGAATATGCCAAGAAGAAAGCAGCTTTCATGATTTTTCGTAAAACCGTGAAAATTTAAACAAATTCTGTTTTGTGAAGCGAATTTGTTTAAGTGAAGTTGACGACAGTTCTGCTCAGAGGAGGGAATTGTTAAGGTTTAGAGATTTTACCAAAGAAATGGGGGGATAAAAAAATTGTTCATATTTGTGAATTTCTTCGTTAATTTCTAAATGCAATAACAGGTGGTAGAGTTTGTGATTTTCTAGTGATATCAAAGGGTCTGTGTGGAATGTTTTGCATAAACATATATTTGAGGATTTTAATTAATTCTCTAGCCAGCGTGAAGGGTTTTGCACGGAAACATACATGTATTTAAAGTCGACAGTAGTTTCAAAACGTTGTTTACTGAAGACCTGGGGAATCTTTATGAGAGCTGATAGTTCAAGGCTGGCAAGTTATGCCGGTTAGGTTTTTGGATCGAGAGGATCAAAGCAATGACACCTTGCGGAGGGAGATTGCTGAAACCTAATGCGGATGATGTTACAGTTGAGGGGGAATTTGCAGGATTCGGTTTTGAGTTTGATGTTTTCTTTGGGATTTTATAGGGATCCAGGTGTAGTTCAATTCGTTGAGTTTGCAAATGATGTACTTGGTCAAGCTGACATCCTGAGTACTGTTGCTGAAGATCCGTAGTGCATTACGTGGTCGACTTCACAAAGGCGAGACAATGAGATCTGGATGTAGTTAAACTAAGCGTACTGGTTAAGCTTGCCTATGATATACTCGATCTAGCTGACTTCCTGAGTGTTGATGCTGATGATCAAAGTGCATTACTTGGTCGATTCGACACAGATGGTTTACAAAAGATAGTTCACCGGAAAACTCTACCAATGTAGTATGCTTGAATGAAATAGAGTTTTTATGACAAGATCAAGACTTGATGCAGTTTTTCAAAGAATGAAACTCTTATCAAATGCCGGTTGGAGTTTTGGAAGATCAGCGCAAGATCGGTCAATTTTGCTTTGCGAGGACATTGCATAACACCCAACATGGTTTCGCGTACTTTGAGGGGGAAATATAATACGAGAAGCTTCAAGGTTTGGTATTGCTATGAAGACTAAAGTCAAGATTCTAATTACCTGGATTTTCGGTCAAGGGAAAAAATGTTCGAAGAAACTGTCTTCAATAGATACTTGATTGAAAATTGATTGCAGTTGAATTTTCAGCATTCGACAGCAACGGACAAGGGGGAATTTGTTGGTGCAGATTTTATGTCCTCTGCTGTGCGAATAGATTAGATAGTGTTCTACGCTGATTATGTAATAGTTTGTAAATGGTCAAACAAATGTGTTTAGACCTGTTCGTTTGAAGTGGTCAAACAAAATGGTTTTTTATTTGACTTTGTGCGTTTACAAGTGACCATCCAAGTGAATGTGGATTTCCAAGGGAAGTGGTGGTACTATAAATATCACCCTTGGTCATTTGTGAACATAAGGTTCTAGAGTTGAGGGGAGAGATCACCACTTGGTCTCTCCTGGATGTGTACTCTTTCGGTATGGTTAGGATAACTTATCAAGTGTCGGTTTGTAAGGTTATGATGTCCTAATTTATACAAGAAAGTTATTTATCCTTCTCTAATCTTCCATCTTTGAGCTTAATCACACACTAATCACTGTGTTCGATCTGAAACATGAACTTACAGTTTTCAACAAGGAAAAGAGCCAAAGCTCTGATACCACTTGTAGGTCCACTTGGAGGATCAAGATTAACCTACTTCCTTGTTGTCTAACACACACACGAATGCAGAATCCAAGTGTATATGCAAACCAAAGCAAGAGCACAACCAATATAACAAAAGATATAACTTCAAAGATTCACTATATCGATTTGTAGATAAACCCAATACATAAACTTTGAACCAAAACCAAACTGCTTATCTCTCTAAAAGTGCTCTCTTACAGAACCTCGTAAACAAGTGTGGGTATATATAGGCCATGACCCAACTAACATCACGAAGAATATACATGAGCCACGAAGAACCTTCAGTTCCACGAAGGATCTTCGTGGTCCATATCCTACGAACAACATGATACACATAATGGTTCTTCGTCAACTTCCTAAACTAATAAATATATAAGTTCTTCGTGACTTTTCATAACCATAAATATACACACATATGTTTGCATGGGTTCTTCGTGAGATTATATAAAATGAGATCTTTATGATATGCATTCACATTGCATCATGATGATGATGATGTCATCTCA
Source organism: Scalesia atractyloides (assembly GCA_947069175.1). Lineage (NCBI taxonomy): Eukaryota > Viridiplantae > Streptophyta > Magnoliopsida > Asterales > Asteraceae > Scalesia > Scalesia atractyloides. The sequence continues at coordinate 11,308,745 of CAMTDV010000004.1, forward strand.
CATACTCTTCGTTCTCGTATCGCGAGTGTTGGGTCGCACGACGGAGGAATGTCGTCAACTTCAGTCTGGAAGCGAAAAGCGCCAAAACTTGGCTTTGTAATCTTTACCCACCTTCACCCTCAAGACAAAGCATGAATCCTCACATGATCTAAAATGAAATCTTAAAATCTAAATAGAATCCAAGTAATCACCGGAGTGCTTATTTGAGGGTTGTTACTAGACTACATTTTGAAAACTGTTAAAGATATGTGATCATATATCATATCTTCAAATTAGGACATTTTTTTGTACACAATTTTATAAAAAATTAAGAACATATATTTTTAAAGGAAAGAAGATGTTAAAATGTACACGTTTGTTGTCATATTTTTGCAAGAACATCCATGATTATATTTTCACAACGTCAGAGCACATCATGAACATATTACTCTCCTATTAAAAGGTACCACAAAATCTATGAAGAATCTAAGAAATCACTCGTGCGCTTCTAAATTACATGGTTGTGACTAAGTCACGACTTAGCATGTGTTACTTATTACTCAACAAGATATTTTTTATGTTAGTTGGAAAAAGAATCATGTATGGAAGAAGCAGTTGTCAAAGCAATGTGCTCCCTTATATACGTGAATGTGTGTTTTAATAAAGTTGGTTAAAAGTGACATAGAGGTAGACCACTATGTGATATGAAAAATGAGAATAGTTTTAATAGATATACTTGATTTCTCCTTCTCAAATCTTTTAATAACTTCATGTGTACAATATAGTATAGTTGTCAAAGGCGGAAGTCGCACTCAAGGCGCAAAGGGTGAGCCTTGGGCCTCAATGCAAGGCGTTTAAAAAGAGAGGGTTTTTTTTTAGGCGAGTCATTTAGTATTAAATACAACTTTCAGGGATTATAGATATGTTTTAGGCTTTTTTAGGGCTAATTTAAGTTGTTTTAGGTTGTTTCCTCGCTTATTTAGGGTTCTTATGATTGTTTCACACATGTTTAAACCTATTCAAATGATTTTTGACTGGAATTTCGTTGGAACTTGGCCCGAAAATTCGTCTGAGAACCTGAAAGTGGGGCTTTTAAAGCGAAGCGAGAAAGCTTAGGTGGGCCTTAAAAGTGGGCCTAGGCGCACGCTTGAGCGAGCCTTGACAACAGAGCAATATAGTGACACTCATATTTCACAAGGAACTTCAAATGAAGTGTTATTAGTTTTTTTTCAAGAACATATTGATTTTACACATGCGTTTCTTTCGCAACATATAACACATCATGATAGTATTTCCTTCTTGTAAATATATGAACATCGATATCTAAACAGAACTGAAAGCGCCAAACTTGGCTTTGTAATATGAAAGCAAGAATCTTGAGTATATTTAAAGTTGAATTCTTAAGATTTATGAAGCATCTAAGAATTCACAGGTATTTGTTATAGTTGCTAGAATAAAGTTTCACTAACTCTACTTAGCACACATGTCATATAACTTCCCAATAAATCATGGCCTAGACTATTTGCACACCAACCCTGCCTATTTGCATACTTAGGGTTTACCTACGCTACGTATAGGTCTATACGCAGCGTATAGGTACACCTATAGCTGCGTATAGACCTATACGCAGCGTTTAGCCACCTTTTTCAATTTCCAAGAGAATATCTGATATGATGTGTTTGGTCCCTTTATATATGCTGCGTATAGACCTATACGCAGCGTATATAAAGGTTTTTTTAAGAAACATTGTGATACATTGTTTATCGTTTTAACAAACTTTTATAATAAGTAATTTTTAAAAAATAAATAAATAAAAAACATTGTTAAGTATTTTATCGTATAGTACGTATAATATAGGTCTCATATACGCCTATGGATGTAGTATCGTATCATATAGTGTAGTATAAATCTCGTATAAGGCCTGTACGTGTAATATAATATTGTGTCCTTTCGTATCGTATAATGTAGTAAAAACATTTTTAGGTATTCTATCGTATAGTATATAATATAGGTCTCGTATATGCCTATGGATAGAGTATCGTATCATATAGTGTAGTATAAATCTCGTGTAAGGCCTGTACGCGTAATATAATATTGTATCCTTTTTAAAGTAAAAACATTGCTAGGTATTCTCTCGTTAGTATATAATATAAGTCTCCTATAGGCCTATGGATGGAGTATCGTATCATATAGTGTAGTATAAATCTCGTATAGGCCTATTCGTGTAATATCCTATCGTATCGTATAGTGTAGTATAAGTCATGTATAGGCATATACGTGGAGTATGGTCTCGTATAGGCCTATAGGTGTAGTATCGTATAGTATCTTATCATATGGTGTAGTATAAGTCTTGTATAGGTCTCGTATAGGCACATAGGTCTCGTATAGACCTATGGATGTAGTATAGGTCCCACGTAGGCCTATGGATGTAGTATAGGTCCCACGTAAGCCTATAGGTGTAGTATAGGTCACACATAGGATCATATGTGTAGTTTAGGTGTCGTATAGGCTATACTATACGAGACGTATACTACACCTATATGCCTATACGGGTGTTATGTCATATCGTATAGTATAGTATCATATCGTATAGTGTAGTATAAGTCTCGTATATGCCTACGATACTACATCTATAGTTCTATACGAGCCTATACAACACCTATAGGTTACTTTTTTATAAAACTTTCCTTAAATGATTAATATTGTCTAAATGTTTCTAAAAAAAACCCTTCATATACGCTGCGTATAGACCTATACGCAACATATATAAAGGATCAAAATACAATTTTACCCTTGATTTAGGCTGCGTATAGCCCTTAAAGCAGGGGTAAAATCGTCTTTTTGACCCTTTATATATGCCTCGTATAGGCCTATACGCTGCGTATGGTCAAAATACCAGTTTACCCTTCGGTTAGGGGCTATACGCAGACTAAAGCAAGGGTAAAATGGGTTTTTTGACCCTTTATATATGCTGCATATAGACCTATACGCAGCATATATAACGGGTCAAAAACCCGTTTACCCCTGATTTAGGCTCCATATAGCCCTCAATTTCGGGGTAAAATGGTCTTTTTGACCCTTTATATACGCCGCGTATAGGTCTATACGCTGCGTAGGGTCAAAAATACCATTTTACCCTTGGTTTAGGGGCTATACGCACCCTAAAACAGTGGTAAAATTGTGTTTTTGACCCTTTATATATGCTTTGTATAGGTCTATCCGCAGCGTACATAAAGGGTTTTTTTATTATTTTTAGAAACAATGATATACATTATTTATCTTTTTAGAAAATTTCTATTATATGTATTTAAAGAAAAACATTTTTTTTCTTAAGTATCGTATAGTATAAGTCTAGTATAAACCTCGTATTGGCCTATGGATGTAGTATCATTTCGTATCGTATCGTATAGTGTATAGTATAAGTCTCGTATAGGTATGGTATGTGCATATAGGCCTATACAGGACCTAAACTACACATATAGGTGCATAAAGGACTTATGATACACCTATAGGCTTATACGTGTGTTGTATGGTATCATATAGTATCGTATTGCATCGTATCGTATAGTGTATAGTTTAAGTCTCGTATAGGTTCCCTATAGGTTTTGTATGTGCCTATACGCCTATTCGGGACCTAAACTACACCTCTAGGCCAATAAAGCACTTATGATACACCTATAAGCTTATACGGGTGTTGTATGGTATCCTATAGTATCGTATCATATTGCATTGTACCATATCGTATAGTGTATAGTATAAGTCTCGTATAGGTTCCCTATGGGTCTTGTATATGCCTATAGGCCTATACGAGTGTTATATCGTATCCTATAGTATTGTATCGTATCGTATCATATCGTATAGAACTGATGTTAGTATCGTATCTATATGTATAAATCTCGTATAGGCTTATACGTGTAATATAATATTGTATCATATCCTATCCTATCGTATCTTATAGTGTAGTATAAGTCATGTATAGGCATATATGTGTAGCATCGTCTCGTATAGGCATACAGGTGTACTATCGTACTGTATCTTATCATATGGTGTAGTATAAGTCTTGTATAGGTCCCGTATAGGCTTATAGGTCTCGTATAGGCCTATGGATGTAGTATAGGTCCCACGTAGGCCTATAGGTATAGTATAAGTCTTGTATAGGTCCCGTATAGGCTTATAGGTCTCGTATAGGCCTATGGATGTAGTATAGGTCACACGTAGGCCTATAGGTGTAGTATAGGTTCCGTATATGACTATATGTGTAGTTTAGGTGTCGTATAGGCCTATACTATACGGGACCTATAATACACCTATACGCCTATACGGGTGTTATATCATATCGTATCGTATCGTATCGTATAGTGTATAAGCCTCGTATAGGCCTACGATACTACATCTATAGTTCTGTACGAGCCTATACTACACCTATAGGCCTATACGAGTGTTATATCATATGTATCGTAGAGTGTAGTATAAGTATCTTATATGCCTACGATACTACATCTATAGTTCTATACAAGCCTTACACTATATATATATTGTATAATAATGATTAATGTTGCATAAAAAACATGTAAGAAATACTTACTTTTTCATTTATTTAAAATAGAAAACTTACTTTTTTATAAAACTTTCCTAAAATGATTAATCTTGTCTAAATGTTTCTAAAAAAAACCCTTTATATACGATGCATATAGACCTATACGCAACATATATGAACTTTGTGAAAATACTGATGCTTTCAAACCCACCTAAATGATCCCAAAAATTCTGATGGTTTATATACGCTGCGTATAGACATAAACCCTAGTTTTCTGTGCAATGATTGGTGATAAGGCTCTAAAACACATGGAAACTATACGCAACGTATAGACCTATACGCAGCGTATAGGGGTAACCCTATACGTTGTATAGGTCTATACGCAGCGTAGGTAAAGGTAGGGTTTGGTGTGCAAATAGGCACATTGGTGTGCCAATAGGTACACCCTAAATCATATATTGCTATGTGATTTTGAAGCACATGCATTATGGTGTGATGAGAGTGGCTATCCCACCCACCCATGTAATTCGTATATGTACATGGATGTATGTTTTAAACCTAATTCGATGAACTGCAACATAGAGATACACGACTATGTAATGTGAAAACTAATAATTTTTTAGTGTTAGCAAACATACTAAATGAAAGGGCCAGATGGGTAATTAATAGATAAATAGAGTGTAAAAAGGAGGGGTTAAAATGGAAAATATCACATGAAGGCAGCATTATAAATGAAACCCAATTCTACATTTTATTATTCAGCGCTGCTTCTGATTGCCACTGTCGGTAAGCCCTAGCTAGTTTACCACTGCCGCTTCAGACGCGCCGATCCTAGACAGACGAATGGTTAGTTATCTTTAATTCGTGGTTTGTATTGTTAATAAATATACTGACTGACTAACTGATTCCTGATGCCGCAGGGAACTGAAGAATGCGTGTTAATTTATCTTGATAGCATGGTGATTGTTCATAGGAATGTATCACCATGCCCAAGATGAGATCTGCGAACGTGTTGCAAGTAACTAACTTAAAAAATAATGACATTTCTAATGAACCTTATTTAAATTTTTACAGATGTTTATGTCCATATGGTAATGATTTATTTCATCTTCTTTAGGTCCTTGAAGTGCTAAATATGATGTGTTCTGGGGATTTGAAAGGTCATCCAAGGGGACTTTTGCAACTTAATGCAATGCAACTAACAGAAATATTCTGTGGTGCCTCTAGATTCAGAACTTTCATTGTCTTGAACCGATGTGTGGCTCGATAAAAATATTAACAACAGTATGAAACTACGGGTAGTTGTGGACCCAACAATGCGGTCTGTTGACGTGGTTTCCGGACTCCCATGGATGGTGTTCTTTAAGAATTGGAAATTTTTAGTTTGGCACAGAAAGGAGAGAAGCTTGTGTTGATTGATTGAGATTTGAAGATTAGTTTTAATGACAATTCAGAGAGTTGGTTGTGATGATTGATTAAGATTTGAAGTTTTTCAGAAAGATATACCGTTTTATAATTTATTTCTTGTAATCGATTCCTATAATAGATTTATTGTATAAATAGTTATTCAAGGGTTTAGCGTGTGCTTCGGATTTAGAATGATTGTAATTATTTGACAAGTGATAAGGAAGAAAGAAGTATAGAGTTATAAAAATATTTCGGTACAAACAATTTGATAAACATATAGCTTAACCCCAATTCTAAACAAAAATTGATTTTTGATCTAAGGCTTGACTTGGATTCAAGTTGATTTTAAGGTTTCATAACTTTGATTCTTGAAAAAAAGGCCCGGTCTTTTAGATTGAGACCAAATGATCGTTAATACCATAATAAAAAAACTTTAAATAATTAATAATTAACGAACACTTGCAATTATCTAATAAAATCAATAAATATGCTAAGACATCTTAAAATAAGATTTTATTAAAATATACTAATTTAAAAGAAATAAATATCTAAAAAAGGGTAGTCTAAATGCACCCTCACTTTTACTAATCATACCTCCCTTTTCAAAAATATTAATTTAGAAGTTGGAAAATTTCACCCCATTGAAATTTTTATTTTTATTTTAAAATTCTATTTATTAAATTATTAATTTCTTCTGATGCCATAACACTTTCTTCATCTTACTCGGTATAAATTCATTTTTCCATCATTTTTATATGTGATTTTCTGTAGCTAATAAATCAACCAACAAATTCTATTATTTTTTAAACTTTTGTTAACAGCTCATGAAGAACACTTTACTATAATCATTATTATAATATATTAATATAACATATTAATTAAGAATGAGCCATTGTTTTATGCTATACTCTGCAATAAAAAATGTTTTCATAACTCACTTCAATAAAATTATTTACTATCAACTAAATAAAAAAAATATTAATGGTTTGTATGGGTAATGCAAATTTCATGGGAAATGTCTTACCAAATGAAAATGACGTTAAACTAATATATGTTCTGTGAGTCGTGTGAATTTAATGTGGTGAATTCAATCTGTTAAAAATACAAATTTGGTATTAAAAAATAGTTGATAAGTTTATATTTTATTGTTTTTTAGTTGTTTTAAAAACGTAATATAGATACAATTTTAAATAAATATGAAATAAAAGGTTTAATTGTATTTATATGAAAACTTCAAGAGAAGAGTATAACCAGTAAAAATGAAAAAAAAAAAAAGGTACATTTATCAACAGCCTAAAAAAGCCCTAGTTCTAATTAATCTCTTTGTGACAAAAATTGAGAAAGAAAATTTTCTTTTATCTTTTGGATTTCATGGCAATCGTCCGATTATAAATGAGTGGTTAAAAACTCAGAGCATTAAACTTTTTTATTTTGTATATAAGTGGTTAAAACTACTAGAACAAAGAGACTCAGTAAATAATTTACTCTTTTATATTTTATAGTAATAAGTTGATAGGTTATCAAACAAAAACTAAAAATATAGTTTTTCATTTTTGGTTTTCTGGACCGTCTATAGCTTTCCGTTTATAATACTCCTCTAGGAAGTAGTGATAACATGATATAATATTATGTGTAAAGATATCATATACATCATATTGTATCTATCCAATTGTATCATATCATTTAATATTATATCTTATTATATTAAAAAGGAATAAAATATAATATATTACAACTTAAAATAATAAGCACGATGCATTATATTACAATCTAATATAATATAGTATATAAACATAAATGTCGATAGGATTTCCCACTAACACCCCTCCACTTTTCACAATTAACACTTTTAATCTCTCTCCTCAACTTTTATAATTTGCTACTTTAACCCTTCAACTTTTACGATTAGCATTTTCACTAACTTGATTATATTTCCGTGGTGTTTTAGGATCTGTACTTGGGTTTATGCCTCGGTTTTAGCCGGTTTCCGTTTCTTGTTGTTTTTTACATTGGCGTTTGGCAATACAATAATGTTCATGTGTACAACATAAAAAACTTGAAATTAAGTGTTATTATATTTTTCGTGAGAACATCTTATTTTTGCATAGGATTTTCTATCACAATGTTAAAACACATCACAAACGTATATATTACCTTTATGCAAAAATGTACTTTGGAAATCTAAATAGAAGCTAAAAGTTCCAAATGTGGCTATCCGATCTTTACATGTTATCACTCCGAAACTGAAAGCACAAATCTTAATCGGATCTAAATTACAATCTTCAAATCCACGAAGAATCTAAGAAATCACTTGTTTGCTTCTTAATTTCATGGTTTTGAGTATAGTAAAGTTCCCCGCTCTCCACCTAGCACGTGTTATATTATTACTCAACAAGATACATATTTCTATGTGAGTTGGAAAAAATCGTGTGTTGAAGAAGCAGTTGTCACAACATTGTGCTCCCTTATATACGTGGATGTAGATGTGGATGTGTGTTTTAATGAAGCTTGTTAAAAGTGACATAGAGGTAGACGACTATGTGATATTAAAAATGAGAATAGGATTAATGGATATACTTGATTTCTCTTTCTTAAACCATTTAAAAAATTCATGTGTACAATATAGTAACACTCATTTTTTACAAGGAACTTCAAATGAAGTGTTATTAGTTTTTTTTTTCAACAAAATGTTGATTTTACACATGTGTTTCTTTCGCAACGTATATAACACATCATGATTGTATTTCCTTCTTGTTAATATGAAGCTCTATATCTAAACAAAAGTGAAAGCACCAAACTTTGCTTTGTAATATTTTCTGGTTGTCACTCTAAAAACGAGACGAGATCTAAAATGAAATCTTATAATCTATGAAGAATCTAAGTAATCGCTCGAATGTTTTCAAAGCTATAAATTATATCTTGAAATTAGGGCATTTTATTTTTAGTACACATTTTTATATAAAATTAAGATCAACTTTGTTCTTAGGGAAAGAAGTTAAACACGTTTAAGTGTTGTCGTATTTTTGAAAGAACATCTAAGATTAGATTAATGCAACGTTAAAGCACACATGAGCATATTACTCGGTTATTAAAATGTATCAAAAAAACTTAATTATATGGAAAAGCTCCAAACTTGGTTATGCAATCATAGCCCTCGTCCCTTCTCCCAAAGATGAAATCAACAATGTTGAGTATATTTAAAGTTGAATTCTTAAGATTTATGAAGCATCTAAGAATTCACAAATATTTGTTATAGTTGCTAGAATAAAGTTTCACTAACTCTACTTAGCACACATGTCATATAACTTCCTAACAAATCACATATTGCTATGTGATTTTGAAGCACATGCATGATCGTGTGATGAGAGTGGCT